>VZTZ01012086.1:405051-430131 GCA_013400955.1 Drymodes brunneopygia
TGGGTTGGGGTGATTTTTTGATGCTGCAGAGCTCCATGTACCTCTTAACTGTAAAAACCCTGCTCCTTTTGAAGCTGCATAAGCAGTCCTATTACCTAGAGCACTAAGTAGAAAATAAGAGCCCCTCCAACATCTTCCCTGCTGGTAACACATTGTGAAAAGCTTCCTTTCCTTTAAAAAAGAACAAAGAGCCTTGCTTTGCTGTCAATACAAGATGCATTTCTCTGGAGAGTGGCATCAAGTAAATCTATTTGAATACAGGTAATTTGCTGCAAAGGAATTGATTTTGCTATCGTGGGATGTTGGATAACAGTAATTTCCTTTTTTTTTTTTTTTTTAAACAAAAGGGTGTGGGGCAGGTCCACAGTTTGTCCCTGTGCACAGCTGTGTGGTTGTTTTCCTCCATGTTTTTGCAGACTGGCTCAGGGGGCTGTTGCTGTGTGTCTCTCCTGAAAGGTTTTGTTTTTCTGTCCCATTTAGCATGAGAAATGCCTGGCTAGCTGGTCCATACTCCAGAAATGCTCGTGGTGAGTGATCCCATTCCTGGAGGAGATGGAGGGTGGCACAGAAATGGCTGTAGTGAGCCTTTGGACAGCCCTCAGCTCTTGGCAGGTGATGCAGGGGCTTAGAGCATCTGGTAATTGTTCCACTGCTTACCTGCAGCTGCTCACTAAATAGGAGATGTCAAAGGGAAAAGGAGATTGGCTCAGCTTAGGCTGTCAGGCTGCAGAGTTGGCTCGTTCTGTCCCAGCTCTTTCCCTCTTTATCAATAGGGGGCTGCCATGGTTTAACCCCAGCTGGCACCTGAGCACCACACAGCCACTCCCTGGGGCCTCATCCTCCCCGTGGCATGGGGGAAGAATCAGAAAAGGTGATTTCTCAAGGAAAGGTTGATTATCTCAACCTGTGGGTTAAGATAAGAAGAGTTTAATAATTGAAATAAGGCAAAACACCATAATAATTGAAGTGAAAAGAGAAAAAAAATACTAAGAGAGAGAGAGAGAAATAAACCCCAGGAAGTGATGCACAATCCAATTGTTATCTTCCCAGCCTGTTTCTGGGCAGCAATCAGCCCTTCCCTGGGCAAGAGGCTTTGTCTTTTGGCCCAGGGGCCACTCCCAGTTCTGGAGTGAGGGTGTTTGTCGCCCTGATTTTTCTAGAGTGCTGTGTTTAGAGTTGGTAGCAAAGGCTCTCACAGATTTTGTGTAAACAATCCATGTTTCTATAACCGGCCAAGGATTGTTTTGTACTTTGGATGTTGTTTTTCATTCTTCTTTCTGGGCTGGAGAATGTGATGGGCTGTGTTTCTCACCTATGGAATTTCAGAGGTGGTAACCTCTTTGGCCAATCCATAACTGTCTGTAAAAAGGTATAAATGTAAGAATAAAGAGAGGCTGGGGCTCTTTTTGCTCTCTGCCCAGCCTTGGTGGCTGAGGTGCTGGAGTTCCCTGATTGTTTCGTGTCTGACAGAGTGACAGGTGTTGAGTGGTGACAGGATGGGGACAGTGGGCAGGGATGGAGCTGTCTCGATGTGATTCCTTTCCTTGGTGCCTGCCAGTCACAGCATCCATCAGACTTCTGAGGGTAGGGGTGAAAGGAATGAGGAACTTGTCTTTACAAACAAATTGTGGCTCTTGCCAGTAGACAGTGAAAGGAATGAAGAAACTTTGTCTTCACAAACAGTGCCTGAGAGATCAGACTGGCACCCAGGGAGAAAAGAAACAATGGGGAGAATTCCGTTGTAATTTGCATTTACAAACAAGCCACGGGTCTACTGATAAATAAAACTGACTATTGGAATATGAAAGGAACCAAGAAGGACCATTCTGGGAAAGACAAGGGCAGGGATTATACATTGGGAAAAGGGGGGTCTGTATTAGGTGTTCTGGGAATCCTGTGCCTCTCGAGTACCTCAGGCAATGGGAAAAGAGAGAAGGGAAATGCAGTCGGGAATTAGGATAAAAGGGAGGCTGTGTCCTCCAAAATTTTGAGAGACCCCATGGGAAATGCCCCATGGCCTCTCCCTTTATTTGAATAAAGTCACAGGACCCCTCTGTCTCCTTTTTGGACACAAACCTCTGGTGTTCATGGATTAATTTCCTCACAGCAGCAATCAGCCCTTCCCAGCTTGGGCAAGAGGCTTTGTCTTTTGCCCCAGTGGGCACTGTCTGGAGTGAAGATGTTGAGTGGTGACACGATGGGGACAGTGGGTGGGGATGGAGCTGACTCAGTGTATCTCCTTTCCTTGGTGCCTGCCAGTCACAGCATCCATCACACTTTTGAGGGTATGGGTAAGATGTAGAGGGGAGGATTGAATTATTGCAGGAAAACCATCAGATTTCTTGGTTTTTATTCAGAATCTGATGTTCAGATTTGCCATTGTGGCCTGGTTCTGCTGTGTGAGTTGGAAACGTGTTGAAATAAAAAGAAACAGCACCACCTTCATGAAGNGTTGAGTGGTGACAGGATGGGGACAGTGGGCAGGGATGGAGCTGTCTCGATGTGATTCCTTTCCTTGGTGCCTGCCAGTCACAGCATCCATCAGACTTCTGAGGGTAGGGGTGAAGGGAATGAGGAACTTGTCTTTACAAACAAATTGTGGCTCTTGCCAGTAGACAGTGAAAGGAATGAAGAAACTTTGTCTTCACAAACAGTGCCTGAGAGATCAGACTGGCACCCAGGGAGAAAAGAAACAATGGGGAGAATTCCGTTGTAATTTGCATTTACAAACAAGCCACGGGTCTACTGATAAATAAAACTGACTATTGGAATATGAAAGGAACCAAGAAGGACCATTCTGGGAAAGACAAGGGCAGGGATTATACATTGGGAAAAGGGGGGTCTGTATTAGGTGTTCTGGGAATCCTGTGCCTCTCGAGTACCTCAGGCAATGGGAAAAGAGAGAAGGGAAATGCAGTCGGGAATTAGGATAAAAGGGAGGCTGTGTCCTCCAAAATTTTGAGAGACCCCAGGGGAATGCCCCATGGCCTCTCCCTTTATTTGAATAAAGTCACAGGACCCCTCTGTCTCCTTTTTGGACACAAACCTCTGGTGTTCATGGATTAATTTCCTCACAGCAGCAATCAGCCCTTCCCAGCTTGGGCAAGAGGCTTTGTCTTTTGCCCCAGTGGGCACTGTCTGGAGTGAAGATGTTGAGTGGTGACACGATGGGGACAGTGGGTGGGGATGGAGCTGACTCAGTGTATCTCCTTTCCTTGGTGCCTGCCAGTCACAGCATCCATCACACTTTTGAGGGTATGGGTAAGATGTAGAGGGGAGGATTGAATTATTGCAGGAAAACCATCAGATTTCTTGTTTTTTATTCAGAATCTGATGTTCAGATTTGCCATTGTGGCCTGGTTCTGCTGTGTGAGTTGGAAACGTGTTGAAATAAAAAGAAACAGCACCACCTTCATGAAGAGGAGGTCTTGAAGGCTTTATCCTAATTGTGTGGATGCTTTCTGCATTAAAGCATCACCGTAATGAAAACGTGTCAAAGGCTTTGCTGGAAAAGCCATTAAAACAGATTAGTGCATCTATCTGCACCATAAAAAGGTGCTTTCAGTAGGACTGCCCATAATTCCAGCTGTCACTAAACAAGAGAGTCCTGAAATGCCAGCCAATAAAACCCAGGAGGACTCAGCCACATGATCTTGCTTTGATTGTTTTCAGTGCAAAAAGTACTTTGACCTTTGGGCTGCCACTGCTGGGGAGCCTCTGCCTGGAGGAATTAATGAACCCTCATTATACCCAGATAATCATCACCTCATTTCCCAGCCAGCTGCGGGGAGGAGGGTGAGGGCAGTGCTAGGGGATGTTCTGTGTCGTGTCCTGTGGCTTCCCCTCGGTCCCCTGAGCTGTCCCCACCTCCCTGAATACAAATGGGAGCTGCTCAGACCAAGGCTGATGTGAGCCAGGGCCTGAGAGGGGCAAGCTCCAGCAAAGCTGGGGGAAAAGGAGCTTGCAGGGATCCACACAGAGTCAGGGACACTGGTCAGGGTGGGGAGAGAAACTTTGGAGCTACAACAACCTGAAAGTGATCTTTTCACTGGGACAGCTTTGATGTCTATCCACATCCCCCACCTCTAACAAATAAACGTGTTTTGCAAAAATAAAATCCTCCCCCACATCTGAGACTTTGGTTAAGGTGAAGTTCCATTTTCACATGAAAAATATGGTGAAGGGAAATATCTTGCCATCATGAGTTTCTCCCTCATCCCCAATGAAGTAATGAAGATACAAGGACAGGGCTGAAGGAGCTGGGGAGTTACTGAGAGACCAGAGGCAGGATTGTATCAGCATCAATGCACTTGAGTTTCTGACCCAGTAACAATGCAGGCTTCAGTCCTCAGATTCTTGTTTTGATCCTTTTGAGCTGGGAATATAAAAGGAGCTCTCTTCCATATTCAACAGATGCATCTGGAGAAGGGACAAAGGGGAGAGAAAGTGCCAGATCCTTTCACTTCTTTGAGAAACTTATTTTAAGGGGAGAGGGAGAAGGAAATGAGCAGGGTTTAAAAATACAAGAAAGAGAGGGAGGGGAGGAAAATCATAATTTTAACCTGTAAGTGTCCTCTCTGCTCCTTTCCTTTGCTGAAAGCCCCAGGTTGTGTGTCAGACAAAGGTGTTTGGGATAATTTCTGTCTCTCCATCCTTTAACAGCTGTTTATGCCATCTGAAAAATACACATTGCATTCCCAAGCAAATAGCCATGGCTTTTGATGGGTGAAGAGGGGCAACAGTGCTTAAGTTTGGGGACATCTATGAACTTGTGATAATAGTTGCTGGTTTAGCAGTGAGACTACATCATTCTTCAGTGGTTTGATTGTATATATAAATTATAGTCCAGTTTTCTCCATCAAGATTTGTTGGGGAATTCTGGTTTTGTTTATCCAGGATTTGTTTATTTTGTTCTTTTGATGGTGGTGTAGGAGGAGCTTTTATAGCACATGCAGCTGTGGAAATGGCCACTTGGCAGCTACAGGGTTTGCAAGGGCTCAGATTGTTTTAACAGAGATGCAAATCACTGTTCTTGTATTGAATCCCAAAGCAGGTGTGTGAAAGAAACACGCAGGCTTCAGAGCAGCAGTTGAATCACCAGGCAGGACCACCAAAAAGGCCCTGCCCTTCTTTATTCTCTCATTTCTATCTCTTTCTTAAGACAATCATGGATTGGTCAAAGAGGTTACCACCTCTATAATTTCACAGGATAAAGACATGGTCAATCATCTTTCTCCATCCTAGGAGAAAGGAATGAAAAACAATCTAAAAGTTCCAAACAATCTTGGCCAGTTAGGAAAACAAGGACTGTGTTTATAAAAAATGCATGGGAACTTCTACTACAAAATGACAACCATGGAACCCTGCAAAAAGCAGGGTGAGATAGGTGGAGTCCTTCCTCAAGAGAAAATGCCAAGAAAAGTCATCCTAGCTTTGCTATTACCGCAGGGCACTGAGCAGTGACTGTAAAGTGCTGTTGCATTTTATTTGCTTCCATTTACAGTCCATTGGCTGACCTGCACTGTCCAGGAGCAGCCCTGGGATTAGAACTTAATGAGTCTGTGGCAAGGGGGACAGAGACAGCTGTCTCCTCTGAGCATGGGTGAAAGGCCCATTTATGTGTCATGAATTATCTTAAAATCGATGGGAGCAGACAACATCCAAAGCACCCTGGCGTTTAAGAGTGCTCTGTGGCTGTTCCTGATCACCCAGACAGGCACCTTGTAGCCCCTCTGGGGCTGGTGAATGTGTCCTGAGGGCTCAGTCCCCGTGGGCAGCTGCTGTCCTGGCACAGGAAGGAGGCAGCTGCTTGGGTTTTGTACTGGTTTTGTACCAAAACAACTTGTGCATCTACAGTGATCTCCTGTGGAGTGGTTCCAGAGGGATTATTCCAGGCACATCAAGTGTGGTTGATGCCCGTGCCAGCTTCATTTGTGAAGTGTGGTGTCACCCTGGTTTTTGCAGTGTTCCATGTTTTTACTTCTGTAGTAGAATTTCTCATGCATTTTCTATAAACATAATCCTTGTTTTTGTAACCGGCCTAGATTGTTTTGAACTTTTGGATTGTTTTCATTCCTTTCCCCTAAGGCAGAGAAAGATGATAGACTATGTAACTATGTCACTATCCTGTGAAACTGTAGAGGTGGTAACCTCATTGACCAATCCACGATTGTCTTAAGAAAGATAAAAAAAAGAGAATAAAGAAAAGCTGGACTTTTTGGCCCTGCCTGGTGGTCCTGACCTGCTGCTCAGAAATCTGCGTGTTCCTTTCGTGTCCAACAGTGTGGAGCTGCACATCACTTCCATCACTGCCTCTGTTTGGGGCAAAAAAAGCACCAGGCAGCAGCCCTTCAAAGGTAATTCACTGTCACAGTGCATCCTGCCCAGGCACAGTGCCAGGCTGAGGGCTCAGAGCCCCCCCACCCCATCCTTGCTGGAGCCAGCCCTGTAGGGACCTGGTGAATGACCCCCTTGGTGCAGCTGCTTTGTAACATAAAATAAAAAAATAAACCATTTTCTAGATGTGAAAGCCTGCAAGGTAATTAATATACTAGCCATTAAATTCCACTGCAGTATACTCAGTGTTAATAAGCTAGCTAAGAGCTCTGCTTGAAATTAATAAGTTGCAAATGACCTAAGGGCCTCTGCTTCCTGCTTGCTTTTTTCCCCCATGTGCCCCCCCAGAATTACAGAATTTAAATAGAAAGACAATTTTCATTTACGAGCTGGTATCGTTATTCATAACTGCAGAGTTTTAAGGAATAAAAAAGCCTTTCTGGTTAATTAGAAACTCCAGCATCTCAGGGAAATTAGGAGGGGAATAAAGTCTGTGTTGGACTGAGGTGCACGAACACAAAGCAGAGATCAAATGGAAGGGTAATGTGATTTCTGCAGAAATTTTTAAATGCCTGATCCTAAAGGGCCCAGCTGTCTGTGCAGGGAGCATGAAGCACACTAGAGACACAGCTGCCACATGGCCAGAGGATTTCCCCAACTCCTGGCTGCTCTCAGGAGAGGAAGATGGAGGGGTGTGCTCTGTATAATTGTCAGTTTGGTTTGGGATGGTTGGGACGGAGACGAGAGATCTCTGCAGTCAGGGCTGAGAGCAGGAGGGTTATTGTGAAAGGGCCTGGGTGTAGGGGACCTGCTGGGAGCTGCCAGACACAGCCCAGAGCAGGGCAGGGAAGGGAGAAAGCAAGAGANCTCCAAGAAGGAAAGGGGGAGAGGAACACTCTGATCAGCTTCTGATCTGAAAGATCAAGTCCCTTTTTTTGTCCAGCCATGCAGCTCTGGAGCTCTGCTGGCTCTGACCTGCCTGGGCTGCCTCTGGCTGAGCTGCTGGGGAGATGGGACAGAGGAGCAGAACTGGGTAACTGCCCCAGGAGCTACAAAGCTGAGATGACTGGGCCAAAATCTCCTCTCCCCTTCAAAAAGGGGGCCGTGGTGGGAGGAATTTGGAATGCTTTCATGTATAACTGGCTTTTTTTTCTTGCTCTCAGAGGGGTCAGTCTGCTGCCACCTACCAGCAGCAGAATCTCTAATAAAAACAAATTAGGACAGAAGAGCCAGAGGTACAGCAATGCTCTGCTAATTATGTGGCTTGTTTAGCAGGAGAGCTGGGCTGGGGTTTTGTTCCTGTCGTTTCTAAGAGAACAGCATTGCTCAGGGATGCTGAGGAAAGGGAGAGAACAGCCTTGGAAACTCGGGTTGTTTGTATCCCTTTGATGTGTGTGGATTGCCTCTGTGCCAGCTATCAGCCTGATTTCCATTTTCCTGTGCTTGGGCAGTTCTTTTCACACTCTCTGAAAGCTGGGTGCTGAGTTCAGAAGCATCACTGATGTCTACAATCCCCCAGTAGCTCCAGATGCTCATCTTTTCTTCCATCCCTACCCCATCCCTTAGGGGCAATTGGGGAAGAGCTTTTAAATTCATAATTGTGCACCTTCTCAAACCTAGATGAGTTCCTCCAGTCTATCAGATAGATACATATTTATAAGTGTTCTTAAAAATGTACTGTCCTTCACTCAGTGAGGTGTAATGAATCCATCATGGAAATACATGCTCAGGTGCACAGTGGAAAAATCCCTAGGGTATTTTTTAGGATTAATAGAAGGATGTCCTTTGAGCTGCTTGGCTTCTTTCAAGAGTGATAATAAAAGTGATTTAACTAAATACTGCTTACAAAGCAGTAAGTTAAAAGAGCTTAAGGAATGACTCACCTTTGCTGCTGAGATCAGACTCTGAAAAATGCATCTTCCTGTTATAAAACAAACAAAAAAAAATCAGTTATTGATACAAGAAATAGTGTCTGGCATATGTGAATCTGACATTTCTTGCTGTTTAGTCCCTTTCCTGCTCTAGTAAGACTTAACCAGTTCTACATTTCTAGTTTTCTATGCAACATGCAGTAGTAAAGACTTTCTGGGGATGCTGGGCTGGTAAAAGTTCTCCCAGTGCTCTGAGTAGGGACAGGAATACCTGCAGCCAGAGTGTTCTGTGTCTGGGGTGCTGCTGTGGCTGCCCCAGCCCTGGAAATGTTCATGATCCCATGAATGGGGCCCTAAGAAACCTGATCTAGAGGAAAATGTCCCTGGCCATGGCAGGGAGGTCTTTAGGGCCCTCCCAGCCCAGGCCTTTCTGTCATTTTGATTTGTGTGCCCATCATTGTCACACAAAGTGCTGCTGACTCATGGGTGGCCTTAGACAACCTTGTCTGTCTTCCTTCCTTGTACTGCAATTTCCCTGCCTGCAGAACCTGCCTTTATTACAGTTTTGAGTATTTAATTTCGCACTTTTCTACTCACAAATATTTAGTAGGGGATCTTAAAACAACACCAGGGAATGTCCCTGGGACACCCCTGTGGTTGCAGTCAGGGCTGTGAGTGCTTCACTGGGCTGATGTCAGGGCACTCAGACACCCTCAGAGTCAAGCTTGCCTCTCAAATCCTGCTGTGAGGCAGAACACCACACTTCCTCCAGGTTACTGTGTGCCAGGGGAAAGGAAAACTCAGCCTTACAGCTGAGCTTTTCTCATCTCAAGTTAGGAAAACCTGCAGACTCTTATCCTGCTCCTAATTAATAGAATCTGTTCTACTTACATTGCATGACACCACTCAACTCCTTAGAAAGGAGAAGACAATTCTTCTGGAGCATTAACCACTGTCCTAATTTAATGTTGCATGGAATAGCTGATGCAGAAAGAAATCTGAGATTTTATGGCTACAACTCTCCAGAGCCTGCCTACCCAAAGGAAAAAGACTTTTTTACCTAGAACTTTTTAAGGTTTTAAGTCAGCCTGATGGTGCTGTGTTTCTCCTACAGGGCTCTGATACTCCCCCACTGAGCTCTGATACAGAGAATTACTTTTAAATGCCTCTCTAAACCTTGATTGCTCTCATTGTAAGCACTTTGTGGGGCTGTGTGTTTGGGATGCTGAAGCTGGGGCACTGTTGGGTGGAGGAATTCCAGCTGTTCAGGCGTGGCCTTTCCAAGGGCCCTGTACCTGTTTTGGTGAGATGGGGTGTCGGGGAAGATGAAATAGGAAAGCCTTATAAATATGATTACCTGGCAAAAGATGCTGAGAATATGGAAACTCTAAGCGAGACTGAAATGAGGACAAGCTTTGAGATCCCAAACCCCAGCTCCTGAACAACTGGAAAACAATGGCTTGGCCGACTGAAGGTGATCCCCCTTTGGATTGAACAATCCCCTCTGCTTGCAGACAGCTCCAAGGGTCAGAGCAGACCCTGCCAACCTGGCAGAGGGGCCAAAAAGCAGTTTGTAGGGTTTAAAATAGAACCCCATATGGTAATACAGTGGTTCTTATAGGCTGGATGCAAATGTTGTAGGATTTGGAGCTTGTTTTAGATTGGTTAATGAGAATTAGAATATTCAGCAGAGAAGATGATTTATTGTATTGTAAATGGCAACCTCGCTCTCTTTGGTTCTTCACTCTCCCCTTCCACACTCTCTCCCTCTCTTGCTTTCTCCCTTCCCTGCCCTGCTCTGGGCTGTGTCTGGCAGCTCCCAGCAGGTCCCCTACACCCAGGCCCTTTCACAATAACCCTCCTGCTCTCAGCCCTGACTGCAGAGATCTCTCATCTCCATCCCAACCATCCCAAACCAAACTGACAATTCTACAGTGGGGGATGCAAAGCACCTGTGGAGGGTCCAACCCCTGCCCACCTTGTGCTCCTGGGAGACTTCCAGAGCTGTCACTGGGGACTGGCACATTGCTGATGGATAAATCAGCTCCTTGGCACTGCCAGCCAGCAGATCCTTCCCCAGTGATCTTTCTCCTGTAGTGTCCTTTTATGTTTTTCTTTAAACATTACCATTTCTAATGTTACAGCCTAAAGATTCTGTTGAAAAGTCTCACTAAATGTTACAGCTCATTATGGCTTTGATGACTGTATTTTTTAATGTGGGCTGAGCCTTCTGTGAGTCTGTTTGTGCTCTCTTTTTTTTTATTACATGAAGCAGAGTGCTTTACCATCCAATTACAGTTTTACTTCACAGATGTAGCTGAGGGGCAATATTAATTACCCTTTGTCCTAGCTCATCTCTTGATACATTTTGTAATGTCTCAATTATTTCTTTGTACATTCTTTGCATTGTGAAGTGAATGAGTAAATTAAAAACAACCAGGAAGGTCAAGGTTTGGGATGGGGGGAGTTGTGTGCAAAATCTCATCAGCTGCCATTCCTTACTGCTGTCTGTGTTGCAATTTGCCAGTCCCTGGGTTTAAATAAAAGGCCTGGGTGTCCCAGCTCTCTGAGGGTGTAATTCTCTTGGCCATCAAAAACTTGGCCATCATGTGCTCGTGGTCCTCAGCTGGTGACTTCAGTGACAGAAGTGTGTGGCATAAATTGAGGCCAAGGTCCTGGTCCTTCCTTTGGAGGGGCTGTTGTGGCTCTTGGGGAAGAGCCTTTCCCCTTCTGCTGAAGAGAGCAGAAGCTCCTTGGAGCCCTCATGAGGAGCCTCCTGCATTTCCTCCCAGCATAAAACAGGCCTGGATAATTTCATCACCACTAATAACATTCCTAGCAAGGCAAGCTACCACAGTGATAAGGGTAATTGAATCTCATGCTTCAGGGATAAGCTGAGCTCAGGAGGGGAATCAGGGAGGAATTCATTTCCCCCTTCCCTGTGGAAGCTGCTTTGCACAGATGATGGTTTGTGGTGAAAGGCTGATGCTTTCCATGGCCCAGGGGCTGGGCTGAGCCTTGCAGCTGGGCTCCAGAACATCCCTGCTGCCTGCTCTCTGTCCTGCCTCCCAGAGCTGTGGCAAATGGTGAGCCAAATTTGTCTGAAGTTGTTCCAGAAGAAGGGGGAGAGGGTGATGAGGGAAGGAGTCCCAGTCCTTTGCAGCCTGCTGGCATGTGCAGGTGTGTGCTGAGGGATTGGGAGTGGGCAGATGTCCCCCTGCTTTTTGCAGGGTTCCATGGTTGGAATTTTGCAGTAGAAGTTCCCATGCATTTTCTAGAAACACAGTCCTTGTTTTCCTAACTGGCCAAGATTGTTTGGAACTTTTAGATTGTTTTTCATTCCTTTCCCCTGGGGTGGAGAAAGATGATTGACCATGTCTTTATCCTGTGAACTTACAGAGGTGGGAACCTCTTTCACCAATCCATGATTGTCTTAAGAAAGAGATAGAAATGAGAGAATAAAGAAGGGCAGGACATTTTTGGTGGTCCTGCCTGGTGATTCAGCTGCTGCTCTGAAGCCTGCGTGTTTCTTCTGTTACCAACAGTGCAACAGACAGGGGGGCCAGGAGGAAGAGGAGCAAACTGTGAATTTATATCCCCTGTGAGATTTGTTCCTGTGCAACAAGCTTGGCATAGAAAAACACGTGAACAACTTTGATGGTGGTGAATTTGAACACGTCCAGAGCACTGCTTTGATTTTTAACTTTGTGGGGGGATGAGCTAAGCTATAGGGACATACAGTGAAGTGCACAATAAGAAACCAGGATGAGAATACCAGCTCTACTAATATCTATGAGCTGTGGGAAATCTGAGTCTCTCTGGGATGGATAGGGAGTGACTGAGTGCTGTGTGAACTGGGGGACACGAGCATCTGACAAGGCTGATTTGGGATGCTGCCTGATTTCTTAAAAAGTTTCCTAGAAGCCCAACTCAATATTGCTGAGCTCCACCAGGTCTGCAGTGCAGAACTTGCTGCACAAGGAAAAGGATTTTTTGTTTTTATTATTATTATTATTTTCTACCTTTTTTTTTCCTGTCTTACAAGAAATAACTCACTTTTCAGCTGTTGGAGAAGGTAGTAATTGATCTGGAGCTTTGCAGTTTGCCTCCCGGAATGGTTTTATTCTTGATGTAGGAATAAAATTCTGTTAGGTCAAATACACAGCAATAAATACAAGAAGCACATTAACTTTAATATATTGGATTATTCCACTTGGTGGTGATGGGGGAAAAAACAAGATTTAATTCTCCTGGCAATGCAGGCAAAGAAAATCACTTTCCCTGCCCATGTTTTTTTCTGTTAAGTCATTTTTTGTCTGTCAATGCTGGTGCTGCAGGCTTTGGCAAGGTTTAATTTTACTTTTTTTCTTTCAACCTGGTGTAAAAGTAAGAAGTATTTTCTCCAAGCAAATTGTTCCCAAATTCTCTCAATTCCTTTCATTTCTAGCAGTTGCAGCCTCCTTCCCTAGTGAGATGTGTGGAACTCTTGGTGCTGTCAGAAAAAGGGGGATTGTCCTGAGCTGGCAAGGCAGGCTGTGTTTTAGCTTCACCCTGCCATAGGAGTGGGGCAGTGAGTTCAGCACAGGTGTTCTCCATCTTCCAGGTGTGCTGGTGTTTCTCTTCCTACCCTGAAACTTCTCAGCTAAAACCAGGATTTGTTTTTCCATGCCAACTGTTTTTGTGATGTACCCCCACCCTTCAGTGCCACAGCATCTGTTGCACCTTTCCTTGTGTCCCACACTCCAGTGCTGCCTTAGGGTTCCCAAGTGTCACCCTGGTTTTTGCAATGTTCCATGTTTTTACTTCTGTAGTAGAAGTTCCCATGCATTTTCTATAAACACAGTCCTTGTTTTCCTAACTGGCCAAGATTGTTTTGCACTTTTAGATTGTTTTTCATTCCTTTCCCCTTGGGTGGAGAAAGATGATTGACCATGTCTTTATCCTGTGAGCTTATAGAGGTGGGAACCTCTGTGACCAATCCATGATTGTCTTTAGAAACATATAAATATGAAAGAATAAAGAAGGGCAGCCCTTTTTGTGGTCCTGCCTGATGGTCCTGACTGCTGCTCTGAAGCCTGTGTGTTTCTTTCGTGCCCAGCAGTGCAACACCCAAGTAGTGGTGAATGTACCCAGCAGTGCATGAATGACTCCCAAGTGATGTCCCTTGCAGTGCTGAAGGCTTTCATCAAGTCCCACAGTCAGTCCTTGTGCTGAGTTTTCCCTCATTTTTCTGGGAGAGCAGTGACGTTATAGACTTTTCCCACAACCCTTGCATTTTCATAGATTCCTGTTTTATATTGGAAAAAGGACAGATGGGAAGAGGCAGGAGTTACTTCCTTGTCATCATGGCAGACAGGTAGAAGATGGCAAACAGCAGAAAGCAACTGCAACAGGGATTTTGTCTGGGTGAGAGAGGAAACATCCCAGCATGGTGGAGGACTGTAACCAAGGATTTGCAGGGGTAAAGCCTTTCTAGGCAGAAAGCTTTGAAAAAAGGCTGGATGAATCTGTGCCAGGAGAGATGTGCAGGTGGGAAGGGATCTGAGTCAGACAAGAGGAGATTTGGAGCAGGCAGGTGTTGCACTGCTGGCNTCTCAGCTAAAACCAGGATTTGTTTTTCCATGCCAACTGTTTTTGTGATGTACCCCCACCCTTCAGTGCCACAGCATCTGTTGCACCTTTCCTTGTGTCCCACACTCCAGTGCTGCCTTAGGGTTCCCAAGTGTCACCCTGGTTTTTGCAATGTTCCATGTTTTTACTTCTGTAGTAGAAGTTCCCATGCATTTTCTATAAACACAGTCCTTGTTTTCCTAACTGGCCAAGATTGTNATGAATTGGTCAAAGAGGTTCCCACCTCTATAAGTTCACAGGATAAAGACATGGTCAATCATCTTTCTCCGCCCCAGGGGAAAGGAATGAAAAACAATCTAAAAGTGCAAAACAATCCTGGCCAGTTAGGAAAACAAGGACTGTGTTTCTCGAAAATGCATGGGAACTTCTACTGCAAAATTACAACCATGGAACCCTGCAAAAAGCAGGGGGACAGGCAGGTTTGGGTTGTGTGGTTGGAAGTGTGTGCTGGTTCCAAAGCATCTCTCTCCTGTGTGCCAGTTGGCAGGAGAGACTGGGGAAAAGCAAGGTGGGAGTGTCTGTGTGGGTAACTGAGCCTTTGCAGTGTTTTTATCTGTCCAGGCAGAGTTCCCAAAAAGCCAGCCTGCTGCACCAGCACACAGACTCTGTCTGATTGTGTTTGTCTGAGAGGAGGAAGAGTTCATGATAATCCTGCTGACAATTAATTGACTTTTGTTCAGCAAGAGTGAACAAGATCTCATCTTAATCTGTTTCATTATTTCGCCTTGTATAGCACAGTCAACACAAGATTAGGTTTCATTTTCAAAAAAACATGAAGTCATTACTCATATCTGGATCAGGATTTTATCTGCTTCATTTGGCATTGTGTCAATACCAACGAGAGGAGCTGCACTACGTGTGGTGAGGTAGAAACAGCACTGCTTGACTTCAGCACCTTCTGCAAGGATTGCAGGGAGCAGAGCTCTGGAACCATCGTTTCTCTACCTTCTCTGCAGAGCAGAAGCTTTGGGCTCAGTGAAACTCGAGTGTCCATCCCCCACTGCACTGTGTGTGGTGAGGTAGGAATAGAACTGCTTGACTTCAGCACCTTCTGCAAGGATTGCAGGGAGCAGAGCTCTGGTTCCATCCTTTCTCTGCAGAGTAGAAGCTTTGGGCTCAGTGAAACTCGAGTATCCATCCCCCACTGCATTTCAGAGCATATCTGATGGATGCTGTGACTGACAGGCACCAAGGAAAGCAAACACATCGAGTCAGCTCCATCCCTGCCCACTGCACTGTGTGTGGTGAGGTAGAAACAGCTCTGCTTGACTTCAGCACCTTCTGCAAGGATTGCAAGGGGCAGAGCTCTGGTTCCATCCTTTCTCTACCCTCAGCTCTGCAGAGCAGAAGCTTTGTGCTCAGTGAAACTCGAGTATCCATCCCCCACTGCACTGTGTGTGGTGAGGTAGGAATAGAACTGCTTGACTTCAGCACCTTCTGCAAGGATTGCAAGGAGCAGAGCTCTGGTACCACCCTTTCTCTACCCTCAGCTCTTCAGAGCAGAGGCTTTGTGCTCAGTGAAACTTTAGAATCTATCTCCCACTGCACTATGGTGAGGTAGGAATAACACTGCTTGACTTCAGCACCTTCTGCAAGGATTGCAGGGAGCAGAGCTCTGGTACCATCGTTTCTCTACCTTTTCTGCAGAGCAGAAGCTTTGTGCTCAGTGAAACTCGAGTGTCCATCCCCCACTGCACTGTGTGTGGTGAGGCAGAAACAGCTCTGCTTGACTTCAGCACCTTCTGCAAGGATTGCAGGGAGCAGAGCTCTGGTTCCATCCTTTCTCTGCAGAGCAGAAGCTTTGTGCTCAGTGAAACTCGAGTATCCATCCCCCACTGCATTTCAGAGCTCCTGAACAAGGTACATCTGCAGTGTGCTCTGTGGGAGGCGTGTGGCTGCCTGAGCCTCCTCCCCTCCCAGTTCCTGCTGCAGGGAGATGTTTCCCCACCATCCATCAGCCCAACGAGTGCTCTCATGGCTTTATTGCAGCCTCTCTGGGAGCACTGATTGCACTGTGCTTAATGGCTCTGCACAGACAGCAGCTCCTGAGGAGTGGCTCTGAGTGCCTGGAAGGGAGGTCAGCCAAGGGCACCTGTGATGGATCTGGGACTCCTGCCTGGGGAGGGAGCAGAGCTCTGCATGCTCAGGGGGTGGCCAGGGGGGCTGGGAGTGACACAGACAGCTCTGCTGCTCGGGGTGACATTCTTCTGAGCCTTGTGGGCTGCATTAAAGCTAGAAAATACTCTGCAAGGAAAGGCATGTTGCTGATTTGAGTGATACCTCAGTGCTATAGGATAGTGTTGAGCAAATTGTGCTGCTTTCACTCGAATCTGAAAGGCCTTGGTTATGTTCAGGAAGCTGTCACTGCTCTGGTTGCTCACTGCAATTTAAAAGGCTGCCTGCACCCAACAGAGGTGTGTTGTGTCTGCTGCCCAAGAGGCAACAATCCTCCCAAAACCTGTGTAGGTGCCCCAGATGGCAGGGATGAGCATTTTTCCCTGCAAACCGCACCAGCAGGCACTCACTGCAAGAGGACGAGAAGAAAACACTCTCTCGAGCCTGAGCTGCAGCCAGGAAAAAAAAAAAACCGATGTGCAGCGCTCAGAAACAGACCCAAAGCACAGCATCCAGAGCGATACAATTGCATCTCTGGTGCGTTGCTGGCACGGAGAGAGCCCGGAGCGGCAGCGGCTCCTGCCTGCAGCCCGAGTGCCCTCTGCTGTCACCGCCCGGGGACCGGGCTGCAGGACGGGGACACCGCCCCCAGCCCTGCCCGCCGGGCCTCTCTGCTCCTGGGACAGCTCTTCCTCCAGTGGCACTCCTGCGCAGGTGTTGCCCTGGTTTTACAGGGTTGTAAAGTTGTAACACTGTAGCTGCAGTTTCCCATGCTTGTTCTGTAAACATGGTCCTTGTTTTCCTTAACCGGCCGGGATTGTTTTGCACTTGTAAAATTGTTTTTCATTCCTTTCCCTGGGGTGGAAAAAGATAATTGACCATGTCTTTGTCCTGTAAACCTTCAGGGGTGTTGACCCCTTTCACCAATCTTTGACTGTCCTTAGAAACCTATAAAAATAGGTAAATAAAGAAAGGCAGGGCTTTTGATCGGTCCTGCCTGGTGAAACCACTGCTGCTCTGTAACCCACGTGTTTCTTCTGTTGCCAACTAACCAACACCCAGGAGTTTGTTCTGCTTCTCTGGGAGCCTCTGCTGCTGTGGAAGGAGCTGGGCTCTCTCCAGCACTCCTTGTGCCTGACAGATTGTGTGGCACTTTCCAGCTGAAGGCAGTGCAGCTGCTCTCTCTGTAATTCCAGAGTGGCTCCCCAGCAGAAAAGCAGCTTTAGGTCCTTATTTCCTTACCAGGTAAAGAGACTGAGGCCAGGGGGAGTCACTGCCCTGAGGACATCGGAAGGAGCTGACTGGATGGGAGGAGAAGCAGGGATCAGGTTATCACTGCCCTGAGGACATCGGAAGGAGCTGACTGGATGGGAGGAGAAGCAGGGATCAGGTTATCACTGCCCTGAGGACATCGGAAGGAGCTGACTGGATGGGAGGAGAGGCAGGGATCAGGTGAGCTCAGTGCCAAGGCTGGTGGCACATGGACCACTTTGTCCCCCAGGGTATCTGTGTGGTGAGGGACAGCAGTGAAGGAGGTGTGGCAGTGGCTGCAAAGGGAGATGTGTGCCCCAAGGAATGTTTCCTCACTAGTCCAGTGCTTTCCATTCTTGGGAGGGTTTTTGCTCTTGACAGGCAAGGATAAATCCCTGATTTTCCATCCCACTACCTGTGACCCTACTGACACCTGACCCTGAGATTATCTTATTTGGTTAGAGAGCATGTAACCAAATATTTAATTAATAACACATAACACAAGGCTGTGGGCTCAATCCCTGTATGGGCCATTTACTTAAGAGCTGGACTCAGTGATCATTTTGGGTCTCTTCCAACTCAATCTGGGAATCTCTGCTACAGCTTTTGGGTGAATTTCTCTGCTGCAGGAGCTGATGCTCTGCTGTCCTGTCTTTCAGGAAGTGCCATTCCCAGCCTCTGTAAGCTGATCCAGAAGGAACTGAGTTCCTGAGCTACCCTCCCTTTTACAACTGGCTAGAACAGCTGGGCTGCAAGCAACAGGGAATTGTCAGATAGATTACTTCTATTTTCTCCCCCAACTGTCCCATCCCCAGTCTTGAATTACCTAGTGGGGGAGAAAACTCCTCAATCTGTCCTCAACCCCCCAGGTGGGTAATAAAAGATGCTTCATGTAGAAAAATTCAATTAGACTTGACAAGAGATGTATGATAGTGCTCCCTTGCCAGGACCCTGTATTGCTCTGCTCTGTTCTCCTTGGCAAGAGACTTGCTGTAGAAGATAATATTAAAAAAATCAACCAGCCAACCAAAAACCAAAACACAAAAGAAACCCCCCAAAACAAAACCAACCAACCAACAAAAAACAACCAAAAAATCCCCAACCAACAACAAAAACAACAAAAAAACCTAAAAACCCCAAGGTGGGGTGGGGGGGGAAACAAAACAGAAAACAAACCAAGAAACCCCTTTTAACTCTAATGGCATTTTCATCCAGGATGAACTGTGGCTTTGTAGAAAAGAAAATTACAGTGATATCTTGTACAGCTGCAGACACCAAGCACAACCAACAACCCAGGACATCAGGTGGCAGCTGGTGAGAGCAGGACAGGGCTGCTGTGCTGTCCTAGGGCATCTCTTAGTGCCTCTGAGTATTAAAGCAGCTGGGGTAAGGAGTGTTCATGTGATGTCTTGGCAAAGAGTGAAAGGTTCCTGTTTTAACCTCTCTAGTCCCATCATCCACCTGTTCCATCCAATTGTAGGTCTTTGAAAAACAGTTCTGTGTCAGGCTCAGACTGCCTGAAATGCTCCACAAAATCAGAAGGCAGATGTTTGAGCACAGGGGAAAAATACCCAGCACGCAAGAGGAAATCCACACACAACTGTGTCACTTTATTGTGTTTGCCTGGACTCTGGAGTGGCTGTGGTTTGGGAGTCCTTTGTGCCCTGGGGCATCTGGGTACAGCTGTGCAGGAAGCCTGAGGAAGGAACATGCCCAGTGCCCAGGTGGGAAGCTCTTTCCTCTGTGAGGAAGGGACATGCCCACTGTCCAGGGGGAAGCTCTTTCCTCTGTGAGGAAGGGACATGCCCAGTGCCCAGGTGGGAAGCTCTTTCCTCTGTGAGGAAGGGACATGCCCAGTGCCCAGGTGGGAAGCTCTTTCCTTTGGCTGCAGGTGTAGCAGTCACTGCAAGTGTGTAAGGGGGCACTTAAAAGGCAGCCGAGGGAGGGAAGACAGACAGATGGACACAAAAATATAAATACCTTCTCTAGGCAGCCCTGAGTGATATCAAGAAGCACAAGTGGGTGACTGAAGTGCTGTTCTGTCAGCAAGCACGTGGCAGAGGCAGAGGTGAACTCCTTGCAGACTCTGTCAGCAGAGGTGGAGCCAGGCCAGCAGCTTTCTGTGTCCTGCTAGCAGAGTCACACTGGATGACCAGGCTGCTTGCTGCATGAAGCTTGGAGAGGCCAGGAAGGGGTAAATGAGTTTGTTTTCATTTGTTCCTGAACCGTGTCCCCAGTTTTTTCTAATTTCCCTAAGTTGTTGTCATCTCTGTCCCCCAGAAATCACTCTCAGATGCCATCTATCTCAGGCAGCCCCACGGCTGGACACCAGACAGGTTTCTCTTCCCAATACTTTCCTTGAGAAATGGATGCTGGGAACAGTGTAGGAGAAAAGGATCCAATCTCTCTTGCTTTGCATTATCACTAAGAATTAAACTAATAGCACTTGAGAGCCAAACTAGAGCCCCTCTGTGGTAAACAGTGTTACCTGTTTATAAATGGGCTCTCACTGCAGGTCGTAGAAACAGTTGGGGACAGGGCTCTGGGTTTCCCTGGTATGTTTTCAGACACAGAGTCTGTGGTTCTCTTCATTCTTTTCTTCCCACTCTAACTTCCAGAAAATATACCTAAAGTATCCCTTCAAATTAAGGAGTGCCCAAGTGTAGGAAGCAGGCAGGAGAGATACCTGACTCGGGCTGGGTGCTAGGGATTAGAGACATAAGAGAGAAAGTCTGCAGGATTTATAGGTGATCTCCTGTCAGACAGAGAACATCAGTGCAAGTGGTGAGGCTGAGTCTTGCTGTGCATTCACAAATCCCTTCACACTCTTTGCACAGTCCTCTTGAGGAAGGATGGGTGGTGGCTCCTGGCATCTTGCACTCGTGCTCCTATGCAGAAAGGCCATATGCTCTACAGCCAGAAGCAGCACCATGCAGAAACCACCCAGAGGCCAGGGGATGGCCTGAGGGGGGTCAGCTCCAGCATGCAGATCCTGGTTGAGCACAGCTATGGCTCCACTGTCACGCTGCTGTTGGTGACACGGACCCCGTACCATCCCTTCCAGAACAGCGTGTCCTGCCCACCGTGTTCAAAGCTGACAAAACGGACCCCAGGCCCATAGTTGGAAAAGGTGTGAGAGATCTTTAGGACAAGAGACAAAATAGCTGTTAGTAAGTGTCAAACCACCACAAACCCACTGCTGTTCAGTGCACAGAGCCTTCAGCCCCACTGGCCACGGTCAGACCTGCCAGGCTGGGTAACACTGGGGACATTTACAGTAGGAAAAGCTTGGATCCCATTGTTCCAAGGCCACTTAATCACTCCCAGCTGGACATCTCCTTCACCTTACACCTGCTACTGGTGACTCAGCAAGTTTTCAAGTTTCCTGTAAAGCATCCTCCCTTTGCCTTGCTCAATCATAGGGTCATGCCTCCAGAAAACCCACGACAGAGCCTTCTCCTCCCCCTGGAGAATTCTTCTGCTTACAAATATTCCTGATTCATGTAGGTTGGGTGTCACCTGCTGAGCCCATAGCTGTAACTCACCTCAGTCCAGCTGGCATCATTTTCCTGTGGGATGGTGATAGTCTCACTTTTGTACTCAGCCAGCACATCCTCATTCTCAGAGAGCAGCTTCACACACAGCTCATAGAGGCAGCCAGCATCCCTGCGTCCTGCGTACCTGCAGGGACATCCAGGCTGTTGGCATTACCTGTGACAGCTCTGTGAAAGGCTCTGCTGTAGAATTGTCAGTTTGGTTTGGGATGGTTGGGACGGAGACGAGAGATCTCTGCAGTCAGGGCTGAGAGCAGGAGGGTTATTGTGAAAGGGCCTGGGTGTAGGGGACCTGCTGGGAGCTGCCAGACACAGCCCAGAGCAGGGCAGGGAAGGGAGAAAGCAAGAGAGGGAGAGAGTGGGGAAGGGGAGAGTGAAGAACCAAAGAGAGCGAGGTTGCCATTTACAATACAATAAATCATCTTCTCTGCTGAATATTCTAATTCTCATTAACCAATCTAAAACAAGCTACAAATCCTACAACATTTGCATCCAGCCTGTAAGAACCACTGTATTACCATATGGGGTTCTATTTTAAACCCTACAAACTGCTTTTTGGCCCCTCTGCCAGGTTGGCAGGGTCTGCTCTGACCCTTGGAGCTGTCTGCAAGCAGAGGGGATTGTTCAATCCAAAGGGGGATCACCTTCAGTCGGCCAAGCCATTGTTTTCCAGTTGTTCAGGAACTGGGGTTTGGGATCTCAAAGCTTGTCCTCATTTCAATCTCACTTAGAGTTTCCATATTCTCAGCATCTTTTGCCAGGTCATCATATTGATAAGGCTTTCCTATTTCATCTTCCCCAACACTCTACCACACTCACCAAGTTACTGTGGCCTTGGATTGAGATGGAAATCTGCAATGGTTCTTAGCCCAGGCCACCCCCTCCCCTCATTCACCACAGGGAGCTGTGCTCTAACAGTTTAAATCCTGTCTGTGAGCCCTGTCCCACATCCAGAATTCTGGCAGCTGAGGTTTTAAGGCCCAGTGTGCCTGAGGTCTATGCCCTCCTTGCTCTTCCTTATCTTTCTTAACCCTCAAGCCTTCCTTAATACTTACCAGTCTCTTACCATGATTTTAGGCTGGGTTGTGTCCATCAGCTCCTCCCAGTAGCCCTCAGCCCTAAGGTCAATGACCTGTGCCTTTCGACACCACCTGAAACACAAAATGTTCATTGGTACCACAACCTCTCCTGAGGCTGGGGGAACCAGAAATGCCCCCTTTCCTGAATAAGAGAAGAAAGCAGCCTTACTCATAAGATGTAACAAAGTATTTATGGACTTCTTCACTAGGAAATTCTTTTCCAAAGTCGCCTGGGAGCTCTTCAATTTTCCAGCCATCACCTCCATTCTCTATCTCTCCCCAGTGCTCCAAGTCTTCTGCAAATGGCAGAAAAGAGACTTGGATGAATCCTGACCATCTCCCATTGGAACCTTCTTCTGGCTTGTGAAGGTTTGGGATTAGACACAGCACTGATTTTGTCTGTAGGCAAAAACCTTTAGTCTGACTGAGCCTAATCACATCAAACTTCAACACTCCCCAGCAAAGTGGCTGTGTTTGTGTGGGCTTAAATAAGTACTCCAGGGAAAGAATTTGGGTATTCTGAACAGTGTGTCAGCATTTTCAGTGCCACAGCACAGAAAGACCCTGGGGACAGATGCTTATTACTTTATTTCTAAGTTTTCCAAAGTACTAAGTGGTATTTTTTGAAGCAGTAAGACCTTCAACATTGGGGGTTTTGAGAGGGAAACATGGATGTTGGAACAGCTTGCAGAAGGTCATCTGTAAACAAAATGGAAAAGCTATGTTGGTACTGCTTTGGTGCATGATATGTAAAATTGTTGCTGCTTGGGTTGTGAGGCTTGGTTACTGCTGCTCATTGCTAAGCAGCTTGTAGCTCTGGCAAAGTGAAGCTCATGGTTTCAGAATAATGGCACGTGGGGTGTGCCCAGCCTCTAACACAGGCTGTGGTGAGGAGGGTAAAAACACCATTGGCCTGAGCTGCTCCAAGGAAAGAAGCCTGAAGGGCTTGGTGAGCTGAGGGCAGACTTCCCCTGAGCTGGGAAAGGCTCCATCTCTCCTGTCATGGCTTGGCAAGAAGTAACACAGGAACAAATGCCATGGCCATTACTGTGCTGGATGGTTTCTGCAAAGGACATCTTTATGTCTCAACCAGGATTTAGATCCCTGCAGGGGTTATATAAAGTTAATGTCACGTAAAGCCCTTTGCAAAGGCTGATTATCAAAGGCCCTTGTGCCCACTGAATGATTTGGCTGCATGGATTGAGTGATTGATTCTTGGGCAAGGAGAAAATTCTGCAACCTGACAGCAGCTAAGATCTATTTTCAAAGACTGGAGACACACAATTCTCAGCGACAGGTCATCCCTCTGACACCTCGAGGCTTGCTGTGAATGTCTCACCTTCACCACATGGATTCTTGAGGAGATTCTTCCTTTTCTTACTCAGGAAGTAGAAGTTTTGCCAGTTGTCTGCATCTGACTCTGCCCTGGTGAGGCCCTCCTGCTGGCACTTGAGGATCCAGAGTGCAGCTCCATCCACCAGCTCCTTCCAGCGGCAGCAGACGAGGCGACACACCAGCACCAGATCCACGGCAGGCAGGGAAGCCAGGATCCTGATCAGGACTGCTTCAGGGAGGGACTCCATCCCTGGGGGCAGGCTGGGTGGAGCTGTCTGAGAGAGAGGGTGGAAAGGAGTGGTGAGGGTTTCCCACCTTCAGTAATGTCAGACATGCTGTAGAAATGCATGTAGGAAAAAAAAAAGGGAAAAGAAGTATGTTATCTGAAGGCGTGATTTTGCTTCCCAGCATCAAGGTCTCCTGTTCCTTATTAAGTTAATATCCTGAAGCAGATTACTATTTTTATATTCTAAGTCCTGAATATAATATATAAAAGCCCTGAATTAAATCTGCCCACAAAATGGATGCATTTGACAACTGCAGTTGTGGGCAGTTTGTTCATTTTCCAGGTTGGAATCAGTCCTTCCAGAATCTCTGCTGCTGCAAAAATAAACTTCTTAGTAATGATTTCCTCTGCAGAGTGAGGCACAGGGATGTTTGTTCTACCTTTGAGAACATCCCTGATAACAAATACTGCAAAGCAGTACTCAAATATCAGCATTAAGCATCTTGCCAGCCACCTTTGCAGTGGTTCATTCTACATCTGACAGGCTTTCCCTCAGAGGGCTGGCACTCAATTGCCTTAGTCAGGAGCCTGTATAAAGTAAAGGTCTGAGCATAACTGAAAAGAACTCAGCTTATATTCTCCAATATTCTATTGTCTATGGCCTCATAACGGGAGGAATTAAGTCAGAAGTGTTTGCTCTAAGTTCCTGTGCTAATTCTGAACTCCAAACAGCTCTCTGCTGCCCTGAGTTCCAGGTCCAGGTGCTGTAGGACCATGGAAAGATGAGTGTGCAGATTCAGAGCCCATGTGATCCGTGAGGGATGCACTGTGACACTGCTTTTATGTCAGCTGAGTCCCGGTGCTGGGAAGCTGCTGAGATTGCAGCAAACTGCATGGATGCAGCCAAACTCCTCAGGAATGACTGATTAAACCTGGGAGAGCACTAAGAACAGAGGTGAAATACCCTGGCATGCAACTTAACAAAATACAGCAGTGCCAAACCTGGCAAGGAAGGGAAGAAAGAGCGAGTCACAGCTGTAACAGCATCCTAAATCTAGACGTTCAGATGCAGAGCATCGTGTGTCCTCTACCTGCACTGCACCCAGCAGGGGCAAACTGTCATTTAAAACTCCCTGGCTTTTATGGAGACAGCATTAGTGATTTCCCATTCTCCCCACACTTCCAACCCTCAACCACAGTCCCGAAGGCCAAAAAGTAATTTTTAAGAAGTAGGCGGGAGGGATCATGCTGGTTTCATCCTGTACAGGAATTTCAGACGCCTCTCCTGCTCCCTGCCTGCTGATGGAGCACTGTTAGCCAGGCTTCCTCCCGCACTCAGGAGAGGGGCGGAGGTCCCTTTCCTTTCCCACCCCGGTTAAGCATCCAAGCTGTGAACGGCTTTGCATCGCGGCCGTGCTCGGAGCACACGGGTGCCCCTCCTCTCCCCCGGTGCTGCCCAGGAGACAGCCCGGAAAACCCGCAGGGACTCGGGGGAGACATCGAGCACTCTTACCTGGGCTGGAGCCAGTCCGCGCTGCCCGATGGAGGCCGGCGTGCCTGCGGAGAATGGCTCGGGCTCTTGCGATAACGGAGCGCGGCCCCGCCCCTTATGCTAAAGAAATGCGGCCCCGCCCCTTGTGATAATGAGCGCGGCCCCGCCCCTTGTGATAATGAGCGCTGCC
>VZTZ01012086.1:430172-440959 GCA_013400955.1 Drymodes brunneopygia
CCGCTCGCCCCGCCCCGCGGAAGGGCCGCGGCCCCGCACATCCGTGTCCGGGAGGCGCCCATGGGCGGAGCCAGGTGGGACCGGGGCCGGGGCCGGGGCCGGGATCGGGGCTGGGACCGGGGCCTGGGGCCGGGCGGGTTGTCCGTGAGTCTGTGTGAAACGAGAGGAAACTGCCTTTGCTTCCGGCAGCTCGGCCCGTCGCGTCGGGGATTCCCCATCGCGCTCCTGCGGCCCGCGCTCTGCCATGACAACCATCGGCGACCTCCCCGAGGACGTGCTGGTGGAGCTGCTGTCGCTGCTGCCCGCCCGGGACCTGCTCTGCACCTGCCGCCTGGTGTGTAGGCAGTGGCGCTACGTGGTGGACCTGACCACCCTGTGGAAGCGCAAGTGCCAGCGCGACGGGTTTTATCGTCAGAGCTTGGACAGAAGCATCTCTGACTGGGGGGTCTTCTATATGCTCTGCCACCTGAAGAGAAACTTAATCAAAAACCCTTGTGCTGAAGGTTTGTTTCGTTGTTTATAATAAAGGGCGAGGAGTTTCCGAGCAGTCAGAATGAGTCAGTGTCCTGTGTGCCTGACTATTGCTGGTTCTGTGGGACTGTCCAGCCACTGGGTGTAGCCCAGCTAGGTCAGATTCAGAGCTCAACTCCTGCAGTAAAACTGCTGTAG
The DNA here is from genome assembly GCA_013400955.1 of Drymodes brunneopygia. Lineage (NCBI taxonomy): Eukaryota > Metazoa > Chordata > Aves > Passeriformes > Petroicidae > Drymodes > Drymodes brunneopygia. The sequence goes on from VZTZ01012086.1 coordinate 430,842, forward strand.
GTAGCCATGTATTTACTAATACTTTGTGGTTTTAGCCAGAAAAATCTGGAGTCATAAGGCCCCAGTACGGCAGGCAGTGACAATTAATTTGCACTGCAAGTACAATGTGGTAGTGAAATGATCAGGTATTGGGATTAAACATTTGGGCAGCTGGAGAACTTTTGTTACCAAAGACTTTGACTAATATGACTACAGTAATCCTACCTTATTGCTGCTACTGATTTTCTGATGAGGTCAGAAATCTGCTTCCTACTGTCTTAGATGCTGACTGCCACACTAAGGGTAATGGCAGCATAATGACAGGACTCACAGTGGTAGGAAAAATACAGTGGATCTGAAAACAACAAGTAGCTGCCCAGAATTCTCCTGTTGCTGATTCTAATGAAAGCTGAGATCCTGCTGGTAGCTGAAATGAGGTCCTAACCATCACCTTGGATACCTGTGTTTTTAGAGAACTTCCAGCACTGGACACTTGATGAAAACGAAGGAGATAAGTGGAAAATTGAGGATCTGCCTGGAGCTCATGGAAATGCTATGCCAGACCCTAAAGTACACAAATACTTTGTCACTTCATATGGGTAAGAATTGGATTCCAGTAATCTGGAACTGGGAAACCTGCTTCCTCCCATCTGTCTGAAAAGGCACCATGGTTAGAAGGCTGGTGGCAGGTTACTGAACCTGAGATCACCTGTGGGAAAAGGAAGGAGCTTCATTAACCCTTTATGTCAGTTAATCTAAAGAGATGGGCACTGCTGAGAGAATTGATCATAGCAGGTGCTAAATTCCTCTGCCTACCAGGAACTTCCTGTAATTTTTATAGTCAGGATAATCCACATGGGATCCCTGTTTCTCCTCTCCCAAAGGTGGCAGGGAAAGGTTAAAGGGTTTGGCAAACCTAATCAACTGCACTTACATGACAAGGTCAAAGCTCTGTAACCTGCAGGAAGTCTAGGTGTGTCACACTAACGACTTGTAACAAAAGTTGTCACCAGAGGAGGATCAACAGCTTTTACATGCACTAGGCACTGGTTTCCTGTTACCAATATGTAAGTGCAGGGACCCCTCTTAATCCAGCTTGTAGGTAACTATTCCATTTATCTTGGGGTGAAGCTAATTCAGTGAACTTCCTTGTCAGGTTCTGGCAATGGATAAGGCAGGGCTCAGCCAGGTCAGCTTTGTGGGCCTTCAGATTCTGGGTGGGTATTAAAGCTGTCAGGGAAAGGACAGCGAGAGGGAGGAGATGGGTTCTGTGGAACTGTGAGTATTTCTGTGTCTGTTTCAGGCCATGCTTGAAGTCTCAACTCATTACCCTGAAGAAAGAAGGCTATTGGGATCAGCTGATGGATGAGAAACGGCCTGAAATTACAGTCAAGGACTGGTAAGTGAAAGCACTCAAAATGAGAATTTCTGGCATTAGTCTAGAGGTAAGCTAGGCTTCTAGAGCTTCTCATGCTATAAAATCAGTTCTATGGGAGTTGCAGCTCTTGAGTAAAGAATAAGCTAAACCTAAACTTACGCAGTGGACTACACGGTGGCAGTCCTGTGTAAGGTGGGATAGCTTTTTTTTTCTCTATAGCTATGGGGATGACATTCCTTTTCCTCTGCAGACAGGGATCCCTTTGGAGGCTGCTTTTGAAAAATAAAGAAAACTGAATGCTGTCTATACAGCGCTGCTCCTTGATTCCTCCTGCCTCTCCAGGTATGCTGCCAGGTTTGACTGCGGGTGCCGCTATGAGCTCACCGTGAGGCTGCTCTCCAAAGATTACATCGTCCTGGAGGAATTCCACCCTGAGCCAGTGGTCATTGAGCAGTGGAGTGATGCCAAGTGGAGAGAGGTGAGCAGCAGCCCTGGAGGCAGCAGCTTTACAGCAGTGTGTGTGACACTTGTGTGTTGCAAGTCTTACTTGGCCGAAAGTGCCAGTGGACTTTCTCTGCTCTTCATCCTCCTCTGCTCTATAGAGAAGGTGAGTCAGTCCTTGCTATTGATGATGCTGAAGAAGTAGTAGTGTTCTGAGTAAGACAGGTGCTATTTTTTAGGTGCCCAGCATTTTCTAGAGAGTATCCTGTGGGCTTCTGTGTTTAGTGCAGTCTTTTTAATTGCTTCTTGATTTTATATTAGATTCTGTCTAAATAATTAGGTAACAAGAGCAGATTTCAGGGGTTTTTTTGGATCAAAAAACTGGTTTAAAACTACTGCATGGATAGTCAAGTATTGCAGACTTGACTTTTTTTGAACTGTTACAGTGTTTAACTGGTTTGATTTGCTGTACGTTCTGCATTAGATGTTAGATAGATATTAGATGTATACATGCACTTAAGAATGAAGCCTAATGTTAGTTTAACTCAGATAGGATTTTGGGGAGAAGGCTGACTGAGAAAGGCTTCTCCATCCCCCCCACCCCCAAAAAAACCCAAACAATGGGGTATTGTGCACCTTCAATGAAAGGTATCTGGGCTCAGGAAAAGCTCATTGTAAGACTCACACACTGTCATTTTTTGAGCTTCTAGGTGAGTGCCGATTTATTTAGGCAAATTAAGAGGAATCCTCTTTTTCTCCTCAGATTTCTCACACCTTCCAGAATTACCCAGCAGGAGTTCGTCACATCTGGTTTCAGCACGGAGGCCACGACACCCAGTTCTGGGCAGGCTGGTATGGGATCCGTGTGACAAACAGCAGCATCACCATCGGGCCCCACACGTCATTATGAAGCACAATGGAAGGCTTTGCTTTTTACCTCAGGACTGTAAGCAAGTGGCCTCAGGTGCACTGTTTTGCCTGTGCTCTCTGGGGTGTGTCCTAGCTTTGTCGTGCAGCTCTTGTTCACAGCAGAACTTCTGCAGGTCCAGCCCTTTGGAAGGGCTCCTGTCTTCATCTTCCGTCCTCTTCTGCCATGGATGCTACTCCAATTAGTGGCGTCCTTCCAGAGAAAATCTGGGACAATTAAATATGAGATCTATCTTTTCTAGTTAATACATTCTTATGCTAACACACACAGTCTTAAAGACACGTTCTTGTTTATGGAACATAAGATAAGGCTAAAGTGTTTAATTTCAGATTACCAATGGTATCTACAAGGATTCTGCCACAGATTGTTTTGTATGGTATTTTCTTTACTGTTTCGGTTTTAAGATTCAGTTAAGATTTATGATCTGCATCAGACCCTTCATAGCATCAGGAAACTGTCACCCCTTGATCCTAAGTGCTGTGTCACCATTCCCTAACCCTTTCTCTAAGTGTGTATGATCCAAACAGTACCTGCCTTCCTATCCAAAACCGTCCCTTGGTCTTTGAATAAACAGGTGAAGGAGGAGGTAAGGAGTCCCTTCAGGCAGCTGCCTAACAACACAAGTGCCTTTTGATTGCGCTGGGCTTTTCCCACATCACCTTTGTGCTTTCAAAGTACTTAGTTTGTACTGAGCAGTGTAATCCTATATAAAATGTTAAAGCAGTGCCCAGCCTTGATCTGTAGTGTTCCTGCCCTTGTTACTGGGAGGAAGCAGGAGGTGCTGGACAGGCTGTTGTACCAAATTCTCTGACAAACAAGCTCAGCTCACTATGAACTGTGTCTGCCACCCTTATACACCCAGAACTAATGCTAAGGCATTCCATCTCCTCTGAGAGGTGTAAGATTAACAGTGTTTTCCTTGCCTGTTCCCTGTTAGGAGTAGGATACTTGGCAGGTGTCCTTGCTGGACAGATAAATTCCATATTGCTAATGCCACCTCTGAGTGAAAGGGGAGAGACCAAGGTTGGACAGCCTTTCCTATGAATTGACAGAGTCCACACATGGGCCAGAAAAGCAGTAGAAGCTCCACAGAAAAATAAAAATATTCCTCACTGAAGAAGGGAGCCTGGTTTTGACAGAACTCAACCCAGTTCAACTGGGGTAAAACTCAGTATTTATTGAGGACTACTTGGGACAGTCACAGTGGACAGACACTATATAAGGCCTCACTCCCCCTTAGCACCAATGTTGCTCTCGTGGATTGTGTGACAGCTCCTTGCTGTCTGTCACTGCCTGTGTGCAATGGAGCTGCTCTTTCCAGGTGAGAACTGGACTGGTAATAAAGCACTGACTCCCCAGGGATGCACTGTATCAACACCTGTACTCTCACACAAATCAACATGGGAACAGGCTCTGGCTCCCCATTCCAAGTCAGTTCTTTATACATGGTAAGAGCACTTGAAATAAAGAGGCAGCAGCTGCTCTACATTCACCCAGAAGGCCAGCTGAAGAGATGGTTATCAAGATACAGTTTGTGACAGATCTTACTCCACTGGAAGATCAGATGAAGCTTGAAGGCAAGGAAGATTTGAAATCAGGTGCCTTTGTGAGCTCGCTCTTCTACATAGAGCTGCATCTGGAGAGTGAAACAAGCATTAGTCCTGTTGGTATACAGGTAGATGAATGGAAAAAAAAAGTCTGCAACAGGCTGAAAAGAAAGTGTTTATACCTTCCCCCATAGCCAGGTTTCCCATCTTACTCTGAGGAGTCTTGCCCTGCTTTGATTACTGGCACTGACACCTGCAAGACTAAGCTACTGCTCAGCAGTGTTTTTTAAAGTTGTTACACCACGGAAAACTGCAGAGCTTGTGTCAGGGCACACAAAGTTCAGAACTACAGCAGGTTCAGCACCTCTTGGTCAGAATGCTCTGCTCACCTTTAAGATGTCAGATGTCATGGTTTTCAGGGGAATGAGCCGGGGGTCGTGCATATGCACGTCCTGCTCATCAGCGAGGATCCACGGGAAATCCTGGGGGCAGGAACATGAGGGGTTACTGCAGAACCCAGCAGTGCTGGAAGGTGAGCTCCTCCTCAGCACTTGTTTTGTGTTAAGTTGAAAGAGAAAGAGTGGCTGAGGGAAGGAAGAGGAAATTCAAACCTTCCCCAACAACAAAACTTAACACATACTCGTCCCTGACGCTCAGCATAATTACCTTCAGTTACAGCATCAAACTGTGAGGTCAACCCACTTCCCTTACTGCAAAGGTGACATCTCACTTCTTTAAAAGATACACTCTTAGCTGCCCTGAGCTACCACATCCAGTTCATTACACCAGCATTTAACTGCAACTCCAAAATGCTTAGGGTATGTGTGTCCATCCTGCCTTGGAAGTCTAAAGGTGGGTCTACTACACTACAAGTTTCCATGACTGAGCAGTGCAGAACAGACTTTCATTTTGAAACAATTTCATACTTCGCTAGCTTTATTTGCTGTGCCTTAGGACACCTAAAATAACCTGGCTCAATAAAAGTTTCCCTGTATCTAAGCAAGGATTCTTTAAAAATATTCTTCCTTTAGAAACTGTTCTGCACAGTTTCCTGTAAGATAAAATGCATTTGTGCCCCCAAACCTACTCGTTACTTGAATCTTAGTCTTTCTTGTTCTTTATACAAAATCAGCCATCCACACAGTGGATGGTGAGTGAGGACTGCTTTTTTGCTTGATTAAATTCAAGTACCTATTCTACATGCCTGAGTATTTCTCAGTGTCTGAGCAAGCACTGGACAGTGAGCATTGTTACAATCTATTTCAAGACTTGAGGCTGTCTGCAGTTGTGGCTGTGTGTGGCAAATGTGCTGTCAGCTCTGCACATAAACCATTTCCCCACATTTCAAGTACAGTTATGATGTGCCTCATGTGACCCCAACCTGAATGTTCAAAATATCTCTCAGCCCTAACCTTTGGCAGAGATGCCAAAACTCTGCACTGCCCAGTCTTTTTCCTCTGCAGCTTCTCACACACCATCAGGTACCAAGGATATCACTCACCTTTATCACCTGGATCTTTTCCATGTTGCGTGTGGCAGCCTCCCGTGTGTGAACCAGAACTGTGAAGGTGCAACCTAAGAGAAGTGTCAGGTTCCAGCTCAGGGGACAGCTCCCAGAGGATCAGCCAAGCCAAGCAATGCCAGGCATTAGGCTGTTTGGATCCAGGTGACATTTACCTGGGGGGTTGTTGTCCAGAACAGCATCACACACGCTGATTTTCAGGATGAAGGCACGCAGTAACTGCTCCACGTGGGACAGCAGGGATTCAGAACTGTGGGGGAGACAGCAATCGTTACTGGCATGCAGCAGAGGCCTCAAGTGGCTCCCCAGGGTATCTCCCAGGGCTGGCTGTTGGATGCCATGGGCAAGCAGGAGTGGAAACCTCACCTAATGGAAAGAAGAGGTGGCTGGGTGATCTCAAAGACAAATCTCTCCACGGGGTGGTGCTCTTTATCCAGGATTACAACCACAACTTTCTCCACATCGTTCTGCAGGAACCAAGACAGAAAAATCCCTTCCTCAATATGAGCTGTCTGCACCTGCAGTGTACTTTGCATACTTGGACACAGTGGGAGTACACTCAGTTGCTGGGGCTCACAGCACAAGCCCTTATCCAAAACCCGAGTTCAGATGATTCTTAGCAATCAGAAAAAATGCTTTTGCAAAGCCATTTCTTGCTGGGTGTTAAGGCTGAAGGAGATGAAGTGTGCTAAATGGTACATTCCTGCAGATCCTGCTTTAGAACAAAGGAGGAAATGCACTCACTGCATCACTCTGGGATGGACACTGATGAACTTAAGATACATTCAGAATGCTGCCCAAACAGAGCAGCTTTTGCACAAGCATAATTTAACACTGACCTAATTCCATTTTCTACATGTGCATTAAAATTGTCTGTAAAGACCAAGCCATACAAAACCTGCTAGCAGCCTCCTGGAATGTTTCATCAGTCACACCTTTCTCTTGCAAAACCTGGAGTCCAGACCTACCTTTGCTTGCTGGCTCACAGCAAAGCATTCAAACTGTTCTGCCACAACAGGTTCTTAAACTGGGATGGATTGTAAAGCAGAATGGTAGGATGATGTAACTGGAAATATACAGACATATGTCCTTGTTTGGTATATGAGACAAGCAAGGCAGGGTCTTAACTGCCAAGAAAGGTTATGTGGACCACCTAAAACTGAACTTTTATCAGCTACTATATTGTATATGGTAAATTTGCAAACCAATATTGCAGTTAAGATAATATTTATGTTCTCTTTCCATCAAATCCACTTGTAGTACCTTTGCCAGGTCCCTGGTTTGAGCTCACCTTCTCCAGCAGTGGCTTTACACAGTGCAGCGTGTCCTGGATGTACTGGTTCAGCTCTGGGTGGCAGGACATCTGTAGCAAACACAGGGAAGAATCAGAGCTGTGTTTGACATGAGCCAGGACAATACTAAAAGGGAAGATTTAAACAGAAGCACCAGTGTGTACGAGGCATTCAAATCATGGTTCAAATAGTGCTGGAAAATGCTGAGTTGCCTATTGAAACCAGCAATTCTTTCAGGGAAGGGTTCATCAGCTGAGGCAGATCACTGCACCCACACAGTTGTTGTGTATCTGGAATGTGCAGCCACAACAGCATACTGGGAGTAGCATATTCTAACCATCTCTCCTTCCTAGGAAACATGCTTTCCTGTTACCTCACTGCACAGAGCTGGGGCAGCCTTCTACTACTGTTGTCCACGACCTGCTTGTTCCATGAGCACTTACAGGGCTGTTTGCTCTTATTGCAGGAACTAAGCTGTCCTCAAAAAGAAGTGTGAACAATCACTCTTCCAGAGTGTAAGCTTGTTCTGGTGAGTGTTGAGTGGTCCTTGGTATTTTACTTGTCCTTGTGGCTGACAGCTTCCAGGAAAATCTCCTACCTGGACAGGTACATTGTATTTTTTCCTCTTCTGAAAGATCCCAATAGGGTAAACTTCTCTCACGTACAAGATGAGGTGAACAGCTACTTCCAGGAATTCTGAAAGAACATCTGCAACAACTGAAAAACAGAAGTAAAGGATACTGGAATAGGGTTGGGGGGAAGCAGAGCAATACCATACACTCAGGAGAATTCTTTCTGCATGTATTTTTTTTCCTGCATAAGTTTCACCTGCCTCCTCTTAGCAGCAGAAAGTTTAGGGATAGAGCAACCCTACAACAACATTTCCCCAAGCTCAGTGCCCAGGAGGAGCCTCACAAGGACAGCAGCTGCAGCTTAGTAAAACACATTACCTTGCCCAAAGTTAAGGTCCTGCCGTGTAAGAGTGGTCATCTTCCCCAGGCCCTGGAAATAACCACAAAAGGAATGGTTATCCTCTGGCTCCTGTGTTATTCATCTGGTCAGTTCATGGAGCTACACATCACCAGGCCCTGTGAGCCCACAGTGAGAGGTGTGAGCACCCCCCATAAACACAGCACGTTCTCAGGCTTTACCAGCAGTGCTCACACCTCAGGATGAGAGATTATTCATAATTTAATTCCCGGGGTTTTGAGTCTCTCTCTTTTTCTGGGATACAGGAAAGTTCAGACAAATACTTTTTAGTAACACAAGAAACACTGGTTTTTTTAAAGCTTCATAGTACTTGCCTTTTCTAAGCCCCATCCCCTACTGTAACACAAGAACTTCTCAGGGGTTGGGATTTATTCTGACACCACCATGAACCATTGCTTGTCCAAGCTTAAACATCTTCCACTGACACATCATCACACAGGTTCTCATCCGCTGCCACTGCCAACAGCTACTGAGTTTCTCTCTGCAGTCCCAAGGAACCCAAACCCTGCAGAGCTGCACAATTAAGTCAACATGGCCTTCATCACACAGGACTATGGAATAACTCAGGTTGGAAGGCACCTATAGGGATTGTGGAGTTCAACTCCCTGCTCCTCACAGGACCACCTAAAACTAAACTATGTGACTTAGAGCATCATTCAGCTGCCCCTTGAACTTTGATAGGCTTGGGCCATGACTACATCCCTGGGGAGTCTGAGATTTGTGAGCTACAAAGGGCAGCACAGTATTGTGACAAATTGAGTTTCATGTGCCAAGAATCAAATAGCAGACTGCATAGTAGACTCCATGCCTTACACAATTTAAGCCACAGTGTACATAATTATCTACTAGAAACTTTAATTTGTTTCATTATTTTATCCACACTCTCTGCATGCAAGCAAATTCTAACCACTAACAGCAGCATTGTTCATGAACTGTAGAAGTCTTTAAATGCCTCTGGAGCACCCTGGCTCCACCAGTAACTCAGGTGTCCTACAAAGACTTTTAACAAACCACAGATGTTCCAATCAGCTCTTTAGACACTGATTTTCAAGCTGTTTCAGCTCTAACAAAACTTGTTTTTCAGACCTACAAAGAATCAGTTCAACCTTCCCAAAACAGGGAGCTACTCTCATCCCCAGTTTTTAAATCGGAGTTATACCACTGTATATAAAGACTTCCTGCAATGTTAGTGGTCTGCTACACAAAATAAAATTAAGCTAGTTAAGCATCTCTCTAGTGCCCCAGCGACTGTCAAATCAGTACAAAAGATCTATACAGTGTCATAAACAATTTGTGGTTTTAGAGGTTTAGGTTCACATCCTCACTTAAACATCATCCCTCCTTAAAGAGAGGCCCAAGCAACTCAAGGGATTTACCCTTCCATGCAGTCACAAAGTAGGAACTAGGCACCACACGCTCAAGGACTGTGCAGGCTGGAAGATCATGGAACCAAAGAACAGTTAGGGTTGGAAGGGACCTTAAAGCTCGCCTTATTCCAACACCCTGCCAGAGGCAGGGCCACCTTCCACTATCCCAGGCTGGTACAAACTCCATCCAACCTGGCCTTGGGCACTTCCAGGGATGGGGTAGATCATGTAACTACAGTCCAGCATCCTCCCCGTGCCCATCAGCAGAGCTCCAGAACAGCCGGCACAGGCCGCCCCAGCAGCCCGGACATGCCCTGCCCTCGCAGAGTCACATCCTCGCCCACTGCGGGGTCTCAACCGGCCGAGCAGAAGGGAGGGCGGAAGGGGACAGATCCCCCCAACGCACGGCACCGCCCTTCCTCAGCCTTCCCGAGCTCGGGAACCGCCCGTTCGCCACTGCTCCCTCCCGAAACGGGGCTGCTCGCACGGCCCGCGGCCCGCACTGCTGCCCGGGACAGCCGCCGGCCGGCTCCGCCTCAGCACGGCCACCTGTGCCCGTGTGTCCCGCAGTCCCCGTGCCCGCCCGGGCTCCTCCTCGCCCCGGTGTCCCCTGCTCGCCCCGGTGTCCCCTCCCCGCCCCGGTGTCCTCTCCTCGCCCCGGTGTCCCCTCCCCG
>VZTZ01012086.1:441109-451560 GCA_013400955.1 Drymodes brunneopygia
AGCCCCACCTCCTCCCGCACCATGCACCCCAATCCCCCGGGATTCCCGGCGTCCCCGGTTCCTCTCCACATTCCCCCACTGCCTTTCCCCTGTCTCCTCCTCCTCCTCCTCCCCCTCTCGGGTTTGAATCCCCCCTGCCCCCCGCAGACCTGCCTCCCCTCCGCCGCTCGCACAGCTCTGCCCTGCCCTGCCCTGCCCTGCCTGCCGGGCTCCGCCGGATCGGCACCTCCGGACAGGTAGGCAGCGCTCCCCGCGCCGTGCTCACCCCGCCCCGGGGCCGGGGGTGGATGCTCCGCCGAGATGATTCCCCTCTGCTGTCGCAGGGACTGGGGAGGAGTGGGGGACACTTTCTCACTTTCCATGCGCCCCGGAGGAGACAAAGACATGGGGTGACGGGGATCCCCGGGTCCTGCTGCCGTCGGGATGCGCGCTGAGCTCCGCTCACGGCGGCATCGCTCAGCGGTGCGAGCGGGCACCGAGCTCGGACAGCGCCGGTGCCGGGGCGCCGCGGTGCCTTCGGCCAGACCTATTGTCACCCGTGCTGGGGAGCGGGCTCCGGACTCCACCGCTCCCGCCGCGGTTCTGCCACCCGGGTCGCCTCCGTGCCCTGCGCCGTGTGCCTCGCAGGGATGTGCGGTGCGGGCTCTGGGGCTCGCGTTCCACCGCCCCACTGCGGGTCACTCCTGCAAGCTCCCTCCCCTGATTGCTCTCCCCTTCTTGGAAGCAAAGTCGCCTCGGACAGAGGCACCGTCCCTCTCGCAGGGCCTGAGCCCCTCGTATGAGCTATGTCCCAGCTCCCAGGCAGAGATGCCGAGGGGTGACGGAAGCTTTTCTCACCGAGTCATTGTGCTTACGGAGCCGTGCGCTGCCGTGCACCGAGCCCCTGCGTACCCGCGGCTTGCTCTCTGCTCTTCCTCTGTTGATAAAAGTGAGGTCTCATTTCTGAATTAAATCAATTTGGCATCAGTTAATGGCTTATTACAGCTAGCAATTCATCACGTAGAATTTAAGTGACACTTACCCAATTCACACCTGAAGTTTTCTGTCAGCCGGAGGGTTTAATGGAAGTGGTTTTGTATTGCCATCTCCTCTCCCTTGAAGAAGGAGGCGTTAATTCTATACGTATGGTTCAAAGTGAAAATGTCATGCAAGGAAGAATGTTGAAAGCACAGCCTAACTGTTCTGCCAGTCGGGACACATTCTTGTCTCCCTCCCAGAGAAGATCAGGGCAAATCTGCCCCATTCTTCCCTGTAACACTGGCGAGTACTTTCCGGCCGGGTGAGCAATGACCTTTCCCTATTGATTGTGTCCCATTTGTCACCTGGCATTGTGCATGAAACTGAAGAGCCTTCTCTGCCATGCTGACAGCGAACAACTGTATATTGGCTGCTAATCTCAGGCTCATTGCTATTTTAGTCCCATTCTTGGGTAGAGTAGACTCTGTTTGATAGCAAGTCGCCCGTGATGGCTGCGTCAGCCACGCTGTGAAGTCCCAGAGGAAAGCAGAGCAGAGGGTACTACCTAATCATTCATGGGCCCCTCTTCCCCTTCAGTGCAGTGACTTGCTGGGCTGCTCTGTCCCTGGTGGATGTTGTGCTGGGAAACTCTCAGGGCAGGTTGGGCTAGGCTCAGGAGAAAGGGTGGCACAGCTGTGGCTGCGGGCATGTAATGACTTGAAGGTGTCCAGTGTGGACCAAAACCGGGGTGCTGGAGCTCAGCAGGGACTCAGGCAGCTCACAAGGCTGGGCTGCAGGAGGGGGAGCTCCCTGGGTGGTGCTGTGGGAACAGATGACTTCTGTCCTGATCAGGAGGGTAGAGCACAGGCTGTCAGCCAGAGCTGATGGATGAGGGGAGTACCAGCTCCAGCCCTACAACTAATGTTGAGTGAATCAAGTTTCAAGTGGTCACTGGATAGAAACTGCCTCAGGGAGAGCCTTTGTGAAGGCACAGGGGCAGCTACAACTACTGCTTAATGCCTTGCAAGCCTCAATCCTTATGTCCTGTCTCTTTTGCCACTAATGCAATTGGTAAATTACTGAATTTGGCCCTTTCTATTCTGGAGTGCTGTCTGGGGATAGCAAAAGTGAGAGAAAACAACACAGGTAAAGGAAACCAGATGTTTTAAAGGGCAAGGGTGAGGTGGGGGGGATTCAGGTAGCCCAAATATCTGCAGAGAGGAAATGTCTTGCATCCCAGTCATGAGGGACAAAGAAACTTTGGAGTCCAGTAAGTATGAAAGGCAAGGTAGAGAGGAATGGTGATGATGGAAACAGGAAACCTAAAAAAGTGGGGCAGCTCTGAAAAGGAGCACAAAAGGACTGAAGATCTGTGAGCAGGGAATCTGCTGTTCTGTCATCCCAAGGATGTCTGGGACAGCAGCAAAAACAATTGAAATTCTTTACAAATCGAGTATGCAGAAAGTGTTGAAAAGAATAAAAGTATTAGTGCTTTTGCCCTAGAGAGGAAAAGAGAAGGGCAAATATTACCTGCCTGCTTTGGGAGACCCTAGAAAGCTGGGCTTGAGCTTTTAGAAATGGGAAAGTCTCTTGGCAGCTTGTTTATGAACCCTCCCAGCATTTGCCTCCAGAAACAGAAAAACAGATGGAATGAGACCCAGCAGGGAAGTGAAATCTCATTTATCTGCACAATACCATCCTCATGGCTCCAGCCAGCTCTCTGCATGTCAGCTATCATAGAGCCTACCCCATCCATTCTCCTCCAGGCCTTCCCAAGCCCATCCATCACCCTACAGCTTCTTATTTGCAGGGAGCCTGGCACACAAAGCTGGGTTTATTGTCTGTCCTCCCTGCCACACAGGCACATACACACAACACCTATGGAGATGCCCACACGCTTTGTGTATTGCTGCAGATTTGGATTGCCTGGAGTCCAGAAAATCTTTACCCACATCTGCCAAAGTCTGAGCTCATCAGAGCCAAAAAGAAATCTGGCTCAGCACACGTGCTTGGGTCCAGCTTGGTTCAGCCCTTGAGCATACGAACTGCATCAAGGATCTTGACAGTCTCTCGGTTCAAGGGTTTTGTTCCTCTTGGCTGTGACATGAAGAACATATGTGAAATTAAAGTTAAGACTGTCAAATATCATGTTTTAAGTGAGTTATGTGAATGAATGTAGACGATCTGATGTTCCTGCTTTGCCAAATACAAAACAAATACACCAGGGGCAGTTTCAGAGTTTATTTCAGAGCCAAGGTGACATAACTCTATTTATAGGGGAAAAACATGTGTGAATTTCTGTGTACCTGCTCAGTGCATGGCTGCCTTGAACGATTATGAGCAGAGAGCAGAGAAATAGCAATAAATGTAGTGAGTCCAGAGAAAGAGACTTCCCATGGGGAAAGTTATCCAAGATGCAAACTCCCCTCCCCAATTTCTCTCAGGATTGTAACCATCCACTACTAACCCAAAATGGATCAGAAATCATGGCTGGAAAACAGCACTGCAACTCACTCCCGAGCCCTGAGTTTGTACTCTGGGCAGCTCTTTGCTGTACAGGTGTTCATGTGAGAGGCAGATTTACTGCTTCAGGTGGCTTGTAATCGTGAGGGTCCATAAAGGCAGTGCAGGTAGAGGGGTGGAGCAATAAGGTTGTAGGTCTGGTGTTGTGAAGAACTACAGGGGGAGCTTAACCTGGCAAATACTCCATCTATTCCCCTTACTAATGTATGAACCCTAGGAAGAGGATGAACTCTGGGCTTTGTTGTAATGTGTGTTTGTTTATAGCCATTTAGGAAGGGCAACTCTTTACAAGGCCATACTTCTTTCTGCCTGGTGTGTGTCTCAGGCAGAATTTCATCTTTTGCAGGGTGAGAACCTTGCTGTCACCTACACCAATGAGCCCAGGGCTAGCAAGGGATTGTTTTGTGGACTGTGGTCCTGCTAGAAAAGAGGGTGAAGTTTGGTGCTCAGCCATTGAGGAACCTGAGCACTGAGAACTAGGGATGCTGTTGTGTTATCTAGCTGTCTTTTGTAAGTATGAATGCTATAGGGTAAGAAAAATGAAGGAGGTACAAAGAGGTTTCTGGAATTGAAGATAGATCAGGACATGGAAACAAGTGGTTAGGAGAAAGCAGGGACTGCTTTGCCTCCTGTACAGCAGTGTTGCATTAACCCAAAACTTGTCCAGCACTGGTTTGGTTTAGCAAACAGCTCAGATCTCCCCTGACAATAGTGTAAGACAGGAATTTATCTGCATTTTTAATGCAAGATTCCCAGTGACAGTAACACAGCACGTTAACCTGCCCACTCTGCCAGCGTAGAGATGAGGCAATACCTGCATTTTCATCCTGGTTCATGCCAACAAGACAGCTGGGCAGCTTAAATAAATGCCCCCTGTGCTTTGAAGCAGACCTTCTGTTTAACTGCCCTGCAGCATTTAGCTGCCTCCCAGCTCCTGCTGAAAATCAGAATGTGTCTGTCAGGTTCACCATCAAAGGGCCACGTCTGTGAGAGTGAGATTGGAGACACCCTTGCATTCTCTTTGCACTTGTTCTCTCCTCTTGGTATTTTGCCTACAGATGAAAAGGTAAGATGCTCTTTCTAGCTCTTTGAGTTGTTCTGATTGATGTCTTAATCCAGCTGATTTGCTCTGGTTCTTAAAGAGAAAATCCTAGGAAAAAAAACAAAGACCCCATGGTCTGGGGAAAAAAACAAATGACCCCATGCAGAGCTGTGTGCTGCTATTTGTTCTACTGGTTTTGAGGAAGAACTTCAAATGCTTTTTAAAATAGATTTAGCTGTCGGTCTGGTTTTCCTTTGTTCCAGGTAGTTGCCAATAAAATAATATTTCTAGCATTATGCCTTCAGCAAGTGAGCTTCCCAGTGCCTTCTAAATCAGTCCTCAAGGAACAGTTTATTGTCTTTTATGGCCAGTAGAAAGATCTGCTTTTTGGAAACTGCCTGAAAAGAAGGCCCCTGTGCTGCCTGCCTCTTTCCAGGGAATGATTGAACTGAAAACTTGTTCCCAGGCTATGAGCAGCAACAGAGAGGAATCTTGGAAAGGCAGGATTGGCTGGTGAATTCATTAGCAGCATTTTTTCAATTAACAGGATGAAGGCATCTCTCTCTTAACTCCAGGATGCTGGCCTGCTGTGATGGCAGAGTTTTCACTGACTCAGAATTCTCCATGTGTGTCTCTCCAGCTGAAAGAAAAGGGAAAACTCCTGGGGTATCTTCTATCAGCTTCACAAAAATCAGAGTCAGAATTGGCCTCAAAGGCTGTTACCTGCTGCCCTTCACAGGTGACAGTGGCTGGTGTTGTGGTTTGATACTGGCCAAATGCCAGGCACCCACAAAAGTCACCGCTCATCCTCTTATGCTACAGTTGGGCAGAGGAGAGGGGGAAAAAAATAACAAAGCGCTCATGAGTTGAGATAAGGACGGAGAGAAAAACACTCTAAGGGCAAAACTGGTTCAAATTTAAAGGTATAAGGTAAATTTATTATTAACAGAGTCAGAGGAGAATAATGAGAAGTAAAATAAGCCTTCAAACACCTTTCCCCTGCCCCTCCCTCTTTCCCTCTGACAGCGTGGGGAGACAGGCTATGGGGGTTTTTGTCAGTTCATCACTCAAGATTTTGTTCTGTTCACTCAGGGAGAGGAGTCTTTTCTCTGCTATGCCCTGAGTCCCTCCCATGGGCAAACAATCTTCCCAGAACTGCTGTGCTGTGGGTCACTTGTCCATGGGATGCAGTCTTTTAAGGATAGGCTGCTCTTATTTGGAGGCAAGGGCGCTGTTTCTCTGTTCGGGTCTCCCACTGGATCCCACTCTCTCTGGCATGAGCACTTCTCCCACGGGCTGTGTGTGGATCTCTGCATCCCCCGTGGACTTCACACATTACAAGGGGACAGTTTGTTTCACCATAGTCCTCACCATGGCCTGCAGAGAAATCTCAGCTCCAATGCTTGAAGCACCTCGTCCCCCTCCTTTTTTTTCCCACTGACTTTGGTGTCACCGTGTCATTTTCCCTCACATGTCCTCACTTCCTCTTCTCTGACTAGAAGAAAAACTACTGCTCATAGTTACCATTGCCAACAAGTTCCACTAATTCAAAGATTCTGAATAACTTAATTAGAGAATGCTCTGACTTGTGTAACGTTCCAAAGCTATGTCTTGTAACACAAACACAAGGATGAAAGAAGACCCTCGAAAATATGACAGTGAAGCAGAATGAATGAGAACAATCTGCAGCCACTGTGCTGGTGGACTCAATGAAACTTGGTCTCAGTGTTCTTGGGACTTGAATTACCCTCCCAGTGACAGCCTTGCCTGGTGGTCTGTGCAGGATCAAGGAGGGAAAGTGGGACAAGCTGAAGAAACCTCAGTCTACCTCTCTGTCCCTTGGTCCTTAGAGCAGCAACCCCTGCTCTGCCAACAGCCTTTTTATTTCCTTGCTATGCCATGAGGTATCAGCACAAAATTTCCAGTGTTTTTTCCTTCCTTTGACCGATTTCAGCCACCCTGAAGCAGTATGCCAGCACGTGTGAGAGTCTCTGCCTTGAGCTGCTCAGGGCTGTTGCTAATCCTGTGAGGCCACCATCTGCCCCCAGTTCTGTTCATTTTGACATCTTCATTGCAAGGAAACCAGCTGTGAGGAGGGGCCAGTGCCCCTGGCCCAGGATGCCATCCTGGCAGCCCACAGCCCTGGCTGGGCAGCTGGTGTTGTGCCAGGCTCGGGAGCTGTGGGCAGGAGCCAGCATCCCCATCCCTCAGATGGTGGGCTGTGAATAGGAGGGTAGGGGGGCTAGTGAGGAATCAAAGGGAAATGTCCTGCTGATTGATGGCCTCATTTGCACATGAAACTGGGACCTCTCAGCCCTGCAGGCCCTGCACGTGTGTCTCAGCTGCTGTAACCAGGGCTGGGAGGAGATAAGCAAAGAGGGAATTACTTGCTTCCAGCTTAGGATACCATAATGGTTTTGATGTAAGTGTCCTAGGACTGAATCTTGATGGCCTTTACAGTTCCTAAGTGTTGGTTGTTTATTTTTTTTTTCTTTTTTAATTGCAGGTGAGACAGAGCACCCATGATTATGGAAACTTCTTCCACCTTCTCTTCTTTCCTTTTCCTGTGCGTGCTGGTTCTTTCTGACATCAGTCTTGCAGTCTCCCTGAATCCTGGCACAAAGCTCAAAAACGCCCCAGAGAACAACAACCACCTTCAAAATCAAGAAACGTGGCTGCAGCAGCCCAGAACTGGGCGCCATCACAGGCAAGGCTTGGCCAAGAAGGAGAGGGTCCATGCCATGCCTTCAAGAGGGCAGCTGGCTGGGGAAGAGACCCTCAAGACGGGCAGTGGAGCTTCAGCTGTGGAAGAGCTGGTGGCAGAGGGACAGCCAGCAGGCCTGAAACAGAATAAGGATGTGTTCCTGGGGTTTGAAATGCCGTATCCTGAGAGGGAAAACCAGTCCCCAGGCTCTGAGAAGGGAAAGAAGCTGAACCGAGAGCATCGTCGACACAACCGCAGGGACAGGCTCAGACACCACAGAGGTATTGGGGCTCCAAGGGAAGCTGGAGCTGTTCTGTCACTGCAAATGAATGTCTCTTGTGTGAGGGCAAGAAGACACAGCTGTGGTGGAGCCACATGGGTGTGTGGAGGGTGTGGGGTGTGTGCCTGCTCCGGGGAGAAATCTGCCAAACAAAAGAGGCACAAGAAAAAAGGGGAACGGCAGAAGCAGAGAATTTTAGTGCTGGCTGCAATTTTGTGAGAATGACCTGGTTTGTCTTACAGGGGGAGTTCTGAGAGTCCCTAAGACTTGAGGGGTTGTTTTGGGGTGGCCTGCTTTGTTGGTTTGGTTTTTTTTATCTTTTTAGCAAATGGCCCAGTTTAGGAACAAGTATGTCCAAGCCATGCTCAGTCTCCCCACTGACTTCAAAAAATGACAAGAATTAGAAAGAACACAGCCCCCTTATTTTGAAGACCAGTTTCTTCTCACCAGAGCTTGTATTCTTCTATGTTTATACTGAACTTCAAAACAAATTCAGATTTTTCATATGTGAAATTGCACTGATAACTTTTAAATGTTGCTTGGTTTTGACTGGGACTGCTTTCCTTTGCAGGTCAGGTTGTGGGTGTGTGTCTCTGTGGTATGAGCTCAGTGTGGTAAACCTTGAGTTCTGTTAAAGCAAGGCAATTAGTGTCAGTCTGCACTCTGTGACAAGCTGGGTGGCACCTCCTTGAGTTCCATCTATCACTTCTCCCTGCCTCAGTAAGAAGAGATCTATTGTTTTTTCAGGGGACCAACTAAACAGCTTGTGTTAGCAATACAGAAGAGTACACAACAAAGTTGGTTTGAAGCAATATTTGCAGACTACAAACTGGGCTTATTTCTTGAGGTTAACTTAAGGTCTATATTTAAATTAATATTTATGAAGAAGAGGGATGTATCTGTGAAGATAATTTCAAGTTAGGTAAGTCCTGGCTTGAGCTAAATTGAAATAACTCACTACCAAAATCAAATGAAAACGTATTCACAGGTATTTGCAACAGCTTAATCCATTGGTTTAAAAATAGTTAAACAGGTACATTTTGTACTCTTGAGACCAGAAAAAGAAATCTTTTCCTTCTTGAGTGAGAGATAGACATATCTTCAGGAAGGTGTGATTATGTATGTCTTAAGCATGCAAAAGCCAAGCTGCATGTACTCTGGACCTGATTTATCACTGTGATAGCTCATTACTCTGTTTTACAGTGGTCTAAACAGCAGCTCAGGGTCCTGGAACAGTGGTCAGCAACTGGGTGAAACATGAATTCCTTTGACTCAAATCTCTCATACTGAGAAAAGGGATGAGAAAGGTAATGCCACTGTACCTGTTGCCCTCTGCAGGGAAGACTCCTGATGCTGGGCCAAGTTCCCTGTACAAGAAACCCAAAAGCTTTGAAGAACAGTTTCAAAATCTTCAGGCAGAGGAAGCTCCAAGTCTGACTCCCACCACGCTCCTCATTGCTGCACTGGACACAGCTGTTTCCACGGAAGAGCCTCCTGTTCTTCCAGCCACTTCACCACGGGCACAGGTAAAGAGACAGCTGGGAACTGTTCTGTGCCTCCAAGCCTTGCCTCTCCCTCAGATATCCAATTTCACTGAGCTTCAAGGGCCAGAGAGACAGTAGGAGCTGAAGATCCAACATCTCCTAATGCTCACTGCTCACCTTTTGTTCTCACACAGAGGCAGTGCAAACTTCCCTCTTGGCTTCAGCCTCAACAAGGGGAAACTCTTCCCTTTTGAAAATGAGATGCCAGGAATCCCCAGTGGATAAGACAGGAGGGGAGGGGGAATCATAAAGCCTTTTTAATGTGTAAAAGCACCATGAAAATTTGCAAAGACTTCAGTGTCTCTACAGAAGTGTTCTCCGTTGTCTGTCTGGGTTTTTTGTGGCTTGCAGGCCCGCCTCAGGCAGGATGGGGATGTGATGCCCACCTTGGACATGGCACTCTTTGACTGGACCGATTATGAGGATCTCAAACCAGAAATGTGGCCATCTGCTAAAAAGAAAGGTGCTAAACCTCCCTGTCCTCTTTCCCAAAAGTCATCCTCTAGGGCTTGTCTACATTAGGATTCAGAGATGTGCTGAAGGACATGGGATCATGGTGGTGGGGAAGGAGAAGCAGCATAATGCTGATTGTGTTTTGTGCTCAGTTGCAGAATGCTTCTCATTTTGGATGCATAATTGGAGGGCAGAGGAAAAATGATAAATGGAGAGTTAAGACATAGGGAGGAGATTAGACTATGAAGGTTTAGAGTTCAAACTCTTGACATTTGGGGCTGTTTTTACCCTGAAACAATATATTCTCCAGAATGAAAACACTAGCATGAAATCTTCTATCAGCATATTTTTTTTTCCATAGAAAAACGCCGCAGTAAGAGCCCCAACAGTGGAAATGAAACCATGACTGCTGAAGGAGAGCCATGTGATCACCACCTTGACTGCCTCCCAGGTCAGGATCAGCTTGGCAGAGTCATTTCTCCAGGCATGAGATGTTTGAAATCTATCCCAGGTTTTAAGACATGCATCCTGATTTCTGCTACTGATAGGAAGTGGTATGCAAGGGAGGGGCAGAGGCTCTCCAGGCATGTTGTGGGACCGTACTGATGATGGCTGTATGATGGAGCTGTAATGGGTGTCAGTAGCCCTACAGGTAAAGGGATACCTGAGCTGTGCTGACCCCTGATCCTGTGTTGCAGGCTCCTGCTGTGACTTGCGTGAACACCTCTGCAAACCACACAATCGAGGCCTTAACAACAAGTGTTATGATGACTGTATGTGCACTGAAGGTGAGTCCAGCTCTTTGCTCCCCGTCTTGGTTTAAAAGGCAGGTGTGTCTGCCAAGGAAGGCAGGAACATCCCTTAGAATAGAAAATATGACCCCCTTCCCTCCAAATTATTAGAACTTTGAAATTATGGGGCTTTCAGGCAAAGATATGGGAAGAGGAA
>VZTZ01012086.1:460387-497395 GCA_013400955.1 Drymodes brunneopygia
CAGCCGTATGCCTAGTCCAGATCCTGGCTGAGGCCCTGCTCGGAACTGCGGAGCTCTCTGAGGAGGAAGAACTGATCTGAACTGAAAAGTTTCTACTTTTTTTATCACATGGGCAAAGGCTGCGGAAGTTCGGAACGCCGTGAAGCCGAGTCAGGGGACGTTTAGGTTGGGTATCAGGAAAACGTTTTCCCCAGAGGGTGGTCAGGCACTGAACAGGCTCCCCAGGTCAGTGGTCACAGCACCAAGCTTGTCTGAGTACAAGGAGCATTTGGACAACGCTCTCAAGCACAGGGTGGAATTCTTGGGGTGTCTTGTGCAGGGCCAAGCGTTGGTGATCCTGATGAGTTCCTTCCGACTCAGTGTATTCTATGATTCTTGCTTAAACCCACCAGGTGATGACTCCAGAGTTTGCTCTTGTTTCAGGGATATTGCTAAAGTGGCCAAGGAGTGGGCAGAGACAACAGCTGGCTATTAACTAGTGTCCGTAGAGGTTTCCATCTCAGCTGACCAGAGCTAAGCTGAGATAAATACTGCACAAGATCCTGAGGAGACAAACTTTTTGCTTGTCAGGCAAAGTATCATAGAAAGATAAGCCCTCTTACTTGGGGGTTATCATCTGGTAGATAACTGCAATTGCTTCTCTGCTGCAGAGGGCAGGCTCCAGTTGAGGGCACATTGGAAATTTCAGTGAATATCTGATAACCAGAGAAAGGAGATTCAGGAGACTTAACCACAGTTACACTACATTTTTCACTTTTGGGAGAAGCACTTCCTTGCAGACAAGCCAGTCGATGTTAAAATCACACTTTGTTTGCTTTTAATGTTGATGTTTGATTCTGATGTCTTCTACCAGACAGGTGACGTGTTCCTCTATTTTTTGGTCTTTCACGTTTTCAGAGCCCTGAGATTTCTAGGTGTGTGTGTGTGTCCTTTCCCAGCTTCAGTACTTTGTGATTTCATTTAATACAGCATGGTTCAGGTGCTTTCTTTGGTTAAAGCTTTGCCCAGAGAGTGACAGCATCACTGATCACATCAGGTTTTTTTTACTGGTGATTCGTTAAGCTGTGAGCCTTGGACCAGGCTGCCTATGGATTGGGTGGGAGAATGGTATTATCTCAGCTACCATTATTAATTCAGCTTCTTACAGAACAACTTTCATGTGGCTGTATTAAATAAAAGGTTGGTGTTCATATAATGATGAAAAGCCCTCTTACTAGTTCACCAAGAAAAGCAACTTACCTTGTTAGAGGCAAGTAAGCAAATGGATTTTTCAAGGCCCAGCATGTGGATTATATAACATTCTGGAAACTAGCTGAAACTTTGCTCTGACAAGTTTGGACTATCTGTGATTCCCAGGGCACTAGGAAGATTAAAAGATCTTGCCTTCTGCTTTGTTTTTTAACTTGGTTTGATTATTTTTTTTTCCCCATGCTAAAACAACAGTGAAAACTAAGGACATTTAATTAAAAACTTTGCCAACATAAAATTTCCATGGGAAATGGAGATAGGGGAGCTGAAAAACACGGACTTTTCAATGAATGAGTCACAAAGACAACAAAACTAAAATGTTGCCTTTCTTCTCTTGTTTCAGACAGCCATTCCTCAATCTCTTACTAGATAAGCATGAGCTTGGCCTTGGTGAACTGTTTTCAGCATTAAGTAATTTCTTCTTGTCAAGTCTGCCAGTTCTGCTCTGAGCTGAAAAGCCAGGAGTAGGGAGTTACTGGTTGTACCTACAGCTTCATACTGTTCCTGAGTTAGGGCCAGATTCCCTGGAAAATACCACAAAGGTGGGGAAGATTCTTATTCAGAAAGGGCCTGGAAATAACACACACTGCTGCTATTCGTTGGCATGATCTGCTTAAGCATTCTGTGAGATTATAAAGATGAGCCTCGTGATAGAAGTAGTTCCAAGAAAGCTGCATGACTGAGCTGTGTTTGTGCCAGAATGTAGCAGTATCATACCCTCAGGGTCTCTCTTTAAGCTGTTTGCAGAGCTGTAAAATTAATGTAGCAGGCTTTGCCCTGGAGTGGGTGGGGAACATGCTCATGGAACAGGATCTACTGGCTCGGCTGTAACAGCCATGCTCAACAGAACATGGAGAAAGCAGCACAGCCATACTTTTGCCATGACAGCTTGACACCTCTGATTCTTGAAATAATCATGCAGAGCTTCAAAATACAACATTTGACTTTGATCAAGCCTGGACAATGCCCTACAATCCATGTGCCTGGCAACAGACTTTTTGTGCTTAGGCTTTTTTAAATGCTGAGTCACAGAATCAAGAAATAATAGAGATGCTTGTATGTCATGTGGTTCAACCTCCTGCTCAAAGCAAGGCAAACTGCAAAGTTAGATCAAACAGCTCAACTCAAAAATCAGCTGAGTTTTAAAATAAGAACAGACATGACAGCCCCATTGGATAGCCTATCCCACTGCTTAAGCACCTTCATTATTATCACTCTGTTATAATAATGAGGAGCATCCTCACAGGTGGCCACTCAGATTCATATTTTGGTTTTGTGTGTCCTCAGGTGAATGTCACTCATAGAGTAGATGAACTCACTCTAAAATAAAAAAAAGTAAGTAAAACAGAAATTTAGATACAACAAGAAAATAACTGTAATTTGGAACGGTTTAATTTTTAACTTGGTCAAAATTCAACCTTGTGCTAATTCTGTGCTGAAGCATATTTAAAGGAGTTCCTATTCCAAAGAGTTTTCCATCTAATGAGACCCTGGCAGACCTAGGATCTTTTTATGCTTGGCAATTAGTTCCATCACATGCTGGGATTTGCAAGAGAGGTAGGAATTCTCCTTAGCTCTCCCCAGTTTCCTATGGGATGCTTTTAATTACATGGCCATCCTTTTTCACAGAAGAGATGGGGACAAAGGACCCACCTTTCTTATTTTCTGATCTCACCACTAGTTCAAGTCTTAGAAGTTATTTTCTCAGAAGAAGAAATGTTCTGTCTTAGCTACACTTAAGTCCTTGGACAGAGGGAAAAATGTTAAATTCTTCTGTCTTATCAGAAGACTGCCTGCAAAATAACTAATCTGACATAGTAACTGTAGCTTTTCATTAGTACTGTATTTTCTGTGTTAAAGCATACCAACACCACCAGCCAATTCCATAGTGCACTGAAGAACTGTCAGGTAAATTGGACTAATAACTAAAAAGGGAATATCTTGGTTTTATTTCAGCAGTCATTCATAGTATCAGCCCTATTTTACCTGACTTAATGCTGATGACTAAACATACTTCATAATTTAGTGACTGCAGTATTGATCTAGACAGCTTTAAAAAAACCCACCCTGCCTAATTATGTTAACTGGTGAGCCTTGAGGGGTCTTGCGGGGATGTATGTTAGAATTCAATACCACCTAATTAAGAATTTTCCTGATGTTGTGATAATCTCTTGAGTAAACACTATTTGCATGTCTCCATTCTTATCCAGGAACATCTTGTATTTTACTGATTAGCAGTTTTTTGTGTCTGCGGTCCAGTTTGGGAAAAGGGGAAGTATGGGGGGTGGTGGTGAAGCATTTTGTAAGCTTTCGTGAATAATTTTTAAAAATTAATTCATAAAAATCTATCTAAGCAGTGTTTGAAGTTACAGCAAAGCCTAGTGAGTGCTCAGCAGCTGTGATGGGGCAGTGCAGTGAAGGAAGGGCAGGAAGTAAGTAATTTGCATTGTGGTGTCCTAGCAGAGCAGTGTGAGCTGCAGCAGCTGGGCCACCCCTGTGCCTTCCTGACTGTGCTTCACTTACGTCACAGCTTCACTCTCTTCTCCTGCAACTAGTTTTGTTTTAAGTTAGAGCATGGAGAGATGTTTTAAGTCAAGGAATCTAGCAGGGTGTCAGTAGATCTTAATTTCTTTCTAGTGTATTAATGCTCCTGTCTACATACAGCTTTCCTGTGTCCACTGAGTAACTTAGGCTTTTGCTACGTACTCACTTCCCAAATTTCTTTTTTTTCCTCTGGGGGGGAGTGTGCTTCAGAGGGGTTTTGGTAATGTGGGTTTGGTTTTTTTTATAGCAAGACCAGCATAAATGCCAATTTGGAGCCTTTCTCACAGGTAGGAAAAAATGGAAGCGTGCTGGTATCCCATGGATCCTCTGATATGTCCAGGCTTCAGCCTTTCTTTCGTGAGGCTGTTAATAGAGCCTGTCTTCCATATTCTTGTTTTTGCAATTGTTTAGAGAGCAAATATGAGTGATCTCCCTTTGCTGGGGTGACCAGCAGGCTGTAGATGTAGAGAAAGCCTGAAGTGATGTATAGTTTTGCTGTCTGAATAAACATGTAGGGTATGTTTCATTGGTTACAAAAATGGCAAGTTGGTGGTGAAGAGAATCCTTGTATCACTTATTACAGTACAATCCTTTCTTCTTGGATTTGTCCCATTAAGCACAAGGATCAGGATCATTAAGGACACATGCAAAATACAGAATTTGTGACAGCATTACCTTACTGCTTCTCAGGGCACTGTTGGCATTTGGACCTGGTGGCTTCACTGGGAGTGAAAAGAGCTGTGTGCTCTGGCAGGATCAGGTTCACAGAGTCCTGGAAGAAGCCTTCAGGTCTGATAACACTGCAGTGAGGTTGGACCACTGCTCTGAACAGACTGGTAGGAGGTAAAAGAAGGACTTGCTGAGGACTGGAGTGAAGTTCTGGGAGCTGCAGACATGGTTATCCATGGGCTTTTTGGTGATGGGATGCCAGACTGGTCATGGATAAACTGTGCTAGCACAGTGTGAATCAGATTGCCTGGCTTTCTGTGCAAACTCTTCTGGAGTTCCAAAATAATTAACTCATTTAGAAAAGGCTAAGTGGTTCCTGAATCAGCTGTCAACAGAGATGACAAGAAGAATGATCGACTGCAGTGTAGCACCACAGGAAATACTCAGCAACAGATGTGGAGAAAAATAGCTTTGTCTTCACTGTCCCAGTTGCCTCAGCATCTTTCTGCACTGGTTCATGGGTCCAGGCCACCCTTCCACCCAGCCCTTGGGGACAAGATGGTGCCATTTCATGTTGATCCTCCCAGAATTCTCCCAACATGCTGATCTGTTTTCCTGTTTGTTTTTTTTCATAGGCTATCATTCTGGTACATTGGCTGCTCACAGTGTGGTGAGTGATTAGTGTCTGGCCTGGGGGAGAAGAGGGTATTCCTTCAAACAAGGAATGGGATGTTCCCTGGGAATCAGCACTCCCTGTTTGTGCCTGTGTGCAAGTAGATCCTAAATCTAAGAGTGAGGTGTTTGTATGGAAACAGGGATGAAAGCAAACTGTTGCAAGCTTATTGTGAACCTGAGCTGATTTTTTTTTTTTTTTGTCTCATTTGGCAGGGGATGCATGAATTCAATGTTGCCACTCTCCTATGCCTGGGGGAATTTCAGTATCCTTGCAGTGGGGATCTGGGCTGTTGTGCAGCGTGATTCTCTTGATGCCATAACGATGGTGAGTGTAAGGATATTGGTCTCCCCCAGGCTGCTCAGGAACAGGGTGGAGGGCAGAGTCTTTGAGCCAGTGATGATTTTCAGCTGTTCCCAGTACAGCAGTGAACAAGTAAATTCCCTGTTTGGGTGGGTTTGGTTGTTTTTTTTCAGAGAGGATGTGAGCTATGTAAACCTTGGTGAGAAACATTTACTGTCAATTATTTTTCTTCTCAGAGATGAGACATACTTGATTCTTCCTTTTTTTATCTGCTATTGTGACTTGTAAGGGCAGATGAGGACTCGAAGTGTCAATTATGCTTGAGTTGGAGGGGCTTTGTAAAACCCTTTTCTGAACTTTGAATAGATTAGCAAACAAAAATAAGCAATTCTAGAATATATTATGAGAAGATATCTGACAGATGTGAAGAAAAGGCACGAAATACAAGATTGTTCATCTAGGAGTATCTGTCTGCCTGGGGCAGTACCAAGAGTGCTGTGTGATACTGGGGTGAAGGATGCTTGTGCCACTTAGATCTCATAGGAAACAGATGCTGGCTGTTACTGTCGGTGGTTAAACCCTTGTTCTGTTCCTCTCTCCTTGTTTCCAGTTCCTGACTGGCCTGCTGCTCACAGTCCTCACAGACATCATTCACATCTCTATTTTCTACCCTTCACACGGCTACCTCAGTGATGCGATCCGTTTCAGTCTAGGCATGGCCATCTTCAGTCTCCTCCTCAAACCTGTGTCCTGCTATCTGGTGTATCGAATGTATCGCGAGCGTGGAGGAGAGTTCACCTTTAATATAGGTAGGATCCTTTTTCTGCTTCCATGTCAGTGTGGGCCACCTTCTCAGGGGTTAAGGGGCCTGTCTTGCGCTTTGGACCCTTCAGCCTGAGCTCTGTGCAACTGGATTCTGCTCTCCTTTCCAGGCAGACGTTGGGAAGAGTGGTTCTTGGTTGTATCATGCCTTTAAATCTATGCTGTCAGCTAGCCACAGTTCCTGCAGCTTCTGGCTCTGTCTGTTCATTTTTCCATGAGCTTTCATACACTTCTATCTTGCTGAAATACACCATTACAGGAACCTGTTGTGCTGCTATGGGGCATTGTAGGTCTTGCTTTCCACACAGCCGTGTGGCAACTAAGAGAGCAGTTCTCAAGGAAAGAGCAGGCATGTTGGCAGGATGACTTTTCTTACCTCCTGCATGTTTGGTGAGGATCACAGACCACAGGTGCTGGGAGCTGGTAAAATGTGTGCTCCTGAGCTGTTGGTTTCTTCTAGAGCATTCAATTCTTGTGCCAAGCCTTTGTCCCAAGTTTGTTCTCTTCCATCTCCACTCAGGTGTCACCAGTGCAGGCCAGGACCGCAGCTCCTACGAGCCCATTGATCAGCCAGATGCGCCTCCACAGTGGCCGTCCTCAAGCAAGGCAGCCCAGCCACCCTACTGAGGCGCCCTGCAGCCCAGGACAGACACTGCCCTCACCCAGCCAAGCCTTCCACTCCTCCCATGGAGCAGCACCTGCTACTGGGCAAGCAGGAGAAGATCTGATATTTTTTTTTGCCTGCCTAAAGGTTAGGCAGATGGGTTCTGCAGTAAGCCCTGAAGATCTTGGAGGGGTCATGTTAAGCACTGTGACTCACTGTAATCCCAGTACTCTCCTCTCTCCCCCTAAATCCCTCCTCTGTACATGTGACTGGATGCACCTTCTGCAGTCTTTCAGTCTTTCATTGTGCTTCCTCTTTGTTGTAAGAGAACCACTCAAAGTACTCCTGGACGAGCAATCTTTAAAAGGCTTATGGACTGCCCTAAAACAATACAGTGTAGCCTGATTTTATGCAGATATATTTCCAGGAAACATCTGGGTGCTCCCAAGAGCTGTTTTGGATGGCATTATTTAACTTCTTGTGCTCCCAGTATCTGGAATTGGGCTTTATTAACTGATGCTTTTATGCAAGTTGAATGTCCTTCAGGATACTTAAAATGACTGTTGAATGTAGATTATAGATCCTTTGTGCCCTGAAATGTCCTTTTGCCTTCAGCTGCCTGTCTTAACAGAACTTGAAATGTCACATTTTTCTAAGAAAACTATAAAATGAACACATTTCTAACACATTTCTGTGTTAGTTACACTGGTCACTTAAGTCTCATTTGAAAATGTAGTTTTTCCTGAGGGCTTGGGACTCTAGCCAGGCAGTCTGGGAGGGTCATTATAGGGGATGGTCTGCAGGGCTCTGATGGCTTTTAGTCTAAGCTTTACTCTGAGAAGTAGAAGATACTGCTTATAATTATGTGGGTGGGAAGATGGGCTAGTAAAATGGGGATTGAGGAAAGATGGACTTATTTACACTGTAGATGTGAGTTTCATTGGGTGTGACAAACTAGACTCTGTTGTTATGCATGAAAAATCTGTCCTGCTGTGGCTTTCAGATAAGATTCTAAAAAAAGAAAACCAAACAAACAAAACCCCAGAGGCAAACAAACAAACAAATTTCAACAGGACTCATTTACAGAAGAAAAGGAGTATGTTTGCTTTGGCAGAATTGTAGTGCTAGAAAGATAGGTATTTTCCTGAAGCCAGTTCATTTTCAAAGTTTATATCTGTTATTTTACAACTGCATTTCTCTTGACAAGACCTGCTGCTGTATTGATTCTTCAGTAACCAAGACCCCTGTTGGCTTTGCTCTAACTTCCAGAAGCATGCCATTGGTGTTTTTAAAGCCAAGCAGTTTTCTCCCAACTTTGATCACTCCAAACATAAGCAGATGCTTCCTCTACTCTGCTGCACAAGCACTATGGTGACCTCTTGGTGTCCCTGAACCAAGCACATGGTAAATGCCATAGAAGTGTGATAGTTGGCTTTACTCTCTCAAAAGGAGTGTTGGGCATTCATTTTGCAGGCTTTTCATATAATAGGGCACAAGAACAGGAATCAGTCTGTTCTTGTGAGTAGACAGCAAAGAAGGCAAGAATAGGCAGGAATTGCTCGGGCTTGTGTTCCACAGCCTTTATGTGAATGGGTTTTTTCAGCTCTTTAGATCTGTAAAGTGACTGCACCGATCCCTGAGTAACACATTTAAATGCTCCGTTTTTGTTTTTTGTTTTTTTTGCCTAGGCCTGTGGACCACAGACTGAAAATCACTGCTTTAAATGCTGTGGGGTTTGGATGTTGGCACAGTCAGTTATATCTAGGGAGGTCTTCCCAGATGTTTTACACTGGAAATACCCACCTAGCTGACCTGCCACGTATTTTTCTGTGGAAAATTTTGTACATTCGGGAGCTCTGAGGAGCAGAGCAAGGCAGGAGTAACACTCAGCTTACGGTGCCTCAAGGATACCTATTTTGGGCAGTAAATCAGAGGTGATGCTAAAAACAGAACCCTCTCCTGCCTGAGGAGGAAGAGAGTTTTTTTGTACCCGGTTTGGGAGGGTGTGAGAGGATTCACGGAGCTGCTGTGCCCCAGAGCGTGGCCTCGCTGCCTTCACCGTGGGGCTCTCATCAAGACCTCCTCACCCATACAGACGTGATGCTCCATTCTGTCGGCTTTGCTTTGTTCTTTAAAATCCTCGGGTCCTGCTGTGCCCGGGCTTTTTGGCGGTGAGCGGGCAGCTCCCCAGGATTAAGCCTAGCCCGCCCAGGGCAGGTGCCTCCCTCACAGCGCTGGCGGGTTCGGCTCCGGGCGAGGAGGGGGAAGAGGAACGCGCGGCGCCTCTCCTGAGGCACTGCCGGGGCCCGGCATGAGCCCCCCTCTCCCCGGCCGGGAGCTTTAATTAGCCATGGCCCAGAGCGGCTTCCCGCGGCCATCTGTAGCCCCGGTCACCGAGCTAATCGCGGGGATAAGCTGCTTATGGAGCCGCAGCTGGAGCGGGCGCGGGGCGCGGGCGCTGAGGGGGCCGAGGCCGGTTGGGGCCGCGGAGGAAGAGCCGGCTCAGACGCGTGGGGTCGGTCCCCGGGGCCCAGCGGTGCCGCCGCTGCCTCTCGGAATGGGTAAGTGGAGCCGTCAGGGCTGCTGAGCGGAGCCCGGGCTGTGAGCGGTGCCTGGGCTGCGAGTGAGCGACTTCTCGCTGCCACTGCCCCGTCCCGGGACACCGGCGGGTGCTCGGGTGGCAGCGCTGGGGAGGGAAGCATTGCCTGTGTGTGCCTGTTGATCTCACAGGCGTCAGCGATGGTTTGTTCGGTTTGGAACGCTGAGCAGTGTTTGGGGAAAAAAACCCTGCTTTCTCAGGCAGCTGAAGCGCGATCTCGGAGTAATCACTGACCCTTGTTTGGAATGTGAAATGGATCAGCCTTGCTCTGCAGGGATGGGGAAATAAGCACTGTGTGTACAGCACATATTGATTATGGGTCTGGCGTTGTTACTGTATTGCTGAAATGGCGTTTGCGTGAAAGAGCTTGATTATCTTTTCATGAGCTGTTCTATTTACTTCCTTTTGCTTGTAACAACAGAAATAACTTGATCATCTTAATTTTTATTTGCTTCATTGAATTTGTTTCAGGTTTTAGTGCATCAGCGTGTTGCTGCAAAGTGTGTGTATATAGTAAGCATCCATTAAAAGTTTTAGTTGGAATCATAAAAACTAATATAAAATCCAGTGGTCATGTATTTTGCAGTTCATAAAATGTGCAGTTCACCTTGAGTATCTCTTTTGGCATCGAAAGAAGTTTTAAAAAAGATCTTCATAAAATCTTCTTGTGAGTGAGATTAACCCTACTGCTTAAAAGTTGTTATGTTTAAGTCCTGAGTAGCAATTTCAGAAGGCAGACAAACATGATTTTGAAAGGATGCTATTTCTTCCAGATCTCAATGAGACTGAAATTAGGAACAAGTTGAGGTGAAGGACACCAGCTGAAATAACCATGGTGATGTGTTGAGAACCTGGTACCTAGCACAAAGAACTGAAATGAAGAGCTCAAAAAAATCACAAGTTATCAAGAAAATAGATTATTAACGAGAAAATAGGTTATGTCCAGATTCTTGAGCATATGGTAGTCCAGAGCCAGGTTTTGGGTGTTCACAGAGCAAAACAACACGGATAAACATGGTGGGTTTATGTCCTTTTGCAATTTAAATCCTTTGTAACACCCTTTTGTGCTACATTGCTTGTTGATTGGGTATTTCTGGGATGCAGGGAGTGCCTCCATGGAACACCAGTCCACTGCATTTTGTGGTTATACTTCATGCAGTGATAGGCACCCTAAGGAAGGCAGCTGTGCTTTGTCTGTTCACTCTGTAGTTGCCAACTTCAACTTGTCTGGAAAAAATAATGGGATCTTTCCGTTCATGGCACCCTCGGTGATGTATGAAAGGCAGGAACAGCAGTTCCCAGGGATAATTGCAGCTCTGCCTGACTGTCTCCTGCTGCTTTAGGAACTGTGCTTGCTCCCCAGATTGCGGTGATTACTGAACGAGTTTGCATGTGAGAGGGAAAAACGAACTGTTACAGGGACAACTGAGCCTCAAATGCTCTCTTAGAAGAGAATGAGATAAACACATCTTGGAAACAGTGCATTTTGACAGGAGGCTTTCTGGGATTAGAGTGTGTTTGAAAAAGACAATGGGCATTGATTTCATAGACTGTTGCTGTCTCTTCTCAGATTGACTGGGGGGTTTTAAGATGATAGAGATGTGTGTGTCTTTATACAATACCATTTTCATTTTTTAAAAGAGGCGGAAAAGAATGGTGGTTAGAATGACAGTGATTGACAACTTGCTTTTAAAAACGGAGGGAATAGAAGCACAGTGCTCTCAAATTGCACTTACCTGTTAGCAGCAACTTGAGAATCCATTCTCAGCATGAGTATTACATGTATAACCATCAGACTTAGTAGCTAGACTGCAAATTAGGTCTCCCAGCCATGCTGTAAGTCTTTCAGATTAGGGGACAGTGTGGCTTCTCTGGATATGTAAACATGGTTTCATCCTTTAGTGTGGACAAGAAGAAATAAGTCTGTGTAGCTGTGAGCCTTGGTAGGGCTGTAGCATGATACGTGAACAAATTTTCACCTGTAAAGCAGTTAAAGAAAACTTTAAATCAAGGCCCTACCTTTCCTATGAGCCCTGGAGAAAATACGAGTGGAAGAGATCTGAGTTGAATTCTCATCAGTGATGAGGGGTAAGCCAGCTGGAATCATATTGCTCTGACTTCTGTGAAAACATTTTTTTAGACCTGTTGTTAGTCTGTGTCATGTAGATCTGGTGAAATGTAAAGCATCCAGTACAAGCTGCTACATACTTTGTCTTGGCAGTGGGATAATTCAGCCTTGCTAGCAACAGATTCTTTCTGAGGCTGCAGCTGTGTAATGCTGGATGTCTTTGTTTTCTAGATTTTTTGTTGAGAACTGAATCTGTCCCTTTCAGTCATTCCTGCTCTGCCAGATATGATTCTCTGCTGAAAAACAGAAAGATTAGTGTCCATAACACTTTCAGGACTGAGGCTGGTGGATCAGAGACAAGAAATTCACAAGGAAAGTACCCAAAGGCTTTGGCAAACTAGGCAAGATGAGACAGGAAATGCGCATGGTCCTCTGCTTATATTTCTTCTTCTTTTCCTTCAGAGCAAAGAAACATTCAGAAGAACGTGAATTTCAATCTGTATTTGGGCACTAGAAGTCGAGTAGACATTTCTCATCCCTGGCCTGAGGCTGCAGCATTCGGTGTAAGCCCAGACACAGCAGCTCAGGGCTAGCTGTGTACCACACCTCTGTCAGATGGGAAGAGATCCCAGTCTGAGACAGACTAATCTCTTCTGCCCTTCTCAGCCATTCCCGGACACTGCCAGCCAGTTCTCCAGTTCCTGCTTGCTGCAGCAGAATAATCTGTGCCCTAGGCTGCAGCAGCACAGCTCTAAGTGTGTGGTTCATAGAGTCCCCATCTTGCTGCTTCAGTGCTCCCTGCTGTGGATCTCCCCCAGAGGCACTTGTACCTTGAGGTTTGTGGTTTAGAAGGGAGAAGGAGTGAGAGTATTGACTTTCCTCACAAACACCATCAGGAAGCAAAGGCAGCTGGTAGCTGCTCCATAGCCACTGCTCACCATCACTATTCAGAAAGAAGGAACAAGAATTGTGACTATCTGGTGGAAAACCAACAGCATCAGCCTTCTGCTGCTTCTTGTATGGATCCTGTGAACCCTTTACTGGCCAATGCACGTTTGTCATCTCATGCTGCAGATTTCCCTCTTAGGCACAAATTAGTGGTGGGTCCTTCTTTAATGAGCTCAAGTGAAAGTGGGAATACTTGTCACAATTCAGCCCTGACCCTGGAGAATCTTAGTCCATCTAATTTGGATTCTTTTCAGTCTCTTTTGCAATCCTCACAGGTTTCTGCGACCTTGTACTGTTCAGTCCAGAGGCTTAAGCAAGAAAGTGCTTTGATGGGGATACGGGGTTCCCTCCCTCTGGAGCCCAAATCTTCTCCAGTCATTGGCCATTCATGCTTTGCTCCTGATGATTTAGGTCCCAGTATCCTGACCATGGGAGAACAGCTAGCTGCAGTAAAAACAAGAGCTGCTCAGGCAAGATTGAAATGGGGTGTCCCATTTGCTAAAGACTGGAGCCTTAGTGCAGTGACAAAGGACTTCAGTCCTGCTGAGCCTCTCTCTGTCTCTCACAGATATGGATACATTGGCTCAAACACATGGAGAACCAAAATTTCAGGTGGCATCCAACCACAAACCCTTGCTTCTGGAATAGGCTCTGGCAGGCTAGTGGATACAGAAGCAGATTCCTCCTTCAGTTGCTCCCCTTTCTTCAGATGCCAGTCCCTGGTAAAGCCATCTCTGGAAACTGATAGTCTTCATGTTCACAGAAAAAGTCACTCTCCTGTAAAGGTTGTTAAAGGAGAAGAGACATCTAATGGGGCATCTCCATGTGTTAAGTCTTGGAAGAAAGACCTTTCAGCCAGTCTGGATCCAGAGGGTCTGCAGGTGTTGCTGGAGACAGATTTGGGGGGGGCTCAGATGAATGTTGGTGTAGCTATGCATGGGACTCCTACAGAAGTGTGTGTGAGTGTCGCTTCTCATCCTGGAAATAAAGAGTTTAGACCAGGCCAGCAGCTTAGTCTTAAATCTGTAGAAGTCAACAACTCTCATGTTAAGTGCAGCAAAGAGTCAGAAGAGGTGTGTGACTCCAGATCACAAGCAGCCAGAAGAATGGCTGCAGTGGGAAACAGCCAGTCCAGTCCTTTGGGTACACTGGCTGGAGAAGGCTTTAATGAACATTCTGATGTAGATTGTATGAACATGAGCAGAGAAGGAAGGAGAAAGAAATACTCCTACCAAAGCAGCTGGAGAAAATTGGAAGCTGATGGCAATCTCGAGCAGTCTGAAGAATGTTCTGTAGAGAAGAATGCCAAAGAACCACGGTGCTGTGAAGAAGGGAGCCAGACACAGAAAACTGTGCCCAGAGAGGTGAGGGTTGCTCACTGTGAAGCATCCCTGTTCACAGATATTACTTGTGCTTGTTTCTGCCACTTGCTAGAGGTGCAGAGTTGAGGTACAAGTGATGGGGATGCTTGTCCTATAGTTTTTTCTTGTCACTGAATGGCCAGAATCTTGTCTCTTACAGTCCTTCTTCATCCCAATGTATGCATCTTTCCATCTCACGTGCTTCTTCCTAAAGACCAGCTTGTCAGCTTAGTTGTTTTTGGGAATGTAAACACCTGTTTATATTCTCTGATCTGCATGCCAAGGGAAAGCATTAAACTGGTTTTTACTCTGCACATTATTGCAGGGGCCTGAGATTTCAGGCTTTTTGTGGCTTTTCATGTCTGAAGTATGTAAGAATATTCACAGAGCAATGGTGTGGGAGCAGTGTCCAAGGCATCCCACATAATACACGACCTTGAGGCAGCCCTGCTCTGGTCTCCATCCAAAATGATATGTGCCACAAAGACAAATTCTTCAACAGAGTGGAGCAGTGTGAATAATTGTGAGTTACTGTCTCTTGTCTGTTTCAGATCTCAGAGAACAGCTTCTGGTCATTGAAGGTGAATGAGCAAAGGTAAAAAGACTCTGTGTTTAAGTATGAGTGTGCTGGTAGTTAACAGAGGAGCACTTCTGGAAAGTGGCTAAGGAGCCATGTCCCTGGGAACATTTGGGTTTAGGACTTAGCCTACATTAATCTGCTGTGGTTGGCTGAGGGGCTGCATCCACTTCTTTTCAAAGGGTTGTCATTTAGAATGGAGCATGATCTAAAAAATAATTTCTGTATCTTTTCAAATCTGTCTTCTAAATTCAACCTTGGTTGTTGCTAGCAATGAAGAAGTGTTGGTACCATCAGTGCTACTCTTCAGTGCAGCAAATCCCAGTGTGCTCACTGCACAATTAGAGGAGATCAAGAGCTAGACTTATCCATGAGGTGGAATTCAGATTTGTGGATAAGACATAAATGAGGTTGCTACCAATTCAGTAACAGTGATTCCTTAACTTGGCATGAGATTGCATGTTTTCCATTCTTTAGAGAGAATAATTTGAAATAAACTCTTTACAACTTGATGGCTAAACTCTGATTGCCACCTCCTGACTGGTTTAACTTTCCTTTCTGTTAACAGGAACTCACCTCTGTTTTTTGTTTTTAAGTTTCTGGCACTTGTGTGACAAACAAATCCTCACAAAGTGTTTCCAAGCCTGGAGGAGACATATCCTTTGGAAGAGGGCAGCCAGGCAGCTTCACAGACACCAGCTGCTTCAGAAGGGCTTTGGTGCTCTGCAGTGGACTGTGCACCAAAGGAGGACACAATTGGAGGTGGCCCAGCAGAGATATGCTTCAACTCTGCTAGCTGTCAGCTTCCAGAGGGTGAGCTATGGCTAGGGACAGTGGTGCCATGAGCTTTTTGCTGTGCAGAGAAGGCACAAATCCTGTTTGGAGAAGGAGGAGGAAAGGGTACCCTATGTGAAATTCAGTCATGTAGACCCTGGTACCAATACTCTGTCTGCAGTTTGTTCTAATCGTGTGGTTTCTTCTTCAGTGGAAGGAAGCTGTGGCAAAACAGAGCAAGAAGGGAGCTCTGCAGCGTGAGCCTTACTCCCATACCCAAAGTTCATCAGCAGGGATTTTTGGAGTAGGAGGATTAGCAACTATGACAACCTCAGCTCAGCATCCACTTGCAACAGGATATGCAAAGGAAGTGGAGCAGGCTTGTAGGTAAGCAGAGAGCATTCTCTTTGTTATCTTGGACAAAGGGAGGTTTACAAACACAGGGAAATTTTTTTCTCAAATGATAGCAGATTGTTTCCTTGTCCCGGGATGTATTGCTTTGGATAAACACTGCAACAATTAGTGGTTTAGTGTTAAGAACTAAATCTTAATTTAGTTCTCAGTCCTGTTTCAGAGCTTCTGTGCACCAGTGTTTGCAGTCTCATTTGAGTGTCTGACAGAAATATTCCTGTACTAATTCTTGGCTTCAGCTATAATGTGCTTATGTGATACAGGTGTAAAGAGGTTGGAGTGAGGCAACACTACAGTCTCTAGCAGTAGTAGTGTCTTTGCTGTGTGTGGAGTGAGGCAATACTACAGTCTCTAGCAGCAGTTTGACAGTAGAGGTGTCAAAAGAAAAGCCTAGAAAATTCTAATTCCAAGGGCAGAAGAACAAGTTGAGGCAAAAAGAGAGAGGAAAGCCCTGGATTCTGTTCTGTGAGTGCCTCTTTGGACAGCTGGAAGTTAAGGCATGGTTGTGGCTCTTTCAGGATGGAGGGAGAGCTGTGGACACAGGTTCGTCATAGGCAGAGAGGAGATGAGTTCTGCTGGAGGGCTGAAGCAATCAGAGACATGAGACGGCTGGCTGGTAAGCACACGTTCCACAGCCTTGGAACAGCTTGAAGATAATCACTGTTTCACCAGTTTTTGTGGTTTGTGTCTAGTTATTGCTTTGAGCTCTTTTGGAATGTGATCCTACAAGTAGCTGGGCCAGTATCTGTGATGGTGGAGGATGGCCATTCACCATGTCATAAAAGTTTTGCTTCATTCCCTGTGTGAATTCAGCTGCACATGTTCTCCAGCAATGTGAGCTTCCTTCCTTAAGTGTCCTTCCTCTGGCAGCTTGGAGTTAAGCCAGGGAATGTCTGCTGTGTGACACTGTTTGAAGTTCTGTTATTTCTTTTCCTGTCAATCTCTTCCTGCCCTGTGACACAGCAGCTTTCAGACTGTGGCGCCTGCAGAAGGAGCTGCTGAGCAAAGAGGAAGCCAGGCTTTTGGAAGCCCGTGCTCTGCTGGAAAAGAGGAAGCTACGAAACATTTTCTGGGTGTGGCATTCCCAAAGCTTGGAAATGAAACAAATTGTAACACTTACAACTCAAATCCAAAGAAACTTGGTCTCCCGGTGAGTTGACGAGGTCTGTTTTTCATGGGAAAAATCTGTTCACTGTGAATAACAGAGCCAACCCAGACAGTAATAGTTGTTCCATCTTAAAGCCATCTATCCTTTTGTTTTAGGAGTTAATAAAGATGAAAGTAGGGGTAGAAACATGAAAAGGAGCTGCTGTGGCCAGAGATGTTATGACTTGCCTCCTGTGCAAAACTCTTTTGTCCCGGCTTTCGATGTGCCGAAAGACCAAACCCAAGAGCAGCCACTGTGCTGCTGTGCTCTAACCATGACAGTGGCTGTTCACTGAAATAAACAAATAGAAGATCGGGGGACAGCTTCTATCTGTCTTTTCTGAACTAAACCCAGCCTCAAGAAGACACATAAGTTTGTATGTTCTTCAGCGTTTTTCTTTGGTATTCTCAGGTGCTTCAGTACATGGAAGGAGACTGTTGAGCAGAAGGCACTTGACAGGTGCAGCCTGGCCCATCTCAGAACAGTGTCACTGAGGAAGCACTTCCAGCAGTGGGTTGAGATGCTGCAGGTCAGAGGAGGTGATAAGCAGGCAGTGGTGAACCTCTTCCTCCTACGATGGAGGCGGCATTATGGTGAGCAGCTTGGGGTCTGTGCAGAATCTAAGCTTTAGAGGTGCTTAGGCTCCTTCTTCCTCTTCTTGCACACTGAAAACAGCCTGAAAACAGCTTGAAAACAGAGGGGGCTCAGATGATACAGGATATGAACAAACCACAGTGGGCAGAGGAGTGGTTCTGGGTGTGTGAATGAAGGGAGGTTTGTTGCTCTGTTTCATAAACAAAACATAAGCTCTTAAACCTTGCTGAAAAGAAGCAATTTGAGGGTTGGGCTGGGTTAAGTTGGAATGCCTTGAGCCAAACAGTCTCTTGTTCCTTCATGTAACTGGTTATGGAGCAGTTACAAGCTCAGTAGCTGACAAGACTGTGACAAAGAGGCATGAAGGTCAAACATCATGGACCGGAGAGAGACAGTTTCTGGAGAAAACAGTCTACTCTTTTGATGACTTCTGCCAACAACTGAAGCTGCAGAGAGTATATCTGCTGTGGAAAACAAGGCTGTATGAGCATCAAAAAGCTGAGTGAGTGCAGAAGAGCCAGTCCCCAGAGCTCTGTCCCCATTAGTAGCATCCACTTGACTTTCTGAACCTTTTGCAAGAACCCCTTTTACCCTACCTGTTGTCCATCATGTCTACGCTAGTCGTCCCCTCTGGTGTTCTTCTGTCACATTACTGAATCAATATCTTCTGTCTCAGTTCTTTCTCTCAGACTTTGGAGCAGTGTAAACTCAGAAAAACTCTGAAATTATGGCACCAAAAGTATCTCATGCTGAAGACAATTGAACAAAGTTCTCAGCACTTGCATAGAGCTGTCTCTGAGGAACCTCTTGCCATGCTGTTTTCTGAGGACCTCTCAACATCATCTGGCTTTGACAGCAGTGGACCAGCTGCTCTGACCTCTCAAAGCTCATTGGAAAAGGTGAGAAAGTCTTGGTACACTCAGACTGCTCTGAAATATTAAATTGCTGGGATTTTTCAGGGGAAAATTTCTGCTTCAACATGATATTGTCATCAGCAAACTGTGCTTAAAATTTAGTACTGAATCTGTAGGGTCCTGAAGCTGAAAAGTAATCTGAAAGTGTAAAGTCAATGCTCTCTGTGCCTTTTCTGGTTCATCATTTAGAGAAGTGGGAAGATGCTAAGCTAGTGAGGTTCCCTTGAACACTTGTTTCTGTTTGTGGATGCAAGGGAAGGGATGAGATACAAAGAGCTTCCTCACTGAGACAGTGCATATGCCCATTTCCCCTTTTCTTAGTATAGAAATGCATGTATTTCTGGAAATGACTAGTATAGAAATAACTTTCCCATCACTTACATGTTCGCACTCCAGAGGTGTCCTGGCTAGCCTGTGGTTCCTTTGGTTGCATTCTGGATTTGCCTGAATCCTTGATTGTTGGTTAGTTAGCAACAGAAGAAACACGCGGGTTACTGAGCAGTAGTGGTTTCACCAGGCAGGACTGACCAAAAAGTCCTGCCCTTCTTTATTTACCTATTTTTATAGGGTTTTAAGGATAGTCAAAGATTGGTGAAAGGGGTCAACACCCCTAAAGGTTTACAGGACAAAAACATGGTCAATCATCTTTCTCCACCCCAGGGAAAAAAATAAAAAACAATTTCACAAGTGTAAAACAATCTTAGTTGGTTAAGAAAAACAAAGACTATGTTTACAAAACAAGTATGGGAAACTACAGTTACAGTGTTACAACTTATGAGGCCCTGTAAAACCAGGGCAACACTTGATAAAAAAAAAAAATGGAGTAAATGGCATGGTCAGAACTGTTAGCTGAGGGCTTGCAGTGTGAGGACACTCAGCTCACAGTGTGTTCCTCCCTTCATACCTGCAGGAATGCAGTCTTAGTGACAGCAGCCAGCACGGCTTCTCCTCCCTTCTGACTGCTGAGGATGTCACACACATGACATGTCACAGTTCTTTCCTGCAACTCCACCAGTGCACAGAGCTGCCAGCTGAGCTGGGTGGGCAGCTGTGCTTGCAGACCTCCTTCCCTGCATCTGGGTGAGTTGGAGACTGGTTTTTTTCAGATGCTATAGGAGTGACCCCTTGTTTGGACTGGCTGAATTCCTTCCTTCTGGATAATCCTTCACACCATCCTTCCAGGGGACTTTATCTTCTTCTTTCTTTCCCTCCTCACCCAACACTTTTGTCTTGCAGAAGAAATTGGTTTGTGGGGAATCAGTTCCAGTCTTTGGAGCTGCAGAGTCCAGATAATAATTCCCAGCCTCCCACCAGTTACTCTGCATGGGAAGAGGTGAGACTAGAAAGTGTTGTGCAAAATGTAAATATACAAGTGTTTTCTGCATAGCCAAATTTAGCAAAGAACCTTTGAATTTCAATATCAGCATACAGAAGGTCTCACTGCTATTTTGTCTTTTTTGTTCTCTCTCCGGAGATTTGGGAGATTGAGGCTTTTCTCTTCTCTACCATTTGTCAACTGAGTGGAAGTGGGGCAGGTGTCAAGGACTTAAAAGGAATGTGTTAGACCCTCATGTCTGGGTGTTCATGTGGGGTGTGTGGGTTAGCAACAGAGCTGGGCAATCACAGAAGTCACAGTGGCAAGGAGAGATGGCCAAGCTGTGTGGAATAACTGATGTAACAGCAGTTCAAGGCCCTTTTTTTGCCTTTCTGGATTACAGGGCTGCAGTTCTGACAAGGAGGTGAAGAGTTGCTGGCAGCAAGCAGAGAAATACTGCCTGCAGAGGTGCTTCATTGTCTGGTCAGCTCAAACTCGACATCATGTAAAGGCCCAGCAGCACTGCAGGCACACTCGGCTGTCTCGGTAGGGATCATGCTTTCCAGAAGTTTCCTAAAGCTCTTTGTTTTGAAAGCTTTACACTTGCTTTAATAAAAAGGAGGAAAAAATTCTTTCTCTAGTTTTTTGGGTGGTTTTTTTTTTTGTTGTTTTTTGTTCTTTTTTTTGTCTTCAGTGGGAGTTTTCCAGCCCATTATTTTGGGGTTTTTCCAGCTTTAAAATTACTGTGTTGGAACACAATAATTTCTGGTTTGATGTGATGCCTCACAAATTAGAGCAAGGCCAGCTCTGCTGCTAACAAGTCCTGGTAACTTCCTATCCACTGCAGTGGCCTTGCTCTCTACTGTTTCCAAAGCTGAAGAGCACAACAGGCTTGGCATAGACAGGACAGAACACCTTACTCCCAACAGCTTGTCCTGTCCATCATTGTTTTTTTGATTTAATGGGGAAGGGATGTTAACAAATCAGATGTGTTTCCAAAACATCCCTCGTGTGTATGTTTGTTGTTAAAATTTCCTTTACAAGATGTGTATCTTGGTGAGTTGTTCCTACAGTCAGTGCAGCAACCTTTGTTCTTCTCAGAGCCTTTCTCAGCTGGCACCACTGGGTCATGGAAAATAAGAACCAAAAAGCAGCAGCAGACCTAAAACATGGAGTTCATTGTTTACAGATGGCTTTCAGCCTATGGAAAAGGAGACTGGCCCAGAAAGTGGAAGTTGACCAGAGATTCAGGTGTCATGTTCACCAGATTACTACCAATGCTCTGTGCCATTGGCATTCCTGCTGGCAAAGTGAGTGACCCCATCCCACTGCATCCTTTGTGTCTATAGAAGAGGGAGGCTCTGGGAATGGTTGGGATGGAGAAAGTCACACTTTTGGCTGTAATTCTGTGCTCTGCTCCTCTAGAAAAGCACATACTACTCCAGGAGTCAGGCAGTGCATGTGTCACTGCATTCTTCTGGCTGTCAGCAGGACATGTGCCCTACTGTTTTGTAGTGCTTTATATTAGGGAAGATGCTGCTTTGGCACTTCTACCTGCACTACCAAAAGAGTGTTCAAGCAGTGTATTTTAGCAGCTGGGGAGTTAAATGGAGTTCCATGCAGCATTCCAAGTTTGAACATGTCTCCTCAGACTAAGCAGTCAGGTTTTGCTTCAGTGGGAATAGGGTCTATCTTTTGGGGTGGTTTAACAATCCTAATCCCTCAAGGAATTCCATATGCTCTAAGTACTTATGCTGTGCCAAGGAAGAAAAACTCCCAATTTTTAATGGAAAACTGCCTTGCAGATAAGAGTGGAAGCAATCTGTGATGTCTTGCAGGGAAAATTTAAAAGAAGATCTGACTGCCTTGCAGACAAAGAACTACAAGGTGAATTGAGAAGTCTCTTTAGAGGCTAAAGAGAGGACAGGAAACCAGGTGCTAAAGAGAGGATAGGAAATCTTAGCAAGTTTGGTCCCACTTGGTGTTTGCAGCAGATGTATTCTTTGCTCTTGTCTGGACTCTGCCATGGAGAAACAGTCATTGGGTTGAGCTCAGGAAGGTGTGCTCTCTCCCAGGGAAGCGTGCTCTGAGAGAGCTGCAGCAGCAATGGGCTTGGCACAGCTCCCAGAAGAAGAAGAGGCTGGTCCTGCAGACATGGTGCTACCAAACAAGGAAGCAGAAATATGCTGGTTTATTCTGGGAACATTTTCTCCTGCACAGGTTTGTTTCTTGCTCTCAAAGCATTTCCAAGGGAAGCTCTGTGTGAACAGCAATTTATGTAGTAGTATCCACTGTATTAAGAACAGAGCTTGGGTTTGAAAGTGTGGATAGCTTGTGT
This sequence comes from Drymodes brunneopygia, assembly GCA_013400955.1. NCBI lineage: Eukaryota > Metazoa > Chordata > Aves > Passeriformes > Petroicidae > Drymodes > Drymodes brunneopygia. Next base: position 482,297 of record VZTZ01012086.1, read on the forward strand.
AAATGGAGCTTCTCTTGGAGCACTTCTCTGAGGATGTAGCTATATTAAGATGTCTCTTACTTATAGCCTCACACCCCACCTCATTTTTCCCATTCAAAAATTCTTTTCTTTCCAAAACTTGTATTCAGTCTTAGTTATGCAGGGTGGTATTTGTACACCAAGTGAGGGAGAGATGCAAACAAATTTGTGTAGTTTAAAAATTGAAAGTCTCATTTGCACTTCAGTATTTTCTGAAAGGAATAGCGGGCAGAGGTCTTAAAGAGATCAGGTGTTTACAAATCTGAGTCTTTTGGGATTCTGGACACAGTGTGTTGATTTTAATTTGGTATGAACAATTGAGTTCAATTTGTTCCTGCAGCAAAGCAGTATGAAGATTATGAAGGGAGAACAATGATATTCAACTCATCTTGGTGTTATTACAATATAGGTGAAGGTGTAGTCTGTCTTTGAGTCTTATGTTATGTTGCAGATCCCCAAAACACATGAATTTAATTTCTTTTCTCTTTGTGTTTAATTTTTTTTCTCTAATTGTGTTCAGGGGCTTTCTCATTAAAAAGTTTTGTTTGTGGTTTATGTTGTATGAGGCCAGAGCCTGCCTGAAGCGAAGGGTCCAGCTGTAGTGAACCAGGATTGTTGAGGTGTTCCTCTGAAATAATTCAGGAGGATAAGAATTAATAAGATTATTTATGCCAAAGGTTCATTTAAGGCATGAGAAGTGCAGGTTTGGCCCTAGCAGGTTTTCTTTTGAATTGCAGATTCAGACTGAGAGGACACAAAGATCTGCAGAGGAAAGAGCAACTAAAAACCCAGTAAAACATTGGTGGCTCTGATGTTTAGACTCTGCACTTACCCCATCCAATTGCATTTTCCTCTGCAAATCCATCTGTGTGGCTCCCTCGTGGGAATTGTATTTGGGAGAAGCCCTTAATGTTGCTCCTTCCTGTGGAGTATATCTCCACCATTAATCTTCCTCCTGAGTCTCTTTGATGAGAGAGTGCTTCTGGCTTCTCACCTGGATATGGTACAGGCTGAGCTCTGTCTCTTCTGAGGGGGGCATTTTTCATGCTAGGATAACCTGCAATAGCTTCTCTTGATCTTCCAAAATAGCCTGCCAGGCACAGGATATTTACACCTCTGCCCTGTTGTGCAGTGGGATGATTTGCATAATGAAGGTCCACATGGAACAAGGAACCAAAAGGATATGCCAGGAGTTCAAAGCAGATTGGATTCTCTGGTTGCAGAGGATGACTGGCCTCCTGTGAATCAGCCTGCAAGATACAGAGAGATTATTGTGGGTGCAGATTTACAGTGCTGGTAATAGCAACTCCTGAAGTTGTTGATTTTTTGGAATAAAATTCTCTCCATAAAGATTCTAGTTGTACATCCCACATACACAGGGCCTTAGTTTGCAACAGCCAAGAAACAAAATCTCAATATTGTCAACAGGCAGCTGTCATAAATGCTGCAAGCAGACTTCAGGAATCTGCTGGCTTCCATGCTGAAGCAGATTTTAGCAGTTTTACTCTCATCACATAATGAAAAAAATGAAAACACTTTCATTAAGCACCATCTTTCAGGTCAGCTGCTAGCTGAGAGATAGATTGAAGACTAATTAAATTGGGGTTTTTTTGGGGGGGCAGGGGGATCCAGTATGTGTAGTGGCAAGGCAGCCTAGGAAAAGCATTTGTTTTGTAGGCAAACAAAGAGCATAGTGTAAGATTGGATTCAGTTTGCAGATGCCTTTGAAGAGGAGGAAATGGCTAAAATGGCCAGAGGGAAGCAGATTCTCCTGGGCTTTGAGTAGGTGAGAGGTAACAGTGCTGGAAACCTGAAGTAAAATGAAGGCAGGTTTTCAGCAGAAAGATACTGGAGTTGAAGAGTCTGAACTTGGACCTCCCAAAGATGAGTGACTGGAAGAATATGTAGCATGGAGAACAATGCATAAATCTTGATTGCAGAAGGAATAATAGGAACAGGCTTTTTTCATATTGAATGCACTTTGGCTTGCTTTGACCATTTATATGGGACTCTGCAGGGCAGGTGAGAAGGTGGAATTCGGTCTGACATGGAATTGTTACTTCAGGCATCTGCTTCTTTTCTGTGCTTGTAACTGTTTTTCAGGTGCATTGTCACTTGGGCCCGGGTCACTGCATGTAGACTGAGGCAGCATGAAGCCCTCTCTTACTTTAAAGGAGTCAGAGAGCACCGTCTCCTGGCTGTGAGCTTTACTAAGTGGAGGGACAAACTCTTGAGAGCTGAACAAGTGCCAGGAGGGAGAAACCACAAGTGGCAGGAGCCCTCTCCAGGTAAAGCCTGTCACCGCTGGCGAGTGGCTACAAGAGGACAGCAAGCCCTGCGCCTGGGATCTGTGGCTACTGTCAAACAAGTAAGAGAAGATAGAGGCCTCTATGAGACAGTTGTTGTTATTAACTCAGTGAGTCATGAGGCACTGAGATGGTGTGACAAGGCTTGTATAAAATCCTGGTTTGATTTGTGGTGACTGCTTAGTCCCTGCTGTGAAATTCTTCACAGGCTGTGCACACAGCTTCATCACCATAATCTGGCACTGATTGCAGCAACCATATGGAGCACAGCAATAAGGAAAGGGGACATTTTGACCAGAGATGAGAGCACTCCTTCCTCTCTGCTCACAGATAAGATGGTATAATCACTGTCCCTGCAGAGCAGAGTGAGCTGTCAGAGTTGCAGCTTTTTTCAAAAGACTCACAGCTAGCAAACTACAAAGAGGTCGATTGATTTTGGAAGGGCTGAGTCAGTCCTGCTGGGATCTCATCTGTGCAGTTTCCAGCCTGAGGTCTAGCAACATTAAGCTACCTGCAGAGCTGTGAGCCTAACTGTCTCTCTAAGACTGGTTTGTGTGAGTGCTGAGTGCATTGTGTTTACTCTTGGCTGCAGCTGTGTTATTTCTGTTTGCAGGCCTGCAACTACTGGACCAGAGCAGCTGCCTTTTCCCAGTGCTTACGGCAGCGCAGTACCCTCATAGGTGTTAGAAAAAGCAGGAAGATGTCTCTCTCTTGGTCCTTGAGTAAGAAGATTCTCCCTCTTCCTTTCACAGGGTCATGTGGGGAGTGTGAGTGAGGAGGGATTAGTGTTTACCAGCTAAATGACTGGGATTCCTCTGTGGAGTTGGAGCTCATGGCAATCAAACTTAGTGGGTTTCTTCTGAGTTTAGGAGTTGAAGGACTAAGGGCTCATGGCAGCTCTGATCTCTCCCTCTCTAGCTCCAACGTTAGCTCCTGTGTGATTCCTCTTTTGTTTCTTAGAAAGCAGAAGAGGCAGAGAAGAAGATTCAGCACCAACTGGACTTTTTCCCAGTGCCATTCAGCGCTGGCTGGTGATCTACAGGAACCAAAACAGGGCTGGAAGGCTGCTGGAGAGACCTGATGTGGTAGGGCCCTCTCGGGCACATGCAAGGATCCAGGGGAGCACAGCAGAGGTGGACTTGGAGGAGTGGGATAAGAAGTGGCTTGGGTAAGTGGAGGGCTCTGGGCTTCCTCTTGCTGCTACCATCAGGCAAGGGCTCCCTTGTCTGGTTGGTAAAGCTCGTTTGCTTCTTTTGCCTGCAGAAGGAAATATCTGAGGTGGTGGCATCACACAGTGGTACTGCGCCGGTGCCAGCATGACAGCAGACTGCTCTGTCTGGCAAGGGGATGGCATCAGTGGAGGGAAGCCAGCAGGGTGGTGATGCTGGCTCAGGTGTTGGTGAGTGTCCATTGCCTCTGGGGTGGCAGTGATGGGTGTTACATGGCAAGCCTGCTCTGCCTGTAGCCTCACATACATCCCAGGAGATGTGACCTAGGGGTTTAACAAGTACCACTATGTACCAGAAATCCTGGTTTGCTGCTGTGGCTAGTTTTTCCATCATTCCTTTTGAAATGTCAGCTTGACAGACTGGCATATCCACAGATTTAGCTGTGGTTTGTGCTTACAGATGGGAAGCTGAGAAACAGGATTTGTCTAGATTGTCTGCAGACTGTGCAAAAAGCTCACAGTAATTCTTACGATCTCTGTCCTCATCTGTGTTCCTGATACATCCCACTGGTGTCTGCAGCTTACCAAGAGCTGTCATTTGGCTTCCCCTTCTGCTCACACCCATTCCTGGGCATTAGCTGTGTGAGATGTGCTCTGGCCTGCCCAGGTAACAAGATGATGCCTGTATAATACGAGCATATCCATAGTCACTGAGGAGCTGTGCTGGGGCATTGTCCTTTCCCCAGGGTACTGGGACTTAATTAGCCACATTATGCCGGAGACAGCAGTTCAGCAAGAGCTCTGTTATTAGTCCACTCTGTTTGTCACCAATGCAAAGTCTTTCAAGAGGGACTCGAGAAAGCAACTGAAACATGGTGGGATAGGAGGGAAGTGAGGTAATTTGCCTGCCAGAATCCAATTACTCTGTGTGTGTGTGCTGTCTCTTTTCCTGGCAGGACCAGCAGCAGCGAATAGAAAAGGCCTGGAGGGTATGGAGACGAAGATATTTGCAAAGCTGCGTGGTTCAGAATCTCCTGGAGGAGGAAGCCAGGAGCCTTCTGTCTCAGGTAAGCATTTATGACTGCTTCAATTCAGTGGACCTCAGTGGTACAAACAGCACCTCAAAGGGGCAACGGGTGCTCCCTGTATCTCTCTCCCTGCACAATGCACTTGCTTAGGGAGAAGTTGAATACATCAAGGAATGGGACTTGCCAGTAAAAAAAGAAAAAAGCTTCCAGCTTTACATGGGTTCATCTATTGGTGTTTTTCAAAGCTTTGTGTCAGGAGTCAATTTCCCTGACATGTGCCCCCTTTCCTGCTGTTATTAGTGATGTTAATCCCCTAATCCCCTGCCTCTTGAGACCCCACTTAGGGAAGGAACAGGCTCCACATTGGTGCAGGAGGACAGTGCTGACTTGTACCCAGGGGCAAGCAAATCACTGTGAATTTTAGCAAGCAGGCAGAGCCTTAGAACTCATATCCAGTTTGCTCCTCTGCCTGCCTCCCAAAGATTCATGTAGGATTAGGTCCTCCTTTAAGGAGACAGGAGCAGGTGCTGAAATCAGAGGGCACAGGGAGCATTGGTCTTTAATCTCTCACATTGATTTGTACTCTGCATGCCCCATACTGGCTCCAGGAGAGACAGGGAAGGGTTTTGAGTGAAGGGTGAGGCAGCTGGCAGGGCCATTGCTAGAAGGAAAACTATGTTTATAGGTTCTGTGAGAATGGCTGCAGCCCCTCAAGGGTAACCTGAGTATTTGATTTGTTCACTTTCCTCTCTCAGGCCTTTGGAAGGTGGCAGCAGCTCACAGCATTCCAGCGCAAGGACAAAGGACCCTGCTGAATGGAGGGGGCCTGCCTGCAGCTGCTGCTCATTTCAGGATACATGGAGGATGTGGCTCCTGTCACAACAAAGAGCTGGTCCTGTGCTGTCAAGAAAGAGAACACTGCTCTTACAATAAAAGCACTGCTGCCAGCCAGAAGGATGACAGCCAAAGAACAACCAGGAAGAGGTGGTACCTAGTGAAAGGTCTTCTTTAAAGGGCTTGTATCCTACCTCCTTAGCAGCACAAATGGAGAAGTTACTCCCACTTGTTGTGAGGCTACATTCTCTTCTTCTTTGGACCCTGCTTTTGCTGGAGTTGTGATTAAAGGTCAAAAAAACACCTTATAGGCTTTCCTTTTACTCAGCATTTTTTCCCTGGGCAGGAGCTTGGTGTCAAGGGGGGGAAGTATGCAAATAGTCTTAGAGATGAGCAGGAGTTTGTGGGTGCTGGATCCTGTTGATTCCAAAGCCTGGATTGGGTAGGTGCAAACACAGGTCTTTATTTTTAGATTTGGCTTTTACCCTGGTGGGAAGGGAGGGGGCCAGATTTCCACATGGCTCCCATCTCCTCCCCCTGTCTAGGTCCATCAGCTCTTCATTAAGCCTTTCAGAGGGTGGCAAACCTCCTGACTGCTTCCTGCTGGTTCATTTCTGTGCTGAATGGGCAAGGGATGAAGAAACCTGCTGGGAACAGCTGAGCACCAAAAGCTTTGCCGAGGCGAGACAGGCGTGTCTGATCCCCAGCCTTCCCATTACTTGCCTCTGTGATTGATGCCTTGTAATTACCCTGGATATATGAGCCCGGTCTCAGACAGCTGTAACAAGAGGGTCTGAAGAATCTGGAAAAGGCTTTTCTTCCTTGCTTGTTTGAAAGAGATGCTCACAGCATGGTGGGGATCTTGAAATCCCACTGGGAAATGCTCCGAGGCCATTTTCCTAGCCTGTGGCAGCTTTGCAGGATTGTTAAGTAAACAAAGCAGCCTCAGTAGCTTCCTCAACCCCTTATTCCAAGGCCGTGGGGCCTAAGGCTGTTAAGAGTCATTAGGTCAGGAAAGATAGGCTATCTTTCCTGATCTAAGCTTATCTTTCCCTACAGGCACTGGAAAAGAATATGTGACCTTGCAGAACTGAGCCAAACAGTGTAGCTGGTTACTTCTGGTAAATTCTAGGATTTAAGCTTTCTTCACTCTACCGTGGAGCTTGGGCCATACTCAGGACATGCACTGAAAGTGAAGGCAGAACTGCCCCAGAAACAATTTTCTTAAAGTTTTCCCTTGTGCCAGGTGATTAATTAGCAAACAACATGAGTCTCTGCTAGAGCACAGCCTAGTACAAGAGACATTTGTATGCATGTATTTTATTGTATATAATATAGGGAATAGTGGGATTCCTACTTAGCCTTATTCAGAATGGAAACTCACAGTCCTATTAAAAAGAAAACAGGAAATACAATACAAGGAGAAAAGTTAAGAAGAAAATTTGAACCTTCATCTGGAGTGAGTGCCTGATGATCAACTATGAAGAAATATATTTTAGGAGTGCAATATAAAAGCAATTTGACCTTCTTTTCCAGCTTGGTAACTGCTGATACAATCCCCTTGCATAGATACAGCTGACAGGAGTGTTTCTGTCCCCCTGCCAGTATCTCTGGCATGGGAAAGTTACCAGAATCTCATGTTCTCCTGTTACTGTAATAAGCATAACCATGATAAGCAGCTTTTCATCCTGACTAGGCCTTTGGGCTTAGTCTGGAGCCTTAGCTTAGAGGTTCAGGTAGTTCTGGCTATTGTTCAGTGGGAGCAGCTCAGGGAGCCTCTGTGTTGGGGACAGAAGAACACATGGTGTGGGTAGATCAGAGCAGCACCCTGGTCATGGTTTAGGAGTGTGTTCATCATCAGCACAGGAGCTGCTGCTTTCCCCAAAGTCAGTGGACGGGCGGAGGAAGTAAGAGATGAGAACAATTTTCACTGCTGAGTTGGAGAGTTCAACAGCTCAAAAGTATCCTCCACAACCTGCCAGAGGCAGTTTTCCAGTGGGAAGTCATTGTCCACCAGGTTGACCAAGTAATAGTTGTCATGGATGTACTGGATGATCATGCGAGAGGGTGACTCCTCTTCGTAGAGCTTGGCCCACTGCTCGATCCACAGCGCAAAGGCCTCGTCCTGCCATGGGAACAAAGAAAAAGTTGCCAGTTGTGTAACATCTTCATGTTACTTAATTTAGGATACCCAGTGTTACACATGACTGGCCAGACTGTGGCTTGTTTCTTCTCAGTAAAAATGGCAAGAGTTGATCAAGGGGTCTTGCGCTTTGCACTCAGCGGGAAGTGCCCAGAGCTGAAAGGAGACGTTGGCAGTACAATGGATGGCTCAGTGCTGCCCCTGTGTGTGTAAGAGGGGAGGAAAAGCCACTGTCCAGCACTCTGAAGCCTGGTACAGTGACAGTAGTGGCTCTTGAGCCCCATTACCGAGTGCTTTGTGTCTGGGAACAGCTCTTGCTGGAGCTGAGGGAGCAGGAGGAGCAAGACCTGTATCTCAGCAAGCCACTACAGCAACAGCCCTCAACTGTGAGGAGTGTCAGAGACTAAAACCAGACTAGACTCTGAACTGCCAGGGCTTTCACAGCAATGTATCCAGCAGAAGGGAGGGCTCACCTTCCAGGAGAGGAAGCTTACAGGATCCACTACAGTGGGCTGGATGATCTCCCTTCCTGGGAAGATGCCCCAGGTGACAGCATTGGGTTGCAGGTCTGGAGCATTGGTGATATTCTGGCCCTGCCAAAGGAAGGAAGACCTTTCTGAAGCAAATGCTGGAGGAGGGACTGAGTGAGTTGGAAAAAAATGTATTTACCCTCTCCTTGTTAAGGGACCAGACAGCTGCTGGACACCACAGCTGACTTGCTTTACTTTCCCCCTTCCCTTCATCAGCCCTCATGTCGGAATATTTGGTATTTGTCTCTCTCCCAAGGTGGTGAAAGGAACGTGTCCTGTGAATAACAGCCTACCTTGACGTTGACAATGTGGTAGTTCACTCGCAGCTCATACTTCTTCAGCACCTTGAGCAGTGCAGTGACAATTTCACTGGAGGTGAAGAACTCAAGATATGCCTGCAGGGAGGAATGGAGACAGGGGAAGAGAATCAGAGCCTTAAATCACGGCAGAACTGGACAAATACAGGTAAACAAGGACATTTGTAGAGTCTGGGCTGCCTTGTATGTTCATCCACAGAAACACGTACTGTAGAGGCTTAAGCAAAGGGCAGAGCAAATTGGTAAGCAAATTGGTATTTTTTCCAGGGGAAAAAATAATTGGGGAGAGCAAAGGGAACATCCCAGGAACAGTGCACACAAGAAAGCTACATGCTTCCTGTTTTGTCTGCTTGTGTGGATGCAAGCTGGAATGAACTCCAGTGTTACTACAACTGCTACACGAGGAAGCAGTCTGTGACAGAATGCTTGGAAAAAGCCTGAGCTTAATCTTTATTTTACAGCAGTGTCTTGCCAAGGCAGCCCAACCTGGTGAGAGCAGAATTCAGGGGTCTCAGCTGGGTTCTCCCAAGCACCACTCCCTGTCCTCATCTTTTGTTCACAATTTTGCTGGTGTGCTTTTGCAACCAAATTCTGTACTTGCTCAGTGCTTGGCTGCTCCCAACGACTGCTTCCCCTCCCCCCATTTCCTGGCTATTGTGTGAGATGATGGATTTCCCTCACCTCAGGGGAATTTTTTCCTTTGAAAACATTAACTGCATTTGCCATCTGCTGGTCTCTGGCTTTACCGGTTTGGATCCCCCTTTGAACAAGGATGCTTTGTTTTCCAGTATGAGCTACTTGCCTGGCATTTACCTTGATGGGATATTCCTATCACAGCCATTAGTGGCAAGGCTGTAGGGCCTGAAATGCCTGACAGGCAACACTGCTTGCAGGCCAGGGAAGGAACCTGACAGTGTTCTGAAGAGCACAGCACAGTGCGTGGGCTGGGGGCAACTGCAGAGAATTCTGCCATACAGAAGGACAGAGGAAAATTTTATAAACCCCTTTATCACCATGAGATGCTGACTGGTAGAGATACTACCTCATTGATTCCCATTTTGTGAAAAATTTGGGTGCTTTTTGCATCACTGAATCAGATGCAGGGGGCAGGCACATGTGTATATATAAAATGCCACAGCCCTGCTCTAGAAATAAGTTACCAGTAATTACTTGCTGAGAGAGTAAAACCTTGAAACTCCACAGGATATTCAAAAGATGTTTTGAGGTGGGGGGAAATAGCTGGGAAGTCAGCCACAGAGATGGCATTGTGGCTCTCAGGACACCAAATGAGCTTTGCCTCATCTCACCAAGAAAGCATTAAGATTATGTGGATGTAAGCCTGGGACCTCCCAGCCCAACAGAGACCAAACTGGGTCATAACTCTTTACTGCCTAGCCCAGAGCAATACAGTACCTTTTGGAAAACATAACCTCCACTGGGCCCCCAGCCTACAATGGGGTCTGTGGATGGTTTGCCATTGATGTTTGGCTGGGAGTTGATGGTCAGGATTCCTCGTCTGTTGACCTTCTCCAGCTGGTCCTTCAGAAGGTTGGTTTCAGTAGCAAGAGGGTCATCATTCCAAGGCATACATGTAACCTACCATGAGGAGAAAGGATGGTTCACAATGGATGTAACAACCCTTTGATTACCATCTGGGTATTGAAGGAAGTCAGGAGTGCCTTTATGGTCTCAAACACACCTGCTTCAGGAGAGAATTCCCAGGTTTGGTTCAAAGGTTAGGATATGGTCTGTAAGAATGACTGCTGAAGTCAATCAATACTGTAGCACCTTTTCTTTTATATGTTGAGCCTTAGCTCTGGTTGCTGGACCCCCTTCAACCAGTCTGCCAGCAAATCCTTTTGGATAGAGAAGTGCCAATTCTTCTTTAGAAAAACAATGTGGCACCAGGAGCAAGAGGAAATGTGCACTATTGTTTATGCCACACTGACCATTGCTTCCTGGGCTCTCACTCACCTTGTACCCATTCCTGTTGGGTTCTCCAGTGATGTAACACGTGAATACCTCAAAGACACTTTCCTCACCAGTCAGTTCTTCTCCCCACATCTTCAGAAGCTCCTCCCGGGGAGACTTGCTCTTTAGATAGAAGAGGTAATAGTCCTTCAGTTCCCCAAAAGCTGGAGAGGAGGAGTTACCCCTGTAAGGGGAGAAGACACAGACCTGAAGTCACTGAGGAAGATGAGCTGATTTGGTGATGCAGAAGACAGCCAATCAGCAAGAGAAGTACACTACAAAACCCACCTAGACAGCAAAAGTCTCAACATCTTGGTGCCATTCACCTCACCTCACTCAAACCCAAGCAACAGGGGATGACTTCGTTACCAAGCCACCTCAAGTGTGCCCAGGTCACCAGGCTTTCCTACCACAGCTCTGCCTCTCTGCAGGTGACAGCTTACCATCGACCATTGGGGAAGTCATCCCACTCCTGAGTTCGATAGATGTAACTCTTTGGCCTGGAGGCCCAGAAGATTGGCCGGACATCTTCCACTCTTCTCTTGGGGTGAGCGCTGACAGCCCAGGGCAGAGGCCGCCTGCATGGGAAGAGCAGATGTTAATACAGTTCCTCTGCTGACTTTCCACTAAAGGCTGGAAGCCTTCCCCATGGCACAATTTGCCCCTGGAGAGAAATAACGGGCTGAGAAGTGTTCTGTTTGTTAAGAACTAGGACAGGAAACTCTTCGTCCTTTACAGAAAATATTTCCTACTCAGTTCCCTCACAGTATGCTCAGTAGGGGTCTATTTAATGTTAAGGTACAGAACTGACACCTGAAATTGGAAAAGGTAAAGGCAAAGCACTATGGGAAGCTACTTCAAAGAAAAATAAAGAACATTTGTCAATTTTCCTTTGCTTTTGGTCTGTGCTGAAGCCTGTGGACTGAGAGAAGTCCACATTCCCCTTCTCAGCTGCAAAAAACCCTAGAAATCCACAGTGGGAGCATACCCCTAGCCTGTAAGGGGCTGTGATAGGCATCAAAAACATGCTTCTTTCAAGTGGCAGCTCTAAGCTCTGGGTTTTTAAAGTCCCAGAATGGCTATTCTAAAGCTACTTGACTAAAACAAATTCCTCCTTTGGCTGTCCCCTCTATTCCTCCAAGCTTTTGCTGGAGATCTGCAGGAAGCGTGAGCTACTAAATGCAAAAAAAGGTGATAAAAAGAAAAAAAGAATGGAAAAAAGGAGAGCAGAGGTATTGACCCATTGTATTTCGATGGAGGGATGGAGGGATGGAGGGATGGAGGGATGGAACTAAGAGAAACCAACACATTCTGCTCACCTTGGGTCCTCTTTCCATATGCCCAGGCGCTTCAGGACTTCTGTCGTGGCCACTTCCCGATTGAGGGTGTAGAAGTGGAGCCCATGCACCATCCCACTGTCCAGCAGCTCCCGGCACATGGACACTGCCAGCTCCACCCCATAGTTCCGGATAGCTGCGTCGTTGTCCTTGATGGGTTCAATCACATCTTTGATTTCCTGAGGCACTTCCAGCTTGGAAAGCTTTACCAGCTGGCGCAGGGAGTGGTAACCCTGCAGGAGGACGCAGATTGTCACATTTCCAAGAGCCTTTTTTGCAATCCCAGTAACACAGGGGTCTCACAGATAGCACTTGATCTCGATTTTGTGGCAGGAGATTTAGAATTGGGGCTCCTGGAGTCTACTCCCAGGCCCCATCTCTAGGATGGTAACACAGTCCAGGTCATGTCACTTTAGGTGATTTCTCCCCACGTCCTTGCCTGAGCCCAGCATGCTGACAGTGACATCAGGACTGGCAGGCCATTGTCCTTTAGATCCCTTTTTGCCATATGGGCACAAGAAACCTTTTCAGCTTGTTATCAGCTGCCTTAGAGTTTAATTTGGTAAACCACCTACAGATTTAATACATTCAGCACATTCTCTTCCCTGAAATTTTGTGGAGGATATTTACAGACCTCTCTCGGGCCCTGACCCACAAACACGTAACATCCTAGATCCTTATTCCCTCCCCAAATCCAAATTACTGGATTTCACCTGTATAGGGAAGATGCCAGGAATAATAGGGCAGGTGATGCCAATGGCTTGACAATCCTTCATGAACTTGAGAAAGGTTTCTGGTCGGAAGAAAAGTTGTGTAATGATGAAGTCTGCTCCAGCAAAGACTTTTTCCTTCAGGTGTCTCAGGTCTGCCGCATAGCTCTCTGCTTCAGGATGACCCTTGGGGTAGCCTTTAGGGAGAAAAAATGAAAAATGTGGTCAGGACAAGATGCAGAAATTAGGAAGCATCCAGTTTGATTGTACTGTCACAGCCCAGGTCCAGGAATGGACTGCTGAGCCAATTTCCCTGTCTCAGACCCTACCACACACTCTGAAATAGAAGGCATTTACCTGCCACACAGATGTCGAAGTAATCATCAAATTCATTGCGAATATGCTTAACCAGATCAACAGCATAGTTGAAACCATCTACTTCTTCCTCCCATTCTTCACCAGCAGGATCTGAAAAGAGAACAAATCCACAGCTCTCTCCAAGTGTTTGCTGACCTCGGATCTGCCAATTCTGTAAAAACCTCCTGCTATCAAAAGGAAGACAGAGATGAACTCCCAAATCGGCAGTTTTGGACTAGTTTTGTCGGCCCTTGAGCTGGAGGGACTGCTAACAAAGGGCTCAGGTGAAACACAGTCTCAGCATTTAACTCCTGCAGAAGGAGCCTCTAAATCCTACTTCTCTGCTTTTACTCTGGAATTGAACACAACAGCAGGACAGAAGGATTCACCTCCACGCAGTGCCATGATATTCTTCAACCCGAGCCGCTTGGCCTTCTGCAGATGTCCTGTGATGTCATCCTTGGTCTGGTTGCAGCATGTCATGTGCAGGATGGTCTCCAGGCCACAGTAGTTGACTGCAGTGTTGGCAATAATCATGGAGGAGGTTTCCTTGTCAGATCCTGGGTCCCCTGCAGGGTGCCATGTCACATCAATGAAGAGGGGACCACCTGCTCCCATGCGGTCAAACCTGTGGGGTTTAGAGCTGTGTTAGCCTACACCAGGTAGCCAAATCCCCTCCCTATGCCTCAAGTATCTTGCTCACTGCTAAAATGCCAGCAGCAGGCAGAGAGAGCTTGGATGACAGCGACAGGATAGACCACAAAAGTGTTGCACTAAGAGTTTAGCAATTGGCCAATGTAAATAAGGAGTCATCCTTTAAAGCTCTATGGGAAAAAGCTTATCATTTCTTTGAAGAGGCAATTGAGGTGTTCTCTGTACAACAAACTTTCTCCCTGCATACTCTAATAGACTGATGCAGCTTCTGACAGACAGCAATGCAAGTCCCATTCCTTTTGAGATGGAAGACTGTGCTGCAGCCCCCTGTTGCCATCTTGAACTGTAGAGGCCACAAATACAAAAGGATGGACCAGAACTCTGTTGTGTTCCTAAGTATGCCTAAGAGAGGAGACAAGGGCTTCCCTAACTTGTCTCTCTCCTGCTCCAAGGTGAAACAGGACCTCCTGTTTAACATATGGCATTGGCATATAGCAATTACGAAAATACTTATGAAATCTTCTCCTCCAGGTAAGTCCATGGTGGCTCCTGGGCCTCCAGAATAACTCCTAGCTCTGCTGAGATCTATCAGCTTACATTTAGCATGTAGATGGGGACACCTATGCCAGAGGCTAGAACTGTAACACCGAGGTGCAAACCATAGCGGCTGGATGTATATTGAAAGGAAATGGGAATCTGTTTCAGAGATTTTGGCACACTGTCCATCAAGGAATGTTTTCTGCTCTTACTAGGTACTTTTCTGCCCCAGCATTGTGCTTCAGACCCAAACATAACATTGGGGTTACTCCATCTTCCCAGGGCATGGGAGAGGGGAAAGAGCCTGGCCCCTCAGTAATCCCACCGTGACACTTAACTCTTCAGGGCCTCCAAGGAAGACAAGTTACTTGGTGTCCATTACCCTCCTCAGCAGGAAAGCACAGCCCCATTACCTGCTTCGTCACCTGGAAGAGGAGACAGAGCATGGGGCAGAGCCTGCCTTGTTAGCTATTTCCCTGCCCTCCACCACAGATACTTCCCCTCTCCTACCCTGCAGCGCTCACCTGGAGATGAGATTGACAGCAGCATTGGCTGTGCGTGGAGGGAAGAACTCTAGGGAGAACCACTTGTCTCCAGCGTCCTGCCGGCGGCGCATCTTGTCCCGCAGCCGCTCGTGCCGGTCAGCGTCGAGGACAGGGGTGGAGCAGCGCGAGTTGTCCTTGGAGCTCTCGCTCCCACTGCTGCTGCCGCCATCAGACCTGGAGCTGGAACTGGCACTGCAGGTGTGCTGTGTCTCATTGACCATGGTGGCAGCTCTGGAGAGGGGAGCACAAGGAGTACGGTTGGTACACGGGTCTCTGCGAGGAGCAGGTGCTGCTGGGGTGGGCAGCAGATGATTCAAGAAGCCTATGCCAAGACCCAACATTCATCACCATCAAGGAGTCCCTTTTGCTGGCTTTCACTGCAAGCTGTAGTGGGGGATCTGGTGAAAACGCAATAAAAAGCATGTTTAGATAGTGCTGAGAGAAATAACAGCACTTGGCTTCATGCCACTTTGATGCAGCTCCTCTGTGCCAGCTGGGTCAAATCTGGCTCTCAGAAGAGTCAGGTCAACATCACTTTTGCCCTGACTACAACTCAGCAAGCCAGGATGCCCATGTGAATTAGGTGATGGCCTCTTATCTTGTGGCCTTGGGCTGGGCATGCCAGCAGATTTTTTTTTTTTTTT
>VZTZ01012086.1:501330-546984 GCA_013400955.1 Drymodes brunneopygia
GCACCCCCGAGGAGCTGGTACGGCCGCCGTCCCGCGCTCCCCCAGCCGCCCCCTCACCCTTCCCGGACTCGTGCGTGCTAGCGGAGCCCCCTCACCCCGGGTCTCGGCCCGGCCGCACCCGGCTCTGGGGAGCGCCTGAGGGCGGGCGGTGAGCGGTGCTGTAGCGCTGGGCCTGCCGCCTCAGGGCCGGTGCCTTCACCCGGCGGCTCGTGGCCCAGTCTCTCATCCGATGCTCGTCCCGGTGCCACAGCCCGTTCCCGCCCGTTTGGCTGCCGGGCCTGGTTCTTCACCGCCAGTGCCGGAGCCCCGCGCTGCTGTCCCAGCCCCGGCCCGGTTTCTTTGTCTGGGCCTCGTATCCCAGCCCCTAAAGCCGCTGCCCCTCGCAGCCTGTAAGGGGGAGTGATGCTGGCAGAGGCTGTCTCTGACTCCACCACCGTAGAGTACTCGCTTCAAAATTATTGTCGTGTGCTCCCCTGTAACCTGTTGCTGTGAAGGAAACGGGGTGTGGGTTAGGACGTTGCTGTCTGGAGCTCCTATGTAGAAGTGATGTGTGTTCAGGCTGAGGGACTAGCTATAAGGTAAGACCCTGTAGCGTTACCCCAAAGTAAGTGGTGGTCTGGTAATCCACACTCTCAGTTTTTAACCAACAATGGTATAGGGCTTCTGTAATTTTGGCTTTGCTACCAGTGTTTGTAAACAGCTGTAGATGCATTCATTCCCTTCATGATTTTCCTTTCCTGCATTTGTTTCGCAGACGATCCTAGGAGAAACTCATGAAGAGGAGGATGAGATCCTTCCACGCAAAGACTATGAGGTGGGGAATTAACTAATAGCAGCTTCTATTAGTTAATAGAATAGAATAGTTAATTTCATGTTTATGTGAAAAGAACTGCAGACAGGTTTTGATCTGTTTGAGTTTGTAATGGGGCAGATACTCAAAATGGATCATTAGGTTGCATTGGCATCAGCAGAAATACCAAGAGTTGCTATGCTTGCAAAGAACTGTTCTTCATCTTTTTATGTTTCTGGGATAAAGCTCTGTGAGTAGGTTGAATGTCTGCTCTCAAGTCAGACTTCTGGTGCATTTTCCCACTTCTCAAAGTGAGATTTATAGGCTCTGGTGGCCTTGTTTCCTGGTGACTGTAGAAAGCATCTGTAGCTACTTGGTCTACAGTTACCTTTCTGCTCTCTGTATTGTCATGCTGGCTAACAGCAGATCTTCCCATGTATCAGATTCAGCTGCTTACTGGAGGTTTTTGCTTTTTGCATCTCTATATGGTGTCCCTGAAGTATTTAGACCAGTTGCTGTCAGTATGGGTGTCACCAGCCCACCCTGTTACTGCTTGGCTTGAAAAGGTGAAGATGTGGCTAGAGCTAGTGGGGTTTTGTGAGCATGATTGGGAAACTATTGCTGTTAGCTCCCTACTGTGATAAACTGAAGAATTGATGCTGTTCATCTGGAGAGGAGTTCCTAGCTAGTGTTCCTGCTGCAGTGATAGGGTGAATATAAAGATCCGGTGTTATCCCCTGCACTGTCAAAGTGGAGACTCTTAAAGAAGTCTAAAACTCTACAGTGTGACTTCTCTAATGTAAAGATGTGTAAATTAGTTGTGCTTCTGTTTGTTTCACTGTCTCTCTCAGCTTGAGCAGTGAAATTGTTCTGTTCTTTCACTTTGTGATTTTCAGGGTCTTGACTGATTGAAATATTTAAATTGAGTTATTTCCAGGAGTATTTTCTCCTACTGTTGTTTGCAAAATCTGCTGTGGGTGTAGTAATGACTTCTGTAGTCTTTACTAAGGTCTTCTAGACAGCATTTTTTTCACAACCTGTTGCAGCTGATTCTGTTAAATTGACCTTTTGGCCTTTCAGAGCTTGGATTATGATCGCTGTATCAATGACCCATACTTGGAAATCTTGGAGGGCATGGACAACAAGGTAGGACCTTGTTCTTTCATAAGCTAAAACTATGGAAATTGTCCAGACAAACTGTGGATTGGAAGTGTTCAAAGCCTTTTTGGATGTGGCTTTGACCAACCTGGAAGGAGAAGGTGTTCCTGTCCATGGCAGGGGGGTGGAATGAGATGAGCTTTAATGTCCCTTCCAACACAAATCATTCTATGATTCTAAATGCACTCCACTGCAGGAAGTTTTATAGGATTTTACTTCTTTATGACAGAAATTCTATGTGTTCTCCTAGATTCTTTATTACAAAAAATAAAAAAATATGGAGATTATAGCTCCCAGCATCTCTTGTGATCCTCAGGTTTAAAGTGAGAAAGATGTTAAGCCTTTCAGTTTCCTATTTTCAATTTGCTGTTGTCACCATCTTCTGTTGATTTATCCCTCTGGCTGTTGAGCTGTGGAGCCTAAACCCATCTTCCAGAACATCCCTGTTTCTGTGTTGCTTTTATTTTACTTTTTTTTTTTCAATACTCTTTCCAAACAGAAAGCCCAGAGGTACGAAGCAGTGAAGTGGGTGCTGGTTTTTGCTATTGGAGTCTGCACAGGACTGGTAAGGATCATGCTGTTTGGGGAATGAGGAAAATTCAGGAGACTAAGCAGGAATAATTTAGAAGTCAACAGTTAAGGAGTAAAGAAGAGGAAACATTCTCTTTCATGGTGATGAGAGCTTAGTAGCTGGAGTTGTCTTTTGAGAATTATAGCATGTTGTTATAGACTATTTTTATTTTCAGGAAGCCTTTTTTTTTTTTCTTTCAGAACCTGATGGGTTTTCTTTGTAAAGTAGTCTGGCAAATCCTTTAGTTTTGCATACAGGAAAACTGGTCCAAAGCAAACAACTTAATAAAAAAGGATGACAGTTTATGGCTGAACTGTGAACATTAGCTCGGCTGACTGAATGCCTCAATTAAACACCAGTTTTCTTCTGTACCCTTAAGTATGTTGAGGGTATTAAAAATGCTGCCTAGTTAGTACTTTGATGAATAGTAATCAGATGCAGAAGTGCATCTCTTCAGGAATAATTCTAGAATGGATCTGTCTCAGTGAGAGAGAGGGAAGAAATCTGAGTTTCCAAAGCTGCTTTACTCTGAATGATGCTTCTTTTGTCTCCTTCATCTTCTGTTCTCCCCTGTGTACATATTTCTGGTAGGACTAACTAGAGGGTGGTCTTTCTTATTTGTATATAGTGATTCCTGATGGCAATTCTGTCTTTTTTTTTCCCAGGTGGGCCTCTTTGTGGATTTCTTCGTGCGGCTCTTTACCCAGCTCAAGTTTCGGGTGGTACAAAGCTGTATCTTTTACCTCAGGCCTTGTTAGACTCATGTGACCTTTTCTTTTCTGTTCCCATGTTTTGCTCAGAATAGCTGACTCTCACACTTCTACCACTGGACATGTTGTTCATGATTAAGCAAGTTTTCAACTTGGTTATGTAATTCCACCCTTGAAACCAAGAAATGTTTCCAGGATTGGGTACATAAACAGAGACTGAAAGAATGAGTGGTTTCCCTTCCTCGGTTTAGTGTTGAGCTTGAAAAAGAAGCCTGGCTTCCCGACAGGTTGTGTTAGCTACCCTGGCTGGGTTAGAAAGCACAGGCTTGGCTCTTGATGCCAGTGGAAGGCCCAGATATTACCAAGTGGTTGTGTGTTGGTGTGGGGGGTGTTGTTTTCCTTGACCATCCCTGCAGCGGTAGAGGAATGCACTGAGAAAGGCTGCCTTGCACTCTCCTTGCTGGAGCTGCTGGGGTTCAACCTGACCTTTGTTTTTCTTGCCAGTCTTCTGGTCCTGATCCAAGTAAGACTTCAGTCCATTGCTGCTCCTTACACAACCTTCCTTTCCTCTCACTCAGGTCCTTGATACGAAATATCCTTGCTAGAAGCACTTTCTGCCCCAAAACATCCAACTAGCTTCACAGTGCTATTTGATTTAGCTAAGCAGGGTCTCTTGGTCCCTTATTCTCTGATGAGATGTTGTTGATCAGGGATGAAATCAGTGCACCATAGTATCAGTGTTTCTTTCTGCAGCCTGTAGCAGCTGGGTCAGGAATTCCTGAAATTAAGTGCTACCTCAATGGGGTGAAAGTTCCTGGGGTTGTGCGGCTGCGGACAGTGGTGTGCAAAGCTGTGGGAGTGCTCTTCAGTGTGGCAGGAGGTAAGGAGGGCTCTTGGTGTGTTTGATCTTGTTGGGGGAAGGAGTCACTGAAGGGGAAAAAATGCTGTCTTTGCTTCCATAGGGCACAGAAGACCGTGCCTTTCCAGTAAAATAGTTTTGGTGGTTGGAAGCAGAATCATGAGCCCTGAGTGTATTTATAGAGTAGAGAATAAACAGAAGCATCAGTACTATCAGGGAAAAGGTGATTTTCTGAGTGGGCTAGTCAGATGTTACCCTTCGTGGCACAATCCAAGAGAGAACACCTGAGAATGTTCCAGGACACTTTGACAGGAGCAGCCTGAAGGCAGCAGGGCAGAATAACCTGGAGAGTTCAGAGTCCTTGTTACAGTTGTTTTTCAATGATTCCATCCACTTGGAGTGCAGAATCTGTGCAAGTCTTTACATAAACATTTGGGGTTGTTGAGGGAGGAGGGGGTGAGCACCTCCATGTGAGGAGCTGCAGGCTTGGCACAGAGAGCTGTGCCATGGCATGGGGGTGGTGAGCTGGTCTCTTCTGGCTTTGTCAGCAGGGGAGGGTGGTGGTGGGGAAAGTGTGTTGCCTTATGAGCCCTGTTTTTACAGGTCTTTTTGTCGGGAAGGAGGGTCCAATGATTCACAGTGGTGCTGTCGTGGGTGCAGGCTTGCCACAGGTTAGTGCTAGCCTGAGTCACTGTCCTGGTCACACCACTGCTTTGTAAGGGCAGGTTTCCATCTCCTGTGTTTCTAAATCTTTACTTTGTTTGTAGTTCCAGAGCATCTCTTTGAGGAAGATCCAATTTAACTTTCCCTATTTCCGCAGTGACAGGTACTGTACCCAGGATGTGGAGGAGGGGAGAGGAGGATGAGTAAGCAGACCTCCCTGGGAGAAGGGTGGTGGGCTGGGGTGAACCAGTCAGTTGTTTTATCAGTTTCTTTCTAGAGTCTTGCAGTTTCATTCTGCAGCAAGACAGCACCAGGACATCAGTCTTCCAAGCTGCTCTGGTCTTCATGTTCATAGATACTCTTTTGTGCTGCTCAGTGGATCTCTACCCATTTCAGACCTTTAATGTGGATGGTTGAATGGCTTCATTGTTGGGAGCAAGCTCAGTTACTTTCCCCTTATGATTAGGATATACTACAGAGAAGGCTACTTCACCTGAATGTGAACAAATCCTTGCCCTTTCATCTCTGTAATTCTTTCAAGTGATGCTGGAGTCCATGGTTTGGGATGGTCCCTCACACACTGGGCAGTTGTGTAGTACCAGACTTTTGCTCTGTGTTTGTGCTCTACAGAAAGAGCACAATGCTGCAGCTTAATGAACCAATAGTGGTGTCTGCCATGGCCAGCTTTGCTCCCAGCTCTCACTCCTGAATCCCTGGGATATACCCATAAATGGGGATGATCTCTTTGCAGAACCTAAGCATCTCCAGAGCTCTAATCTGCTAAACTGAAATTGTTTTTTTCTTCATTTCAGGGATAAAAGGGATTTTGTATCTGCTGGAGCAGCTGCAGGGGTTGCAGCTGCCTTTGGAGCCCCAATTGGAGGCACTCTTTTTAGTTTGGAAGAAGGTTCCTCCTTCTGGAACCAGGGACTTACATGGAAAGTGGTGAGTGATGATTCTGACTCTGTGTGTCTCTTCCTTAAGAAGAGGGCTGCTCTTGTAGGGGGGGCTTGTCCATGAGGGTGTTCAGATTATCCTGTCTCTTCCTGAGCTCTCTGACAGGAGGGAGGGTGCCTGCTCTATGAGTGCTCCAGAGCTAATACAGATCAAGGGCAGAGATGAGCCTGGTATTATTGGGAACTGTGGGACTGCTCTAGGCAGCAGATTTAGTGTACCTGGGAGAGAGGGCTTTTGTGCCCGGACTCTCTGTAGTCTGATCCCTTCCACAGTCAGTTTCTTTCCCCAGGCATAAGTCTCAAGGAAGAGCTGACTGTGTCAATCTTAATTTTGGGAACTTCTGCTTCCTCTTTTTTTGTTTTTGTCCTACTTCCACAGCTTTTCTGTTCTATGGCTGCCACCTTCACCCTAAATTTTTTCCGCTCTGGGATTCAGTTTGGAAGCTGGGGGTCTTTCCAGCTCCCTGGACTGCTGAACTTTGGGGAGTTTAAGGTAAGATTCATTGTTATTTCCCCACTCTCCAGTCTCTTGTTAGTCCTGTGCTTCTGTCTATTAGTTTGGAGGTTTCTTTTGACACATGCTTGTATTTCAGTGGAAGGTGCTTGATACTTAGCTGCAAATTGATGTCCTCAGACAGAATTGTTCCACTTTGGTCTTAGCTACTCAAAATCTCCAGCTGTAGAGACAAGTATTGGTAGGAAATTGCAGCAACTACCGTAATGCTGTTTTTTTCTTTTACACTTTTCTGCACAGTGCTCTGAGTCTGATAAGAAATGCCACCTCTGGACAGCTGTGGACTTGGGCTTCTTCATTCTGATGGGGATTGTAGGAGGCCTTCTTGGTGCCACCTTTAACTGCCTGAACAAGAGACTCGCCAAGTACCGCATGCGCAATGTGCATCCCAAGCCAAAGCTGGTCAGGTATGTCCTCTCTGGAGTTTGTACAGTGATCTCTGCTCCCAAACCTAAAGCATCAGTCTAGAAGACCCTGTGAGAAGGACTGGAGGAAATCCCAGACTGGGTCTTTTAAAAATCACAAAATGAAGCCTCTATCAGAACCTCCTCTAGAACTTAAAATTTTGTGAACACCAGAAACCAAATGTTACAGTCCCTGTAATTTTTTGATTACTTTGGTGGTACAGAGGGAATTGCAATCCCTCTTATAAGGGCAGTGGAGGGAGCTCTTTATGATAAAGGCTGAACAAACCAGAGCTTTGTCCCCATGCAGGATTTTTTTGTATCCTTGTCCAAACTGATGTGAAAGGAATAGCTGATGTCACTTTTTAAAATTATATTGGTTAATTAAATCCACTATATCTGTGCTATTTAGAGAGGGAACTTCTGTGTTATTCTGAAAGCAGCTGTTTGTTTGCTCTAGACAGCTCCTAAACACAAAGCCCAGGTTTAAAAAAAAAAAGAAGTGTATTTCAGCAGTTAGAAAAGAGGTAGAGAGACAGTGCATCACCCTGCCCAGTCCTGTCTAGCCTTTTACCCTGTAAGGATGTACAGAGCATTGTTTCCATGTGAACAGCCTCATTACTGAACCCTGGGGCTTTTCGTGTGTGACTGCTGTGTGTTCTCTGGGCAGAAATAGCTCCTTTTTGGGGCAAGCAATTAAAAAGAGGAGCTAAGGCAATCCCTGGGAACCAAGTCATAATTCCACTTCATTTGCAGTGTCCCTTGTTCTGATGCTGAACTATGATGACTGCTGCTTCTTGCAGCCTTATCAAAGTCATGTGCAGAGCTGGGACTAGGTTACTGTGCTGAGTGTGGCTTCAGTGTGTGGTTTCTGTTGTGTCTTTCAGAGTCTTGGAGAGCTTGCTTGTGTCGTTGACCACCACGGTCGTGGTGTTTGTGGCCTCCATGGTTCTGGGGGAATGCCGGCAGATGTCTTCCAGCAGGCACAGTGGCAATGACACCCTGAGCCTGCAGGTGAGGGATTCTTATTTGAAGATTATATTCCCTGTCATGCTGTTCACCCTGCAGAGAAGCACAGGCATGTAATGAGCTTTTGATAGCATGCAGTACCTAACAGAACTGCAGTGGGAGCCCATGGAGGGTTGCAGGAGCTCTGAGTCAAGGAGCCCATTGATGTTGTAGGCCCCATCTCTGCTACTGATGTTTGGTCTGAACTTCCCAAAGCATGGCTAACAGTAGCAGGAGTGTTGTTCCCATTCTGCCCAAAGGCTAATGTAGGAGACAGTGAATTTTAACCCTTTGTGTCTTTTGTGTCCTGCATTAGGATATATCGGAGGATGTAAATTCAAGCATCAAAACTTTTTTTTGCCCGAATGAAACGTACAATGACATGGCCACACTCTTCTTCAACCCTCAGGAGTCAGCAATCCTGCAGCTCTTCCACCAGGATGGTGAGTAGTTAGGAGACTGCCTCATCCCACACTTAAGCTTCAGAGTTTCATCTTACCTGAAACAGCACCACAAGGCCAGGAGCATCTTCAGGCCTTCATGGCTCTGGAGGGCTGCTAGTAAAACTAGTGGAAGTCTCCTTGATGGGAAGAAAGGCCTGCTTTTCCTCTCTTTTCACTTACTCGTTGTCTGCATGTGTGTTTGGACTGGGAGACTCAGTAACTGTTGTGAGATGAGCCTGCTGTGAGCTGAGGGGTGGATGATGCAAGACTGTCTTGGACAGACCTGTGCCCCTTTAGTCATGATTCTTCTTGTGTTGCAGGTACTTTCAGCCCAGTCACCCTGTCCCTGTTCTTCCTTCTCTATTTCTTACTCTCCTGCTGGACATATGGGATCTCTGTGCCCAGTGGTCTGTTTGTACCATCACTGCTTTGTGGGGCTGCCTTCGGACGCCTGGTCGCCAACCTCCTCAAAAGGTGCATCACGTGTGCGTGTGAGGGATGTGCTGCAGGTGCACCATGAGCTCTCAGGCAGGTTTTTCTAACCTCAGGGCTCTGTGCTTTGCTCTAGTTACATTGGCCTGGATCACATCTACTCAGGAACCTTTGCACTGATTGGAGCAGCAGCATTCCTGGGAGGAGTGGTTCGCATGACCATCAGCCTGACTGTCATCCTCATCGAGTCCACCAATGAGATCACCTATGGGCTGCCCATAATGATCACCCTCATGGTGAGTGCAGGGCCTTAGCTCTGCCCTTCTGCAGACTGCTTGAACTTGTGCTGGCCCTGAACCTTTGGTACTTTCAAGGGCTGTCATAGGCCGAGGAGTCTTGTGCTTGGAACAACAACTCAGTAGACTTTGTGTTTGCTATGCAGGTAGCCAAGTGGACAGGAGACTTTTTCAACAAAGGCATCTATGACATCCATGTGAACTTGCGAGGAGTGCCTCTTCTGGAGTGGGAAACAGGGGTGGAAATGGATAAGTAAGGCTGCTCCTCTTGGCCAGGCTGTGGGTTAGAGTTTGTGGTGGGGGTTCTTGCTCAGAAATGCTTTAATGCAGAGGGATGATGCTTCATCTCCCAACAAACCTCGTTGCTCTGAGGGGCAACTGTGAGGGCTGCAGTGTGCACCAGGCCTGTTGCAGGAAAGAGATGCTGAAGCCCTTTCTGAGGGGTGGATGGATGGAAATCTGCAGGGTGGATTTGGGGGGTTCAGCAAGAACTTTGTGAAAGCATGGACTTTTCTTCTTGTGGAATGTCATCTTCTTCCCACCTGTCATCTCTTCCCAGTAGTGTTTAAAAACTTTATTGTAAGTTAGAACATTCTACCTTTCCTCTAGTGCATCATTGACACAGTATTCTGTTATAAAAAAAAATCAAAAATTCAGTTGTGCCATCACTACTGATACCACAGTGAAAGTGAGCACACAGGTACAAGGAGCTAGCAGAACTTAACTGCAACAGGATCTTGCTTAGGAATTGGTTTATTTCCATGCTTGTTCATCACCAGCCTTCTGTCACTGATGTGAGGCATGCAGCAATCTTGGATTTCTGTTTCTTCAGGCTACGAGCCAGTGACATCATGGAGCCCAACCTGACATACGTGTACCCCCACACCCGGATCCAGTCCCTGGTGAGCATCCTGCGCACGACTGTCCATCACGCCTTCCCTGTGGTCACGGAGAACCGGGGCAACGAGAGGGAGTTCATGAAGGGAAATCAGCTGATAAGTAACAACATCAAATTCAAGGTAATGAGTTGCTTGTTTGATAGGTTGAAGAGTAGAGGGCTTTGTTTTGCGTACACAATGGCCTTGCTTCAGTTGTTTAGGCTTTTGGGCAGAATTCAGGTCAGAGATAGGCACCTACTGCAATACAAAATTTTTAGGAACTCCATTCTTTTCTCTGTGTGATGTTAGACACAAAAGAGTGGGCTGCATTCCTAGAGGCAGAAGTTAAGAGGACAAAGTAGTCTGTTTAGCACAGACTTGGAAACGTTTGGATTTGTTACTGAATTGCACAGTCCTATTCTTGCAAGTCCTGCAGCAGCAGTGGCTAATGAACATGTTATGTGGTGGCACAAATCTATGATCGAGTAGTTCATACTCACTCTTGGACAACTGTTGACTTGCTTAGTGAGTATCTGAAAATTGTTTGTTGTATGCAGAAATCCAGCATCCTCACCCGAGCTGGGGAGCAGCGCAAGCGCAGCCAGTCCATGAAATCCTACCCTTCGAGTGAGCTGCGTAACATGTGTGATGAGCACATAGCAACAGAGGAGCCTCCCGAAAAGGAGGATCTGCTGCAACAGATGCTGGAAAGAAGGTGAGGTCCTGGTAGGCACAAATGTATGGAAGCAGGGTTTTTCTATATGTTGGGATGTGTTGTAAAGAATGTTTCATACAGTCTCTGTCATTCCGCATCAGCGGAAACAGTTCTGGTACCCATGTTCTAGAAGTGATTTGTCAGCTCTGAGGAGCCAGTGCTGTGGCTCAACACTTGTGACCAAGTCCCAGGCAAGTGGGTTGATTATGTCCAACTTCTTAAATTTCCAACTTCTTTAGTTTCCAAACACCTATATAAACATATTTCCTGGAGAGGATGGAGTATCTGCGAAAATCTCTGTAGAAATCCATGTCCTCTTGTCTGCAAAAATGTGAGAGCTCTGGAAAGCTCACTTATCCCAGCTAATGACCTGGTGCCATGATACTGATCCCACCTTTCTGGTAACTGGGCTGTCACCAGGCTTGCATTGCTATTGCTTCCAAACAGAAGCCCAGTCTAGTGAATAATTTTCTAAGTCCATGATTGTGACTTTCATAAATGGCATCCTGACCCTGATGTTGTGCCAGATACTTCAGCTTTTCTTAGAATCCAAATAATTTGGCACTGAAAATTGCTGTAATAGCAAGTGAACTAGGAGACTGTCCTGTTCTGCTGTTCTGACCACGCAATGGCTCTTGACCCCTCTCTCCTACTTTTTTTTTGTGGAGTGAAGACGTTCTTGTCCCTAGCAAGAGTCCCTGAAATGTTCAGGGGAAGGCTGCTTAGAGATGAAATAGTTGCTCTTTTGGGAGTTGGGGTGTGTGAAGCTTGTAACACATGCTGTTAAATCCATCACAGATACACTCCTTACCCCAACCTGTACCCTGACCAGTCTCCCAGTGAGGAGTGGACCATGGAGGAGCGCTTCAGACCCTTGACCTTCCATGGCTTGATCTTACGCTCACAGCTGGTCACCCTTCTTGACCGGGGGGTTTGCTACTCCGAGAGCCAGTCGGTGAGTCTTCTGTTCAGGAATTGCAGCAGAGACATCCCTGCCTTAGCTGAGGAGGTTGGGAACAACATTCAGGGGATGCCAGAAAGAATTTACCTAGTTTTACACTTCAAGGAATGCATGTGTGTTTTAAAAGTTGCAGACAGGTAATGTGAATTCTCCCTTGCAGATCTTAGAATAAAGGAAGTTGAAAGTATCCCCAGGAGGAGGACAGCCACTGTTTAAAAAGTAATCCAGCAGACCCATTTGTTGCATAAAGATGTCATCCTGTCAAAACTGGAGAACAGAGGGCAGATATTAAATGCAAATAGACCACCCAGCAGTATATACTGTGTGTTTTACTGCTGTGTATTGAGATCTTATCAGAACAATGTCAGCTGTGTCACTGAGATCAGTGAGAGTATGTGAGGCCCAGCTCCCACCAGGCTGGTTTCCTGTTGCCCTCCAGTGTAGATTTCTCAGAGCTTGGGGAGCAGGTCTGTTCTCTATCAGCTAAAGGCCTGCATACATTTGGGCAACAGCACCTCTGCAGAAGGTGGATGTGTGGGTGTGGGAGGAGAAGGAGATCTGGGAGAGTAGTTGAGGGGGTCATGATTAGCTGTGCTGCTTGCAGCCCCTGTGTTGTCTGGAATGGGGACACGTGTGTTCAGTGGGGTTTGTTTTTAATTGCAGAGTGCGAGTCAGCCCCGTCTGTCGCACGCAGAGATGTCCGAGGATTATCCCCGCTACCCAGATATCCATGACCTGGACCTCACACTGCTGAACCCTCGGATGATAGTGGTAAGATATGCACTGCAGTGTGACAGTGTCTCCTGATAAATATTTACGACTGTCCAAAGCCTTTAAAAAACATTGAGAACATGTTTAATACACTTTTTGGTGCAGTGAGCATCATCCTGTGCTCCTCACACACGCAGCCTTCTCTGCATGTGGAAATCCCTTGCTATGAAGTAACAGCATCCACTGGTGCTTTACTTCTAGAATAAGGTTGCCTGTCCAGTTTAACTTCCCAACAAACCAAACCAAAAAATGTTATATTTGTGCAGGAATAGAAGATGATCACAGTCAAACACTCTGTCCAGGCATCAGTGCCATGGAGGACTTGTAGGAGTTGCTTGTTAGTGATTCCAAGAGACAGTGAAAATGCCTCTTGTAAATAACATGTTCGTTTTTCTTTCTTAGGATGTCACCCCTTACATGAACCCTTCACCCTTTACTGTCTCTCCAAATACTCATGTGTCACAAGTCTTCAACCTGTTCAGGACAATGGGACTCAGGCATTTACCAGTTGTGAATGCAGTTGGAGAGGTGAGTCCTTGTCTTGGCTGGGCTGAGCAAGGAAGCTGCAGTGTCTGTGCAACACTTTCCATCTTTGAGACAGTTAAGATCTCTTTTAACATCAATGCTTTAAATGCTTTAAAGAGATCAGACTGGGATTTTTTAAGACCCTGAAGGCTTGATTACTGTGACTTTGTTGCCATGTTTTGTGTCCCAGCCTGCTTCCCCTTTACCTGCAAAGAGCAGGACATACATCTTCTGTCTCAGGTGTGCAGCCTGGAGAAGCTGTGCCATTCTTGTATCTGTTGGGAGGCCTTGAGCTCATCAGAGGCCACTAATTTGTCTTTCCTTTCACAGCTTTATACAAGGCCAAGAGAGAAAACTTTCCTGTATGTTGGGGCAAGAGGTTTTTCTGTAGGAAGGGAGTTGTATTCTGTTCCTACTCACAGGAGCAGCAAAGCAAAGGAGTGTTTAAATGTTTTGTGCTTGATTCAGTGTCCTTGTCTCTGCCATCTCCAGTGCTCAGGAACAGCCAGTAGATGTCAGCAACCTCCTATAACCACAATGAGAAACTGTTTTCTTAAGCCTGACCTGCTCTATGTGAGGCAGCACTCACTGCTTTTTCTGCCTCGGGGTTCCCCACAGTTACTCTGCACAGCCTGTGAGTTGCAAGCAAGAGATGTTGGCTTGTTACATTTTAGTACAAGATGCTCTTGCAGTACTAGAGAGCAGCCCAATTCTAAACTCTTGCAGTGTGTAAAATCAGTGAGGTGTTTTATCAGCTGAAATGTGTGGTTTGACTGCTTCCACAGCAGGCTGGGAGAGGGTCCCTTTTGTTACCTGCCACTGTGCAGTCACCTCATAGCTGGTCTTGACCATTTCTCTGTTTTGGACTTTAGAATTGTCATGCCATATATAATACCAGAAATGTCTTGAATGAAGCCCTAAAAGACAGCTTTGTTATTTCCAAATGCAGTTTTTACTTCCCAAAGGATTTTAGATCCTTGTGCCATCTGACATGGAAAGGATTTCCCTTCCTAGGAAGGGGATCCTGCTGGTGCCAGACACCACAGCAATGGTTAAGCTGTTTGTTTGGGTGTAGTTAAATCTGTAGTTAAATACTCTGGAGAGTAAGTGTTGGGAGAAGGAGGTACATTGTTTCTGTGAATTTGAACTTAAATCCACTCTAACTCAGCACTGGTCAAGAACTGCTTTCAGGTTTCCTCTTTTTGGGGGTTGAAAAGAATGACCACTCTATTATGGATGTCCCTTAGTGGCACATCTCTGATGCTGACTTGTATCTTTTCTTCCTTTTTTCTTCCTGTTTCAGGTTGTTGGGATAATCACTCGGCACAACCTGACCCATGAATTCCTGCAGGCAAGACTGAGACAACACTATCAGACCATCTGATAGCCCTGCCCCTCTGTCAGTGTGGCTTCCTTCCTCCTCCAAGCCTGCACACCTGCTCGCATTCTGCTTGGATGCCACAAGGCCCAAGACTTGCCAGTTTGGCTTCTCACATGCATATCAAGCCTGGGGAACTGGAAAACATCTTGCTGGCCACAGAATTAGAGGAGCTGCCTGAGCCAGGGCTGTTGATTGGCCTCAGGCACTTGGTTTGACAACTCTTGATCCAGGTGTTTTCTTCCCCTGTCTCCCAGTTACCTCCTTCCATCAGGTGTTGTCCTGACACTGAGTGTTCTGCCATTTTGTTTTGGGGTTTTCTGAAGAGTTGGAAAAAAGAACCATCTTCCTTCACTGTGTCCTGGGCAAAGAATTGCAGCATCTTTCCCTTCCTCCTGTATGACTCCCTTTTCTTCTTCCTGCCTTGTTCCTTCAACTGTTGCCTTATTTGTGTGAGAAGGGGGTCACTGTCACTAGTGAGAGGAGATACTGAAGTTTGTAGATATCAAATAGCTGCTCTGGAGAATAGTTTCTTGCAATAGCAGTATTAAAAAATGCAGCATTTTGGAAATATACCTCTCTTTGCAAGTGTTCCCCTTTGCCCATGTTTTTTCACTCTGGCTTCATTTGTCCTTAGTTTCTCTCCTTCTTTCACAAGGAAATGTGTCTGCTGTCATGTTTTTGATGACTTTTGAGAGCAGCTCAGCAGATTTGGAGTTCAAAATGGTTACATTTCTGTTACTGTTTGAGTTTATAAATATTTAATCTGTTTGCAAAGCATCTCAGAGAAGGGAGATCTCTTTCCTGTTAGCTGTTGCTATTATCTCCCTCTAAGAGACTCTCCTAAGGTGCTTGGTGGCACTCCACTTTGACATTCCTGCATTTCTAGGCTTTTGTAGGCACTTTGTCCTTCCACTGCTCAAAGAGTGAGAGCCTGGGGCACCTTTCCAGCTCGAGTCAGGGACTCCACACCCTGACAGCATGGAGAAGAGTTGCTTTCTGGAGGCAAATAGAACTGATGCTCTCTGGGCTTGGTTGAATTATCTCTGTGTCATGAGAGGAGCTGCTGCAGTTTCAGGCTGCCATGAGGAGGGACACTTGGTGCTGGTGGCTAAGGCAGGATCTCCTGCTAAGACAGGTGATAAGTGAGGCTGTCTGCTCTAAAAATGCTTGGGATAATGTTTGCAACTGCAACAATCTGTAAGGGTAAAATCAGCACTCAGGAACCAGTTGCAGCCAGTTCAGTGCTTTAGCAGGTACCATCCTGGCCAGCACCTGTATTGTTCCAGCAGGCACTACCCTGCTGAGTTCTGTGTGCAGATAACCCTCAGTGGGAAGCCAGTGCTGTGCCTCAGGGCCTGCACAGCTGATTGGCTTGATAAGGCACAGAGCATTCTCTCAGCCAAGATACTGGGCCAAGTTCCATGGGGAATGTATTCCAGAAAAGCTTCTACACAGCCTCTGAGCCCTGCAGTTAACCTGTTACCTGCCATCAGGAGCTGGCTAGGTGGGAACTGGGACAGCAGAAAGGCAGACTTGGTTGATTTTCTGTATTTCCTTTGAGCATAGGAGTTGGCATCAGCTGCTACTCTTGATTTGTGAGTTCTTTCCCTGTAAGTAGAGTGAGGATGTTTGTTCTGTCTGGATGGTCTCTGCAGGTGATGTCTAAAATGTCTGTGTTCCTGAGCTCTGGTCTTCCCCTGAGCCATCTCAGGAAACTTCCAGCACCCATTTGCACTCCCTAAAGCTGGACTCTAGGTTTGAAATGTGCTTATGTTAGGCTGCCTTTCATTCAAAGAATTCGTGCTCCTGGGTAGTTACAAATCACAGGAGTCCTGTTTTTGTGGGGTTTCAGATCACTCAAATGTGGAATTGGCAATCCTGTACTGTTAGAGCACCTGAATGTCCTGTGTCTCCCCATAACAAATGTTTTTCCTCTTGCTCATGTTGAGTGAGTGTGTGTGGAAGGGAAGGTTCCTTCTCTTTCTGCACATGAATAAGGCTCCTTAGGTTGTTTGCCTTGAGCTGGTCCTGTTTTATTTCTGTGCACAAACAGCAGGATATTTTGCTGCAGGATGTTTTTTGTCATTGCTGCTGAGGCTGGAGTTGGGCAATCCAGACAAGTCAGGCTGGAGGATCTTGTTGAGGTTTTTCTGGGCACCAGATACTTCCCCATGACCAGGAGAAGGCACCTTGCCTTCAGCCTGTTGGCAGCACTGTCTGCTCTGCCTGGGCATCTTATTCAAATGTTTCAGCTGGAAAACACACCCTTTCATTCTTCCAGTAAAGAAGTTTTCAATGAGGATGGTGGATCACCCTGTCAGCTGCTTTAAAGGGAAATCTCAGTGTGCAGTTACTGTTCTGTAGCCTGCAGGAAAGGAATGACAAGTTCACCTGACATTTGGAGATGCAGCATTTCCCTTCTGATGAGGGCTGATGCCAAGGGGCTTGTGTTGAATCAGTCTTGTTCTCACACTTCAGTTACTTCATTCCTTTCTTACAACACACTTATTGCTTCTACCCTGGCTCGAGTTGCTTAGTGATTTACCAA
Organism: Drymodes brunneopygia; assembly: GCA_013400955.1. Lineage (NCBI taxonomy): Eukaryota > Metazoa > Chordata > Aves > Passeriformes > Petroicidae > Drymodes > Drymodes brunneopygia. The sequence continues at coordinate 517,914 of VZTZ01012086.1, forward strand.
GAAACTTACTCTGACATAGGTGCCTGTAACATTTTAACAGAGCAACACTAAGGGAAAAATAATCCAGAACTGGATTAGGTCTGATGGCAAGGTTAGGGGGTTAGTCTGGGGCCTTCTCCCTTGCCTCATGGTTTCCTGTGCAGTGTTAATTATGCAGTTTTGAATTATTCATTACTGTGAACCATTCCAATGGTAGCAACTTACCTTTCCATTTGTTGTTTTTTTTTTGCACTGTTTTTTTGTTATGAAATGATGTAAGCTAATTCCATGGTGTGTGTATATAAATTTTATTTTTTTTTTAAATTTGTATGAATATATTTTTATTTGAACTATGGCACTTGGGAAGTATTCATGTAACTGTAATGTCTGAGAGTAAAATGTTTGTGTGTCTCCTTCAGCACTTTCAAGGCCTTTTGATGTTTCTAGTATTGTTTTATTTTTGCCCTTTATGATAATAAAACTAGTAGAACATCCAAGAATGTGATTTGAGGTAGTTGAGTAGTTTATGAGCTGTCTGGATCTAACAGTTTGTGCAGAAGGTGCTCTTAGGCCAGGCAGAGAGGAGTGGCTGTGATCCCTTAGGTGGTGGCCACTGTAGTTCCTCTTTCTCTCCCAACAGCTCTTTCAAAGGAGGGAATTGCCATGTTTGGTAAGGAGCTGAATTGTGCACATTGTGCTTTTCTGACCTGAGAACTCACCTTCCTCTCAGTAAGTTAATGGAAGAGGTTTAGAGTTCAGCGTGCCACCTCTTCTTTTACAGTTGGCTTTTCCAGGGTGTGAAAGATCTTAATTTCATCTTTAATGTTGATTGAGTTTGTGGCTTTCTTGCTTTCTCCTGCTGTCTGCCTCACAGAAAAGAATTTGTGACAATTTTTGAGCTTTCATCACATGCTTACAAGCCAAAAATGTAAGTACAGTGTTTGTGCACTGTAGAAATACCTGACCCAAAAAACTCACAGCCTTTCCATGTTTCTGTGTTGCACAGGATGCACTCAGTAGCTCTCTGGGGCACTCTGACACACAGTTAGCCAGCAGCTTGTCTGGCTCCTGCCCTCTGGCTCTCCCTTGGTGGGAATGTCAGGGTAACGCCAGGGAGAGCCTGACACAGGTGAAAACATCTCTTGGGAGGAAATGGCAGGAAATCTGATTTGGGGAGCTAAAGAAGTGCCACAGTGTGGTCTTAACTAAGCAAGGAATAGGAAGGATACCCTAGCAAGGGTGGGAAGGAGTCATCAGCAGAAAGGACTGGGGGATCTCTGCTTCAGCTCTGTGCTGCCTTTGGCCATAAATGCAGCAACACAGGAGGGAATGGGAGAGGTTTAGAGACTTGTTGGATCCAGCCATGAGTCACTGTCCCTGTAACAACACCCTGGGGCTCTAGCAGAAAAAATCAGTGCTGTTCAGTGAGGTTTTTTTTAAAATTTTTACTTTGCTAGCAGGATACAAGCTGCCTCTTCAGTGTGTGTGCATTCCCTACAGGTGTGTGCATTCCCAGGTGTGGATCATGCAGCATGCACTGGATGGAACAGAGGATGGCTGCCCGGAGCTTTGGCTGTTGCAGGGATGTGAGGAGAGTGAAGCTGCTCTTGTCCAGGGTGCTGAAAGGCTTTTCAGTGGTGGTGGGATACACTCGGTGTGCTCTGCATCCACTGTTTGTTCAAATGCAGTGTGTGGAAAGGCTTCCTGGGAGCTAGGATGAGCCATCAGTGAGCTCCACCACTGGGAAGGGAGGGGAGTTGGTCAGTGATGTTTGGACGTTGAGATCATGGTTTAAAAGTGAGTAGGATGTCCCTTTCTGCAGGTTGTTTGAATTGTTGCATGGGCTGTGTATGGTTTAACATACATCTTACTGATCGTTGAAGCATTTTGAAGCAGAGACTGGAACTCACATAAACCAGTTTCAGTAGAAAACAATACTGATTTGAAAACCCATGACTAACAGATAAGACATGACAGCCTTGAGACCTTTGTTGACTCCCCCAGCAGCTCTTTGATGCCTACACTAGAGAATATCTCTCTGGGATGGCTGAATTAACATATCAGTTTTATATTTCTTTTCTATCTTCCCAATTCCCAGCATAGCAGGCCTGACTCTAGCTGCCTTCCCACCCCCTTCACTTTTCATAAACTTCACCTCCTCCCCACTCTGCTTTTTCTGCACAGGATTGTGCTGGTTTTCTGAGAGAGCAGTCAGGAGATGGTAATAGAGGGGGAAACTCTAACAAATCTTCCTTCCTTCCTTCCTTCCCTCCCACATAAAAGTGTGGGACACACTTACCAAGCAGATGTCAATCAGCAAAGGCCTTTGGGGGCCAAGACTGAGGAGAAGTAAATGAAGCAAGCTGGCTGTGGGCAGACTGGGATGTGAGCTGGCACAGCTCCACATCTCCCTGCAGCAGTGGAGGCTGTGTGCCCTGTACTCACACAGCATTTGTTAGAGAAACCAAGCACTGCTGACAGCTCCTCTTGGCATTCTTGCCTGCCAGCTTGGGTTTCAGTGGAAGCATTTTGTTTGGTGGGAAGCTGGATGGGGATAGTGCAGTGTCTGTGGGGCAAAAAAACCATCAAATCTAATTGGCAAATATTCTGCACACCAAGCCAGACCCCTTTTCTGAACAAGGTTTATGCCTTACAGGGTGCATGGAGCTCTAGTGGAATTCCTGTGTCTCAGAGTCCAAAGGAAATTTTGAATGAATTATGCACTGCCAATCATGGGTACTGCCAAGTGCTGAGGTCTGGCAGGGCAGGAGGTGGCAAATGTCATTATAGCTGTGTGGGGGGTGTTAGCCTGGTCCTTCTCTGATTCCACTGAGATATTCCTTCATTTACATGATGGCTGTTCCCAAGATTGTCCCCTGCTCTATGATTCAGCTCTCACAGCAGCAGTGGCAGCTTTGCCTGTCTTTGGGGGGATGTTCTTTGCCTGTAGAGGTGACCAGTGTCGAGTTTCTCCCATTCAGCTTTTCCCAGTGCCTGCTCCTGAGAGCAGCACTATTCTGACCTGGCTGTGAGATTTCCCTGAGGGTGCTTTGCAGCTCAGTGTGTGGATGGGAGTAGCAGTAAAAATCCAGTCAGAGATGCTTTTTTCCTTGATTGCTTACCCTCAATTAAGTTCTCCCAGACTGAAGGGTCTATTAACATGCTGTCTGCAAGCCAATACAGACTTGTTCCACCAGGAACTGGCTTGCTGCTAATACTGGACCCACCTGGCTTTAGGTCAGGCAGCATTGCCTCTTCTTGCCATTTTTAGCACATTCCACTGAACTAATCAGTGTTTTGTGCCTTGAGGGGCTGACAGGGAGGGACAATTTACAGTGTCTGTGCAAGTTGTGCTTGACTGGGTAAAAATCAGCTCCAGCAAGAGCTATTGTTAGAGTACATAAATTGTTTTTACTTTCAGCAGCACAGGGGAAGTCGGGCTGTTTCCCATTGTGTGGAGGGATCCACCTGCATGTTCCCATGGTGCTGCAGTGGGTGTGTTTGGAAAGCCTTTTTAGAAGACAAAGTCCCACTGTCCCCACAAGGGCTCCCCAAGGGGTGACTTCACACCCCCTTGATTGGTGAAATTGGGTAAATGTGAAGTCACTGTAGCTTTCACAGCAGAGATGTCTCATGGATGCTGCTGGGAATCTTAACCTGGGAATTTATTCTGCTGTCAGGGAAACCAGTGTGGGCACTATTCCACAGAGTATTTTTTCTGTTCCTGGTGCTGTTGAAAGGAGAGGATTTGTATCACACTGTCTGTGGTTTCCTGTTGGAGTGGAGCAAAATTATTCCCTCAGATTAGACTTCTTCCCTTCTTCCCTGGGAAAGAATCACAAGTGTGGAGAATCTCCAGTGTGGAGAGGAGCACACAGATCCCTCTTGGAGGCCGTGTCAGCAGTGCAGGGAGTGACTGGCAGGGTGGCTTGTCAGAAATGGGATGTGTGACATGAGCCCTCTTAAAGTGTTGCAGCAGCCTTAGCTGTGACTGGCCCTGGGTGTGTGCTTGAATTTACCCTTTTCCTGGAGCTGTGCTCCCTGAGAGCTGTTGTCAGCAGCTCCAGTACCTTATCTTCACCATTTCTGTCCCCATGTGCATTTGCATGAGCAAAGTCAGAATTGGACTGTTCCATCTGAGTCTGCCCTGGTGCTGCCTTCTTAAGCCCTGAATGAGCTTCCCAGGGTACTCAGGTGCATGGGAATGAGACTGGGAATGCATTGAGATTCTGGGAATGGGACTCATGAGGTGCTCAAAATAACCCAGTTCCTAGCAGTATGTGCAGTCAGTCACAGGACAGTTGTGTTTAGCTGGGCTTGATGCCATTGCTGAGGCTCACGTGGGGCTCTTTGTTCCTTGGGATGCTGGCTGAATGTGCTTTTGGCAATATTACCTTCTCTGGTGGGGTGCTAGAATATGTTTGGGGTCAAATTCAGCTCCTAGGTGTGAAATCTAGCAACGGGGGTTAAATAAACCTTAATCAGACTTACAGGGTTTCCATTAGCCATGTCAGAGCAGCTTTGGAGGGGCCATTCCCAGAAAGTGAGAAATGCTCCATACAAGCTGCTTTGTAGTTGAGTGATCCCACTGCCCTCTCATGAGGAATTTCATGGCATTATTCAAACCCTTTGAGGAGCCTTTAAGAAATTCTGGGAATCAGCATCTCAGCCACATGCAGAGTGAGACAAGACACAGTTGATGATGGATCTTTCTGTTGATGCTCGTAACCTTTATTTGGTCACTGCTAGAAAGCATATACAATGAACTCCCTTTCCTCCCTCTGGTTATCCTGAAATTTGTGGAGTGTTATTATTTTACTTATTTCTTCTCATGTGACTTCTGCTTACGTGAGGCATTTGTGGCAGTTCCCATGACTGAATAATCTAAACCAGCAAAAGGACTCTCTTATTACTGAAACCCTGTCTATAGGAGGACTCATGATGGCCTTTCAATGTTAAGCAAGCTTTTATTTTTCTCCTGCTAATCTATTACCATTTCTTACTGTGGAGGAAAAACCTCTAGTGAAAAACTCATTTTCATTTTTACCAAGTTCATGCTTTCTCTGTCTCACATAAGTAAGATCCAGGCTCGTGGGTACTAGAATATCAATAAAACTTAAGATTTTGACTTTAGGCAAATACAAGAAAATTTCATGCAACAGACAGGAGAGAGGTCCAGCACAGTTGTCTAATGTGTTAGTTTTATTTAAAGATGGTCTTTCGGTGCTAGTGTAAGAAATGTTCTTTAAAAAACATCAAATAAATAAATAAATAAATAAATAAAAATAGGAATAACTTTCTGTTGAGGAGCTTAGAAGGGGCTTTCATCTTGGGAGGAAGGGGTACTGTAAAGCATTCTTCAGAGCAGGGAGGTTGATTCTAATTTCTCCGGGAACCTGCAAACCAAACATGAAATAAATGTCGTTAGAATCAGTTTCTGTCTTGGTATGTGTCACCATTGTCAGCAGTGCTTTTGAAAAACCAATACTAGCTTAAATACTGGGCTCAAATGAATTCCATTCTCAAACTCCATCTCCTTAAACACCTATATGGGAAGCTGCTCCTTCCCTGTCCCATGGCACGGACGTGCTCAGTGCTGTTCAGTGAAATGGACTCACCATTGCAGCCCATCCCACTCAGGGAGCCAATCCTGTCAATCCTCCTCCCGAAACAGCCAGAATCTCTCATCATCCTGGGCATCTGCAGCCCCCTCAGCCTCTTGAGGAAGGGGTCCCTGTAGGACAGAGGGGTGTTGGGTGCAAGCCTGGCTTCAGCCTTCTGGTTGTCACTGTCATCGGCGAGTTCCGGCAGCATCTCCTCCTGGGTTTTGGGTTCTTGCAGGTCAGGGTTGGACTCCAGGGCTTCAATCATTGCAAACTTATCCTCCAGTCTCTCCAGCAGAGCCTGTAAGAGAAGAATTAATTTAATGAAACTCCTTGTTTTGTGGTCATTTGTTGACTCTTCCAGTCATTCTGTTCTGCAGCCATCCACGGTCCCATAGGCTGCCCTAGGGAGACTGCCAGGTTGGATCCCAGCCTTACTGGTGCTCCTTGGATTCTGTCCTCTGCATTACATCCCTGCTCACAGTAATTCTATCTATGGCCTTGTGAACTGAATGAAGCTGCTTGCTACCATATGTATCTTTCTGGCAGGGATAGTAGACACCTTGGCAGAGAAGAAAATACAAGGTGTGGGTTGCACAGGGAGATACCTGTGCCCACTCAGCCCACCAGTGGTACAGTCTGAGAGAACTTCTAGCCACATTGCCCACTCCCACATTCTCAGAAGCTGCTGCTTTGTCACCCCTGGCTCTTTCAATGGACATGAGAAGCTCGTGGTGTTTTCACTAATCTCTGCCCCGGGGGTTACAGGTTTGCTGCTCCTTTAAAGTAACTGAAAATATCTGTATGGTAAATTCGTGCCTGCTGTGTGATTGCTTCCTGGGTCCCATTCTTTGTAATTTGTAAAGTTTTCTGTAACTGGGGTCAGGTAACCTCCTCAAGGGCAGCTCAACTAATTAGAGGAACATAATTGCCCATCTCTAGGATTTGAATAGAGAGGAATGAACCTCATGGCTTGCCTGACAGTTGAGTGCATTTGGAAGCCACTCTTCCTGGCTGCTGGAAACAGTCCAGAGGCAGTTTTCGCTTCAACTGGCCTTGTCAGCTCAGGGAGTTTGTTCTCAGGGCATGAGAACAGCTTTGAGAAGCTGGGCACTGGTACCAGCCCAAGGAAAGGTTTGGGCTTTCAGATTCCATCAGAGTCTCAAGCTGTAGCAATGGATTCTCTATTATTTGTCAAAATTCTTAGCTGGTAATTTTATAGCTCGGGAAGCTTCTCTGGATGAGCCACACTAAACGATTATGTTATTCTTCTAGTAGTATTTCTAAAAGTTGGTCTTTGGGTGCTCCACTTTACCTCCTCATCTCTCATCCATGTGCAACCAGGTCTCTCAAATTCACAAAGCTGGAGCTGTATGGCTGCCCTGTGTCTCTGTTCCTGCCATTTAGACAGGACCCCACCTCAAAATTTTCTATTTGTTCTTATGGAGCTACTCTGATGATTTTTTCCCTTCCCTGGAACTTTGTTCCCAGGAAGATGTGTCTTCAAAAGAAAGAGAACCAAAACCCCAAAGCAGGCATCCCACAACATCACAATTTTGGTTCCCACTACTGCCCAGGAGCTCAGGTTAACCCAACGTGAGAGGATATTGCCCTACAGAGCTTCTCTGAACCCCTCTGAAGAGCTGAGGCTTTGGCCCCTGGCATGTGATGCCTAACGTGGTTATTGTGCTCCAGTCATGCAAAAGGAAGGCAAAGCACCACCTCACACTCTGCTAAGCACCCCAAAAGTTTAACCTTGCAAAACGAGAGTCCTCACCTCCATGCTGGCCAGTTCTTTGGCAGGGCTGAGGCTGTAGATGGGGTTGGCTCTGCTGGACTGGAGCTGGATGAGCAGCAGCAAGAGGAAGCCATAGAAAAATGAGCCTTTAGTGTCCATGGCTGGCTTCGTTGGGAAGAGAGAAGTTCGAGCTGGTGCTTCTGAGATGTCCCTTCAAGTCTCTCCCTTCCTTGTCCTGTGGTCTCTCTTCTGAAGCTTGTCTTTTATACTCTTTGGGTGATCCCTGCTTCCTGGGTTATCAGTGGGTTTATCTTGGGCACATTCCAGTCCCACTGCAGGCATGCAGCTCTGTCAAGGGAAGATTCCCTTTATTAGCTGTCATTAGGCAGCAGCTGCTGTTGCTGAGGAATGTATGTCACAAGTCAGTGATTTCATGTCACTCCCCTCCTCCTGATACCAGGCGCTGTGATTACACAGTCCAGTTGGAAATTCTTAGCAATTCTCTTTCAAGAGACCCCTATGGTAAGATTTACAGAGATGGGAAACAATCCCAAAACTGCTCTAAACTTCGCTGAGTTAGAAGATTTCCACGAGGAAATTGCCCTTTTGCAGGGGAAACAACAGGCTTTCAGATGAGTATTTGGTGAAGAGTCAAGAATGAAGATAAATCGACTTTCAGGACACCTAAAGCATCCTGAACACTTTCCTTCTATATATGGAATATCCGCGGCCACTGCATAGCCCGGAGCGTGCCGAAATCCCCAGATTTGGGCCACTTCTCTTTTCCCATTGCTGCTGGGCTGATCTCACCACTGAGACTTTGTGTTTGTGTGTCACCAACGAGAGCAGCACCTCGATGTGCACCTCAGCACAGCCTGGCTGCGGGGACAGCGGGTGCCTCCAGCGCTCCGCGGGAACGTCCTCGGCACCGCTGGAAAGCTCTTGTGTTTGTTAGCAGCCAAATGTTTCAATAATGGGATTTTCTTTAAGCACTGGTGGTAAGGCTTGACCCTGCATCATTAAGATTTATAGGACAGGCAGCCAGATTCGGCAATAATCTTCTTTTTACCATCATGGCAAGAAAGAAGCTTGTTTGTTGTATTGTTGGATGTGAAAGAAACACGTAGGGTTTTTAGTAGTAGTTAGGATTACTTAGGCAGGACCAGAAAAGGGGCCTGCCTTTTTTATTTTTTTATATTTATGTTTTTTTTAAGATAATTGTGGATTGGTTAATGAGGTTACTACCTCTATAATTTCACAGGATAGTGACATAGTTAATTATCTTTCTCCACCTTAGGAGAAAGGAATGAAAAACAATTTAGAAGTTTAAAATAATTTAGGTTGGTTACAAAAACAAGGACTATGTTTATAGAAAATGCATGAGAAATTCTACTACAGAAGTAAAAACATAGAACACTGTAAAAATTAGAGTGACACTTTTTTGATGAGAATTTAAATAGATGCCTTTTGGTGTTGTTCAGAAGGAGGTCAGAATCTGTCCCACAGAACGAATGGAAGAATTTGTGTGTATTTGTGTTTTGTGAGGAGTTAAAACAAAATCTTTAATTTAATATATTAAAACCAAAAAGTATCTTTTGTTTCTTTAAGTGCTGAACGTCTTAAAAACAGCTAGAAACTACCTATTCTTAAATGAGAAATTACAAAAGCACAGAAATGCTTCCAGTTTCTCTTCCACTGGTGTCTTTGTGCATATAGTACAACTAAAAATTAATCTTTTTACAGAAAAGCAACAGAGTTCTTAATCATGAAGCAATGGCTTTTCTTGCATTTTCCTAATGTTTCTTGTTATTTTAAATTGAAATGACAACAAATGTACGAGTTAAATGTCAGTCTAGTAATAATTTATTGACTCTTCACATGAACCTAAATCTTGAAAGAACCCCCGAGAACATTTTTCTAAATCATAAATAATAATAGAATGATGAAGTATTTCCCATGTCTGAAATGTCTTAACGTGGTGTTTCTGTACAAACATGTGCACATACTGTTCACATGATCAGCTCCCAAAATTATGTTAGAAAGGACATTGTCAAGGTTGTGAAGTCACGCTCAAATTCTCCTTTTTCCTAATATAGCCCGAAGTCAGCCCAACCCTGTGGATGTTCTGATGAAGCTCTTTATTATAAGAGATATATATTATATCTCTATTTTTTCTCAGTGCTTTATTTTTTCAGAACGTAGAGGCAATACTAGTTTTTTGCATTATCGTGTGCTTCAACATTTTCTTGTTTTGTGCTTTTAAAAAATAATTAAGATCCCGATAGCTTCTTTTTTAAAATTAACACTCTATACTGTGGTGTCTGTATAATTCATGAGTTAATTACTAGTATTCTCTTCCTGCTGCTCTTGGTGTGTGTGTTTGTTTGTGCCAAGGTGTAACTTTGTTTTGTAAACTGCAAAAGCGGTGTAAGATAAACCAGAATTATTCATTAATTTTGAGTGTCCAAATTAAGATAATTAAAATCTGTTACTGTTGTATATTTTGTTCCTTTCCTTGCACACTCCACCACGCACTAAGTATTCTCCAGTACAAAAACATTTTGTAGCTTGCTCTGAGTTTTCCTTTGTGTCTGGTTTTTGGTTTGTTTTTATTTTGTACAGCAGCCCCTGGGATACAAACTCAGCATCGAGAAATTGAGGGATACATTATTAATCTCAGATGTGAAATATTTTGCTTTGAGTTAGCTGTCCCTGTGAAACAATCTAATTTTCCAGAATTTTAGTTGTTAAGGACCCTGAGATACTCCTTTCTTTACTGGTTCATTTCTTTTCATCTTCTGTGCTCCATGGCAGATAAATAAGATGCAGCAGCATTTCTCCAGCCTTGACACTGTTTTTCTAAGACAGGGAGCTTTTGTGCTCTATTCCATGTACAACGTAATAAAGTGTGGAGATGGGATAAAACAGCTGCCTGTCACAGTAGCTGTTGTGTTTTCACAGCCAAATTCTGCCCTCAATTGTCCATCTTGCAGTTCTACCAAAGCAAATGGAGTGGGAAACATCAGAACTCAGCTCATCATTGTTAAAGCTACTAATTTGTTTATCTCAGTGTCATCACCCTGGTGAATTAATATGAATTTTAGGCTTTATAGCCCAGCACTGGAGAGTCAAGATCTAGGATTGCCCATGCTCAGCTGGGCATTTCCCCAGTGAAATGTCTGCAATAACAGGGCAGCAGGTTCTTCTAAAAAGCTTCCTGTGGCTGGTTTTAGGGTTGGGAATCTGGCACATTTCCCCTGCTTGCCAGGGTATGGGGTGGGAGTTGTGGTGACACGAGGCTCCTGTAGAGCAGCTCTGGTCACTCAGATCAGAGAGGGAGAGCCCCAAGGGTGCTGCTGGCAGCCCGTGTGTGGGTCCTGTGGTGAGGAGGATGGACAGAGCTCAGCTGAGGTGACACTGCCCCTTCCCCAGCAAGGTGATTCTGTCTCCTTGTTTTTCAGCCCTGGAAGGGCTAAGGGCCATAAACTTGGGTTCCATCTGCTGATGGATGGACCTGGCCTAAGTGCTGCCCTGACCAGCTGCACATCCCTCTGCTGGTGTCCATTCTCCTACTGCCCTTCTGCACTGAAGAGTGTGAGCGAGCTGTTTGTACCGAGCCTCCTGTCCTGAGGAAGAGGCTATGTTTGGATTCCTTTCATCTCTTTTGACAAAACTATGCCACACCCCACGCAGGCTCTCTTTCCCTGCATTTTAGTTAGTTGGATTGAGAAAGAAATGAAGAAATGAGGCCATCAGACCAGAATCAAAACAGAAATGTAAAAATGCCTGGAGTGGCCATACTGCAGTTAACTGGTACCCCACTTTTTCCAAAGGGGGGAAATTAATTTTCATCCCGAGCACGGGTTGTTTCTCCCAGTGACCGTATTATATTATCTGTGTGTTGAGGCTGCCCCTTCCTTTGCTGGACTCTCCGGGCTCGGTGCAGCTTGCGGGGAGCCCCGGGCGGGCCGGGGGAGCCCGGCGGGGCCGGAGCTCGGCGTGCGGGGCTCTTGGCGTCTGTCCCGGGTGCTGAACCCTCCCGGCCCTTCCCCTGCCCCGGCAGCCGCTGCCAGGTGGATTTTTAAAGCCCCTCTGTCCGTAGAAGTCCCCCCCATGCCGGTGTGCCGTGCCAAGCCCATGGCACAGCGGTGTGTGTAGAACAGCAGCTGGAATTAACCCCCAGCCCAGTGCCCGGCTCTGGGAGGATTCCCTGGCAGCAGCAGTGGAGCCATCGGGAAAGGTTTGCCAGCTCACTGCCATGGGCCCAGAGCTGGCAGCGGTGCCTGGCAGTGCCAGCTCAGTGCAGCGTGGAGGGTCACTGTCACAGCCCTGGAAGGATTCAGCCACCGTCCTTCTTGCTGCTGCGACCCTCCAGCAAACGTGTGGAATGTTCTGGCCAGGGTCAGGACCGAGCCCTTAGGGCAGAGGGAGAGGAGCTCTCTGGAGGGGATTTCTGTATCCTCTGACCATCTGCTAAACCGTGACCGAAAAGAAACCACTCAAAAAGGCCATGTAGGCTTTGTACAAAGTTTATTGCTCCGTATCCCACTGCCGTGGCGGGTCCGAGGGCAGCCTGGAGGTGCGGCTGCTGAACGGCGGCCTGGAGACTCAGGAAGCTTTTGGGAGCCGCTCCTGGCTTCAGCTTCTCCATCTGCTCCAGAAACCTGTGAAAGAAGCGCAGAGAGCTGCGGGGGAAGCTGCTCCGAGGCTTTCAGCCGGGGACAGCGGCAGCTCCCGGCGGCTGCCCCGGCCGGCCCCGCTCCGCCCCGGCACCTCCGGGCTTTGTGCCGGTCCATCCCAGCCCCGTCTGCGAGCCGGTCCTCTCCATCCTCGTCCCAAAGCAGCAGAAGTGTCTCCGTCTGAGGGAGGACAGGAGGCTCCTCCACTGGCTCTGTCCCTAGAGAGGTCTGGGGCCGGGACCGGAGTCCCCTCCCGGCCGCTCTCCGGCCCCGGGAGCTCCCACTCGGAGCCGCCGTCCTCAGCCCCGGCCACCGGCTCGTTTCCCAGGCTCGGTTCCCCTTCCTCTTCCCGGAGCTCCCGCAGGGACTGCAGGAGGTACTGGAGAGGAAAGGAGAGGAGGGATAGATCGGGCGCTCCGCTCCTGCCCGGCGGGAGGAGCCGCTTTGGGAGCCCCGGTCCCGGTACCTGCAGGGACCGCGGCTCCGCACTGCGCTCCTCGCCGGCCTCCTGCTCTCCTGCCCGTGGCACAACGAGCAGCTGCAGCCAGGCCCCACAGCAGAGAGCCGGGAGCTGAATCCTAGCCCTAGCCCTATCCGTATCCCTATCCGTATCCCTATCCCTATCCCTATCCCTATCCCTTTCCCTAGCCCTAGCCCTAGCCCTAGCCCTAGCCCTAGCCCTAGCCCTAGCCCTCCGTATCCCTATCCGTATCCCTATCCCTATCCCTATCCCTATCCCTTTCCCTAGCCCTAGCCCTAGCCCTAGCCCTAGCCCTAGCCCTGTCCCTGTCCCTGTCCCTAGCCCTAGCCCTAGCCCTAGCCCTAGCCCTGTCCCTATCCCTATCCCTATCCCTATCCCTATCCCTATCCCTATCCCTATCCCTATCCCTATCCCTGTCTCTATCCCTGTCCCCATCCCTGTCATCACCTTGACTCTGCATTGTTTCTTTGCCCACGGATGTCTCTCCATCCATGCCCGCTCTGCCCGGAGGGAGCTCAGCCGCCTCCTGCCAGATCCCTGCCGGTGCCCGAGGGCTGCACTGCACCCTCTGCCTTCGATAAGGGAACTGGTTGCAGCTGCCCCCACAGGTCACCCTCCAGGAGCTGGGGATCTTCTGAGTGCAGCCACTGCTCCCGAGGGAGAGAACTGCCCTCAGTCGTTTCCCCTGCTGGCAGCACCCGTTTTTCCAGTGAATTCCTCCCCCTCCACTCTCCATCACTGTTAGGAAGTTGTAGCCGTGAAAGAACCTTGCACTTTCAGCCTGTTTGCTCTGCCTCAGACACACAGGAGCTGAAAGCTGGGTTGATTTCCCCTCCAAGGGGCTGAGGGATGGATCATTTCTCCGTGGGGGAGACAAGTGGGAGGAATTGAAAATGTTCATGTGTTTGCAGCAGCTCTTGGAACAACAGCTTTTTCTTCTCTGTATACAAATTTTGTATGTGAGTGGACTGTGTCCTGAGACTTGGGCTTAGGAGATTTTCCTTCTTTGAAAGTTCCTCTGATGATGTTTCTCTGGCATTGCCACCAAACCCTTCCTTACCTTTGTAACCCTTCCCTCTGTAAGAGGCAGAACAGCAGGCAGGGTCCTTTCATTCACCTCCTGGGTAATATTAAAGCAATTTCACTGAGCCTCTGCCTTCTGCCCTCTTCATTTGCTTAGAATGGAAGCAAACCAGCAATATCAGCTGGTGTGGGACAATGATTTTTGCACCCAGCTGTTTTAACAGCTGGCAAGTGGGTTTGCTTAAAGCAACACAGCAAAGAAGGACCCGGCAGAGGAAGGAGATTTTGTGTGTTTTGAAAGTGCAGTACCTGAGTGAAGGGAGATGATGACAGGTGAGAGGGTTATTGTGGATAAAGAATGAAAACAGAACTGGGGGAGGGTGTGCATTATCCTCAATTTTGTGTGTACTGAAGGCAGGAGTGGGAAGGGATAAAGCAGTGAGACTGAACAGGATCTGTGTGATGATCAAGGGGAACAGATTCAACTGGCCCTCTATGAATAAGAGCCAGAGGTGAGTCTTGGATGAAGCTAAATCTCAATTGCTGCCTAGCATCACTTAAAATCAGGTACCCCAAAAGCACACATCTTGGAGAAAGATATCTGTATGTTTCTTTCAGTGTAGGAGTACTTTTATTGAAGGCTTTTCTCCTCAGCAGCTTCTGCTACCCTGGTCATGGTAAATTCATGCCCTGCTGCTTGGCAAAGTTGGAAATGGCCCAGCTAGAGATGAACATCCCCCATCTGACTGGCATCCTCACTTCAAAGCTTAGCTGTGATTATTTAAATGCTAATAGAACTCAGCAAATTACCTCAAGTACAAACACACCTGGCTTCAGTCCTGGGGATCTAATTATAGAGCTTTTTATGTGAAAGAAATTGTTCTTGCTTTCAGAAAAGTGCCTTTTTAAAATGTTGCCACAAAATGCCAGGTGATGGGATGGCACATTACCAGCTCGACCTCTGTAATTGCAGCTCTTATCTATTTCTTATTGGTTTGGGGTTGGGTTTTTTTGTTTGGTTGGGGGGGGTCTTTATTTCTTTTTTTTCTTTTTTAATGATGATGAGATGAGGTAGGCTACTAAGAAAAATTTGTTTTCCTCTGTCAGTGGCAGATCTAAACACAGAGTCACTGCTTTCTAATGATGTCTGCTCAGAGAGCTGCCCTCTGTTCAAATTGGGCTTTGTGTCCTGGTTTCTGTTTCCCAGACAGCACCCCTCTGAAATGCTCCTGAATTCTGGTGTCTAACTGCAAACTGGGGCTCTGTGTCAGGAATGAAATACAAACAAACCACACAGCAAACCTTAAAGCAAACTCATTACATTATGGAAAACAGTTCATTACCAGTGGCACAGTGAGACTTGTTTATTTATACATTCAGTAAACAAACAGTACAAATGTACAGTTTTCTGTAATTAATTTTCAGGCAGATATTCACAAATAGCTGCTGTGACAGAAACAGGCAGCACAGCAAAGGTGTGTTCTGCTGGCCAAGTGTGTCAGGGGAGAGGTGGGTGCATTTGCTCAGTTCTCATGGATTGGTGGGGCCAATATGAAGAAGAGCTGACTGAATATCTCACTGGAAGCTTTGAAACTCCAAAGTCAGTCCTGTCAATAAAGAAGATGAATCAGTAATAGAAGGAGAAGTGTACAGGATTTCACACATGGAAATTAACTGATTTCTTACTGTTCTAGTGGCAGATTTAGCTGCACATTTGAACTTAGAGTTTGTTTGGATTGGAACAAGTATCTCTGGGAAGCTGCTGAAAAACCTCTCTGATCTTCTAGGACAAGATGAAATGCTTACAACTGATTTCAGAGGAAGGAGGGAAAGCAGAGTAAAGCAGATGTGTGGCATTCAGAGGTTGTAAGTCTCTATCTGATGACAGTGAATTCTGAGGAAGGTAAAATAATAAAAATGTGTTTGCGATAGGACAGTGAAACTCACTTTAAGGCACAATTTCCTTGGAGCTGAATTAACTCTGCCCTTTTGCATATTTCTGCAAGTTTTACACAAACAAACACACAGGCCAGCAGCTTTCTCTTACCACAGCAAAGAGTCAGCACCCCAGCCCACTCAGTGACCCAATTCTGTCCAGCCTGACACCAAAACAGCCCCTGGAAAGGGCTTTTTTCCTTCTGCCTTGGTATCTACGGGATAAACTCAGGAGGTCACTGAAGAATCTCTGGATGATGCTGTCACCCATGGATTTGCCCTCAGGCTGCTCCCTGGTGCTTTGGATCCACTGGAATTCAGTGTCTGGCTGCTCAGAGACAGCTGCAGGCATCAGCTCATCTTGCTCATGGTCCCTCTCTTCTGAGAGCAGGGGATGCTCCAGGTCCTCATCAAACAGCTCAGACAGGCTCTGGAAAAAGGGAGGAGTAGAAGGTGGAGAGGGAAGAGAGGAGGAGGAGGGGTTTTGGGTATTTATTTCCATATAAGCCATACCCACACTAAGTTTGAGGACGTATTTCTGAGCTGCCGGACTGCCAGTTATGCCTTTCCTAGAACTGGGTTTTTGGGATAAATTGGGGAAAAATTTGAAAAAGGCCTGATAAAGTGTGAATAAGGAACAAAAAAAAATAGTTGATATCTAAGAGAATTAATGCAATGGCAGGAGACATGCTGAAATTAGCTCTGAACGATTATTTATACATCTCTTTACACACTGGGAGGTCACTTCCTATATGCCAATGCCAGCTCCCTTTGTGCAGTAACTGAAATGTTTTTGATTAATGGCTTGGAATTCCTGCACAAACAAATACACAGAGGTGCACATGCACACTTTCTCTTCTGTTCTACACCTGGCAGTGACAAGCAGGGGATGCACTGCTGCACAGCTGAGCTGAGGGGGAGATCCTGCAGGTGCAACTCCTTAATTCCTTCTCCAGCTAAAACTGGGGGCTTCAGGGAGGAGCATGCAGGTGGCTGCTCCAGGGCTTTAGATCACAGTCCATCCAGAATAATTTCTTTTACTCCAAAAGCTTATTGCTACACTCAGCCACAGGATTACCCTGAATGTACAAGCTCCTAACTGAACCCACAGGAAAAAAAACCCCAACCATTTTCTTTTCAATTGCCTCATGTGATTAGAAATTTAAATCCAGTCATCAATGACTTCAGTTTCCTCCTTTTAATAACTCCCATCATTTTAATAATGCCCATCTCAGCATTCCTGCTGTCATGATGTCTCTTTAAGCTGGGGCTGGAAGAAACAGAGCTCATCTGATGTGTCTGGTTCCTAAAGAAGCACCAGCTCTGTTGCCCTGGTTTTTGCAGTGTTCTATGTTTTTACTTCTGTAGTAAAATTTCTCACACATTTTCTATAAACGTAGTCCTGGTTTTTGTAACCAACCTGAATTGTTTTAAACTTCTAAATTATTTTTCATTCCTTTCTCCTAAAGCAGAGAAAGATGATTGACTATGTCACTATCCTGTAAAAATGTAGAAGTAGTAACCTCATTAACCAATCCACAATTGCCTTAAAAATATATAAATATAATAATAAAAAAAAAAGGCTAAACCTTTTTAATCCTACCCAGTATAATCCTAACCTGCTACTCAGAAGTCTGTGGGTTTCTTTCGTGTCCAACAACACAACACAGCTCCTTTCAGCTCCATTGAGCAGCCAGTCACTTACCTGGAAGCTGGAAATGGATCTGGCCCCTGCCTGGTTTTGACTGACAATAAGCAGCAGAAGGAATCCAGGGCAAAAAAGAAGCTTCAGCTTCATGTTTGGTGTCTCTGATTCCTCTTCTCTTAAGCCTCTCCAGCTCAGTGTTGCTCTGTGTCTCCAGCTATCAGCATTTATATCTTCCTTCAACCCCTCCCAAGTCTACCTTTTGAGTTCCTGCTAGTGCAAGGATTGGTTTGAGGTTTTGATCTGTTTTCATCCACCCAGGAGGAGGAGGGAAGAAATAAGTTCTCTTTTCTGGTGGTGAATTAAAGGAGCATTTTCCACTTAGGCAATGCAAGATCATTCTGCTGCCTTGGTGCCACTGATGGACACGAGAGAGCACAGCCCAGTGCTCCTTGGGCTGGCTGCTAAACTTTTCTTTTTCATCCAGAGAAAAATGGTTATGAGAGAACTATAAAGTGAGACAGGAGGTGAATGGCATCCACAACACATTCACCTGGCTCCTTTGTCACTGTGATGGGCTAGGAAAACATGCTGTGCAAGAACTGAGGGTTGTTACATTTAATATGATACAATAACATAATAATAGAACTTATTAATGTGGTATTGTTGACTTAAGAGATGAAAGGGTGAGGTTTGGAGAAGGGAAAACCAAGTATTGCTAATATGACAAGTTGCAATGGTTTTTGGGCTGGGTGACAGTGAGTGTGGCCAAAACCAGGCTGACATTCACAGGCAGATCCTACAAGGCTTCAGTTGAGGAAGAAATTCCTCCTTCCCTGGATCCAGCCCAAAAGAGCTCTTTTATGTGTTCTTTCTCAGTCTATTGTACACAATTCCTACTAAATCAGCAATCAGTCTGAAAGGACAGAGTTTTGGCTTCCCTGGATCCAGCCCAAAGGAGCTCTTTTATGTGTTCTTTCTCAGTCTATTGTACACAATTCCTACTAAATCAGCAATCAGTCTGAAAGGACAGAGTTTTGGCTTCCCTGGATCCAGCCCAAAGGAGCTCTTTTATGTGTTCTTTCTCAGTCTATTGTACACAATTCCTACTAAATCAGCAATCAGTCTGAAAGGACAGAGTTTTGGCTTCAATGAAAAAATAGAATATTTCTGAGCATGCAATAATGCATCTTGCCCTTTCATGGCATTTTTGCTCACATGTGATGCACAAAGTTAAAGGCCATCAAGCTGGATCTGCATGGAGGAAATGGGAATTAAGGACCATCTGGCATTTTTCATCTGATATCTGAGTCACTGAAAGTTTACAAACCTCTTTTCAGGATCAACTTGTTGGTCCTGGAAGCTTGGAAAAAAACAATTCTGTGATGTGCTAGAATGTTTATTGTTTTCAATGGTGGTTTTTTTTTCATGTGCACATCAGTTTGAGGCATAATTTTAATTGTCTCTAGAAGTGGGTGTTGTAAGGAGACAGCTCATAAACATCCTTCTGTGCAGAAAGGGAAGTCTGATGTGATTGTATTGTTGGGATTTTTTGTTGTTGGTGTTGGTGAAAACCACATTTGGTATGAATCTTATGAGTGACTGAAATCATCATCCCAGAGGTCTGAGGTGTGTTCTTCTCAGTGTAGCAACACAGTGAGGAAAGGTCAGGGCAGCTTCAGGTTCATCTTTTCTCCTCTGCAAAAGCCCAGGGTGGTTTTGTTGCTTTGATTGGTTCATCACAGGTCTGCATAATGTGAATAATAAACCTTCTGGACCTTGAGATATCTGGAGTTGTTTTGGGGTTCTGCTGGATTGTCTCTCTGGTTGCTGTAGGACATTCATACACCAGCACAGCCCTCATCTATGGCTGTGTTGTGAAAGAAGAATTAAGGCTGGACAGGACTTCCAGAGGTCTTTGGTGCAATCTTGTGCTAAAGCAGAGCCAACTTAGCTGAAATTTCTCAATGCCTTGTCAGGCTGAATTCTGGAAACGTTCAAGGAACGATGATTTACAAAGATCTGCTTGGAATTTTTCCTGTTGCCATTTGTGCCATTGCCTCTCATCCTAATGCATTGCAGCTGGGTGCTGTCCATAAGCACATGAAAGGATGTTCCATCTGCCCAAAAAATGACATTCCATGTGATTGTGTTTCAGATTTCAGAGTGCTGGATAACCCAGACAGCAAGGGCAGCTTCACAGGTAGCCCACACCTGGCTTCAGATCACATTTGGTGCAGTGGCAGGAAATTAGAAACAGAAAGCCATCCAGAAAATGTCTCTGCTTTACATTCCAGATCCTCTCAGAGCTCTGGCCAGCATCAAACTCAGGGTCTGAATATTCACAGAGATTTGGCATTGAGCTGGTGCAGCTAAGACAGAGACTTCAGCACAAAAGTCAGCCTAAAAGAAGGGAGGAACCCCTGAGGGCAGCAGAAAATATTTTGGAGGTAGAAAAATGGCTTTGTGTCCCTTTCTGAGGTGTTCCTTTGTGTGGCAAGTCCTTCATATGGGGTGGAAGGAAGCATCCAGAAGGCAGCAGGCTGATGTGTGTTGCTCATCTCCAACAACAAATTGTTCCCCAGCTTCCTGAGACATTTCTCCTGTATCAGCAGAAATCTGATCAAATCTGATCTGCCCCCTTGGGATTAGGGAAAGCTGTTCCTGTGGGGGTGTACCTGCCTTACCTGGTGAGGCAGCTGAGCTCTGAGGTTGCTGGCACATCAGCCAGGCTCAGGTTGGTATCATTAGAGCAGCACCTCACCTCCCTCCTTCCCAGCTCAGTGACCCCTTAGCCTCCCTCTCCTTCCCAGCTGCTCAGGCCAGCATTCCCTGGCTGCCTGAAAGGGCAGTGGTGATTTTGCAGATCCTCACTGTGGGGTCACTGAGCCTGTGAGAGGAGATGGCACCGGGGGCCCCTCACTGAGAAATCAGCATTCAGCTGCAGCCCCCAGGCCTTTGCCCAGTGCCCCCTGCCCTGAGTGGGCTCTGGGCTGTGCAGGCTCAGTGCCAGCATCACCACAAGCCCAGTGCCAGCTGCAGGAGCTCTCTGCTCTGCTGGCCCTTCCCTGCCTTCAGCTCTGCAGCTGGGCTGGCAACAGGACCCAGCTCACAGCAGGAGGGGACACTGGGGACCTGCAGCAGCAGCTCCCATCCTGAGGAGGGGCTGAGCACAGACCTCACTCACCTGCAGTAAAGCTGGCAGGTATTGGCTGCATCTGTTCCAGGGCACAGTTTGGTCCCTCCCTCAGGGATGGCTGGGACTGGGAGGAACTGGGATCTCCTGGTGTCTGAGGCAGCCCATCCATGGGGAATAAACCAAGCCTTCACCATCAGGTAGCTTGGAAGGAGTTTCCCTTGGGGGCTGCTCATCCCACTGCCCACTGTGCTGCCTCCTCTTGCTGTCCTGCAGCAACTTCTGTGGGATGGAGAGGGGCAGTGAAGGACAGAGTCAGTGCTGGTGCTGCTCTGCTCTGGGGTGCCAAGGATGTTCTTGCCTTTGGTCTGTTCTGTGCTCACTGATTAATGCTCCCTGATTGTTGCACAGCTGGCAACAGAAGAAACACGCAGACTCCAGAGCAGCAGTTGAATCTCCAGGCAGGACCAACCAAAAGGGCCTTCCCTTCTTTATTTTCTTATTTATATATGTTTCTAAAGACAATCAGAGATTGGTGAGAGGAGTTAGCACCTCTGTAAGTTCACAGAATAATTGCATGGCCAATCATCTTTCTCCACCCCAGGGGAAAGAAACAAAAAACAATCCAGAAGTTCAAAACAATTTAGGCCGGTTACAAAAACAAGGACTATGTTTATAGAAAATGCATGAGAAATTCTACTAAAGAAGTAAAAAACATGGAACCCTGCAAAAAGCAGGGTGACACAGGGGTGCCCTTGCTGACCTGTGCCAGGAGAGGGAAGGAGAGCCCTTTGCGGGCAGCACGGGCACTCCACATCCCCTGCTGTGGCTGCTCTGAGCTGGGGCTGTCACCCAGCCCAAGGAGAAGGTCGCTGCTGTGAGATCCCAGCCGGGCTCTTCCTTTGGTTTCTCAGGTGTGTGGTGACCTCTCCTGGCCAGTGGAGAACGTGCCTCAAGCTCCGGAGCAGCTTCGGCTGAAAACACAGAAAATAACACCAAGCACCGGGAGACTTTGATAAAATGATTGCTCCATAATCAAACCCACGGTGCATGCACCACAAGGAGGTTCTGAGTGGTTCTTCCTCGGCTTTTTTAGCCACGGGACTGTGTGTGAGTGGTCATGTCTTGGGAAGGCCTGGAGAATTGGGTGTTTGGTTTTGGATGGTTGGGATGGAGACGAGAGATCTCTGCAGTCAGGGCTGAGAGCAGGAGGGTTATTGTGAAAGGGCCTGGGTGTAGGGGACCTGCTGGGAGCTGCCAGACACAGCCCAGAGCAGGGCAGGGAAGGGAGAAAGCAAGAGAGGGAGAGAGTGTGGAAGAGGAGAGTGAAGAACCAAAGAGAGCGAAGAGGCAGAAGAGCAGAGCTAAGAGTGAAGAGTGAAGAGAGTGAGGAGAGCTAAGGGCAGAGAGCAAGGTTGCCATTTACAATACAATAAATCATCTTCTCTGCTGAATATTCTAATTCTCATTAACCAATCTAAAACAAGCTACAAACCCTACAACATTTGCATACAGCCTATAAGAACCACTGTATTACCATATGGGGTTCTATTTTAAACCCTACAAACTGCTTTTTGGCCCCTCTGCCAGGTTGGCAGGGTCTGCTCTGACCCTTGGAGCTGTCTGCAAGCAGAGGGGATTGTTCAATCCAAAGGGGGATCACCTTCAGTCGGCCAAGCCATTGTTTTCCAGTTGTTCAGGAACTGGGGTTTGGGATCTCAAAGCTTGTCCTCATTTCAATCTCGCTTAGAGTTTCCATATTCTCAGCATCTTTTGCCAGGTAATCATATTTATAAGGTTTTCCTATTTCATCTTCCCCAACAAAGGCCCTTGGTGGATGTGTGGTGTATGACAGTGCTGATATTTAAAGGCTGGAGTGTCAGAGGGATGGCTGAGTTTAGTTCAACACTACACACCTTGATCTGGGCTCTCTTCATGGGTTTTTCAGAATGTGAGTCTGTGTAAGAAGAGATGGATGTAGGGAGGATGTTTCTTAAGCATTTTATCCAGGATAACACTTCCCAAGGTTTTTCTTTGCAGCTCAGCTCATCCTGCCATAGCTGGGGACAGTGTCACCAGTGCCCATTGATTAAGATTTTCTTGCCAAGCAGCCAAATCAAGGGGCAAGAGGTCACAGTCTGCCATGGTGCTATTTATTGCTGCATGCCCTTTGTCAGTGTGGGGCGTGCAGAAGGTGAAGCCATTTCTAGAAATGGCCAAACAGCCACAGGAATGAAATGGCACCTGTCCTAGAAGTTGCAGTGCTTGTTTACTTCCCTTCTCCCTCCCCTTCAGGCTGGTGATGAACCTAAAAATAACCTAACTAACTAAAAATGTGATCATTACATAAAGCCTGTCCTCCACAGAACCCTCAGCAGATTTTTGTCCAGCCGGTGAGAGTGGCACTGTACATAACCTCAATTTTGTATTCCCAGAGGAAATGGATCCCAATTGTCCATTAGTTTTGGCGTATCTCAGATTTGTGGACTGTGCCTGACCAGAGAGTGGTGTAGGTTGGTCTTTGTGTTTTGAGAACAGGGAGGTTTTGAGAACCCTGTTGCACTGCTGGCAACAGAAGAAACACGCAGGCTTCAGAGCAGCAGTTTGTTCCACCAGGCAGAACCACCAAAAAGGGCCCTGCCCTTCTTTATTCTCTCATTTATGTCTCTTTCTTAAGACAATCATGGATTGGTCAAAGAGGTTACCACCTCTAGAAGTTCACAGGATAAAGACATGGTCAATCATCTTTCTCTGCCCCAGGGGAAAGGAATGAAAAACAATCTAAAAGTTCCAAACAATCTTGGCCAGTTAGGAAAACAAGGACTGTGTTTATAGAAAATGCATGGGAACTTCTACTACAAAATGACAACCATGGAACCCCGCAAAAAGCAGGGCAACACTACCCTGATTTTTGTCTTGGATTTGTGCATGTATTCTTCTTCTTCCTGCTAATATTTATGGTCCTTTTCATCAGTGCTTCTCACCAGTTCAGGTACAGCTGCACACTTGCCTGCACCCACTCTTGCCCACTGTGATTAGAAGGCAAATCCTTCATGTCCAGCACTGCAAGCAGTTGGCTGAGCCTGGCTGGCCCTCCTGGAATTCTGCAGAGGGTGCACATGAGAACAGAGAGCCCCTTCTTGCCTGGAGCTGCGGTGGGAAGGATGCAGCTTCATCCAGAGCTCAGCTAAGCTGCTCTCTCTCTCTCTCTCTCAGGAACACAGCGTGGCTGTGGTGGCTCTTATCACCCACTGTTCCTCGTTTGACAACCCTTCTTTGTTTTCCCAGAAAATACTCCCCGTGTTTGCCAAGCTGCTGGAAATAGCTGAAGCCTTTTGTGGTGGGGGGTGGCTGTGGGCCAGAGGGGACAGGATATTTTAGCTGTTGCTTCTCAGCCCAGCGTGATGGGCGAGCAGCCTCTCAAAAACCAACCCTCCTGAAGCTGTGATAAGGTGCTCAGGCTGCAGGGCTGGAGGCTGTGTTCATGCTTGAGATAAAGTCCCCTGTCAGCAGCACATTCACACCTCCCCTGTCACACCAGCCACCCCCTGGTGCTGCCATTCCCACCGGTCACAAAGTCCCCTCAGCACTGGGGGATCAGGCCCTGAGCTGCTGTCCCCAGGGGCTGCTCAGCTCCACAGTGCCCTTGTGGTGACATTGAGCTGCTCAGAGGGAATATTGTAGAATATTGTAGGGTGGAAGAGGTTTGTCACCCAGGATTGTCACCCAGAACTTTGTGCTCACCCACTTTCCCTTGGGATGGGCTGTCTGGATTAAAGAGGAGTGGGTGGAGTGGGGTGTGCCAGGTGTGAGCTGGGGGGTGCCCAGTGCCAGGGCTGCTGCCCTGTGTGGGTACAGGCACCAAATGCACTCTCTGAAATAAGAGAAATTTAAATCTGCCCGTGGATGCTGAGGAGAGCAGTGATTTCTCACAAGTTGTTTACAGTCTCACTCTGTAAGAGCTGATTTGGAGTCAATTGTTTGGTGTCTATGGACTGGAATTTTCTGCAATTGCAGAAATTCATTTAATTAATTTACAGGGACAAAAGGCACTTCTGTTAAACAACTGAATGCTGCTAGAAAACTGAATGCTGCTGGAAAACTGCAGCCTTTGGGGCTATGCCAATGGCCTAAAGAATCATTCCTGTAACCAAGACAGTTTAATCATGGCAAAACCCAGAGTTTAAAGGATGAGGACAGGTTCAAAGGCTTCCCCCTACACCCGTGGTGTCAGCTCCAGCTCCCAGAAGTGCTGCTTTGGAATGGCAAGGTGTGTCATTCCCTGGCTTTCAATGGACTTAATAGCTGCTTAATGAGCAGTTACCTGTGCTTTAAATGCCTTAACTGTTGAGTTAAAACCAACACATCAGTGTGGGCTGCACGGCAGATAAAGGCCACAGAATCTCAGGAGCAGAAAATGTTTTTAGCATCCCTTTTCCCACTGGAGATTCTTCACATAACTTCTGTGTTGTTTGACCAAGAGGATTTGCTTTACCCTGACACCTCCCCGAGGATAACAGCACATTTTTTGCATGGTGTTGAAGTGTGAAAACCGTTGTGAGCCATGACATCATATCTCAGGCCAGAGGAGATCAGGAAATGACCAAGAAGGCCTAAAATATTGGCCAGGGGAAGAATGAACATTCCTCAGCCCAGATAGGTCAGATGGGCCTGACAAGTCTCAATAGGACAAGGAGATCTTTCTCACTTTAGCACAGGATATTTTAGTGCAGAGAGGTGGTTTGTGAGAGGCAGAGGTGAATCAGGGTGCAAATCCTCTGCATGACATGCTGAGAAATCAGAGCTGCTCTCACACAGTCAGGAGTGAAGGGAAAATGGACCTGAACAGCCAGACTGCTCCAAATCTGACCTTTATTTCACTTCAGGAGGCTCAAAGTAAATTCTGGGTCCCAACTTCCAGTCACAGCTAGAACAGTAATTCCCTCCAGGTATACCAAAATTACCGGTGAGAAAAGACACATTTACTAATGGCTGTGGCTTTTTTGGGGGGGTGGAAGGGAAGGAAGGTAGTAATAGGAGAGAAACAGCAAACTACATTTTCTAGAAAATTTATTTTTTGCAAAAATAAATCCCTATAAATACTGGTTCATAAACTGAATAGTTTCAACTGTTTTTAACTGATATATAAAGCAGAAGATGAGTCAGTTTAAATATTAATTTTTTAAAAGGGAGTCAGGGAGGTTTAAAAGCTGAATTTTCTGTGAGGTCTCACTCAGTGGGTTCCAAAGCTGGGGGCTTTTTTTGGTCCCAGTTTCTGTGGGTTGATCACTGAAATCAGAGCCAAGATGAACCTTTGGGTTCCTGGGCTGGGTCATTTGGACTCATTTTGCCCTCAGCACAGAAAACCTTTGTTAAAGTTCAAACAGACCTGACTTGCAGATAGGTCTCATGTTCTCTTGCTGCTGATTTTGTAGGTATTCTGTTCTCTAAATTTCTAGAGCACATTTCACTCCTCATCTTCTGCCTTGTGCCAAGTATTGAGAGCAGGATGACTTAGACTTAGCTGCTTTAGGTCTTTTATTGTGTCATTGTATGGGGGACAGGACTGACCACTGATTTAATTATTGCTTTGAGAAGTGGAAATGTGCATCCCTTTGGTGATCTGGCCTGCAGTTTAAGCAAGTGTTTGCATTTCTCCCCTGCCAAAATGTGTGTGTGATGCAGCCCCGTGGAACGAAGTGAGGTTCTTGTCTGTGCATCTTTACAGCCATAGAGGCAACAATGAATGAGAGCTTTTGCAGCTACTCAGGAATTGCCTCATGACCAGAAAGTTTCTACTGGAAGAGAGAGTCTGCAGCACTGCTGGGCACAAAAGAAACACGCAGACTTCTCAGCAGCAGGTCAGGACCACACAGGCAGGACCAAAAAAAGGCCCTGCCTTTTTTTATTCTCTCATATTTATATCTTTCTTAAGACAATCATGGATTGGTCAATGGGGTTGCCACCTTTACAATTTCACAGGGTAAAGACATGGTCTATCATCTTTCTCTGCCTTAGGGAAAAGGAATGAAGTACAATTTAGAAGTTCAAAACAATTTTGGCTGGCTACAAAAACAAGGATTATGTTTATAGAAAATTCATGAGAAAAAACATAGAACACTGCAAAAACCAGGGCGACAAAAGTCTGCATTTAAAACTTTCCTCCTTCCCCACTGTAACACTGTGTGGCTTTCCAGAGCTGCTTTTCACACTTCCCTAATCACGATACCACTTTACTCTAAACCTCAGCACAGATCTCTGCTTGTGCAGGTCTGACAGCTTGACCTGGTGCTCCTTAGCTTGGCTTCAAAGCAAGTGCCTTCCCTGAGGAAAGCAAACATCCTGATCCTCCAGGCTGAGCTTTCCTAGGCCCAGTGCCCACCAGTTTGTGCCCTGATGATGCTGCCAGCCTGAAGCTGAGCAGTGCTGAGTGTTGCTGAGCCATGAGTGGAAGGCAGAAAGCTCAGAAGGCAGGAATTTCTGGGAGCAGCAAGAGGAGGGGGGCTTGACAGGAAGAGGAGGCTGATACTGAAGGATTTTCTGCTTTTTCTCCTAAATCCCTTTCCCACAGTTCCCTATCCCCACAGGTATCAGCAGGCACACTTGTGATGCTTTAGGGGTGAGAACTCAGCCTGGTTTCTGGGTGTCCTGCAGGAGCCCAAACAGCCCAGAGCTGCAGAGTCAGGAGAGCAAACATTCCAGTGCTGGGAGAACTCAAGGGCCCCTGGCAGGACAGATTCTGGAAACTGGAAGTGAGCCCAGCCCAGCCCCTTCTTGGGCCCTCTTGTTAGATATGCTAATGAGTAAGGGCTTTAATTGCACACTTGATTGGGGGGTGGGAGGACATGGCTCCCTGATTTTTGCAGTGTTCTGTGTTTTTACTTCTGTAGTAGAATTTCTCATGCATTATCTATAAACATAGTCCTTGTTTTTGTAACCAGCCAAAATTGTTTTAAACTTCTAAATTGTTTTTCATTCCTTTCTCCTAAGGTGGAGAAAGATAATAGACTATGTCATTGTCCTGTGAAATTATAGAGGTGGTAACCTCATTGACCAATCCACGATTGTCTTAAGAAAGATATAAAAAAGAGAAAATAAAGAAGGGCAGGCCCTTTTTGGTGGTCCTGCCTGGTGGTCCTGACTGCTGCTCTAAAGTCTGCATGTTTCTTTCATGTCCAGCAGTGCAACAAGGACATTGTGACTCTGTCACCTGGGTGAAGCAATGCCTGGAATGGGATCCTATGAAACACCGAGGGAAACGACCCCCAACCCTCTGACCCTGCCTGAGCTTTTACTCCCTAAAACCAGGAAAAAGGCATCGATACTTGGCTGAAGACCCCCTCACAAAGGGTGCAGGAACCCCAGCAGGGTGTGCAGGCTCCAGCCTCCCCTGTCCCAGAGCCCTGGTGCTGGGTGCTGTCGGCGCCTCTGCCTCGTGCCCTGCTCGCACTCAGCACCCGCAGATACAGAGTGAATTGAACATCTTCCAGTGCTCCATCCCTGAGCTTCCCAGGGCCCTGCCATGCAGCAGCCAGGTGACATCACTGCCAAACGCCGTGTGAGGAGCTTCCTGTGTCACATTCCTGCCTGGAGAGCCCCTTGCCAAGTCCTTGTCGTCCTACACGGTCTTTTTAGGAACAAGCGGGCTAATTTTAACCCGCCCGCCGCTAACGCCTTCCTGAAATAAGTTCTCACCCTCTCCTGCCTTGTGCACGTACTTGAGAGTTTAAAAACAAAATCCCTCCATCCTGAGGCTCCAGAGGTAAGGTCTGTGAGCCCTGGGAAGGAGCAGAAGGCTGTGCCAGGAACTGCTGTCACTGTTGGAGCCCTAGTGAGCTGTGAGGAAAGGAATGTTCCACAGAGGCACGCTCAGGTGATGAGCATCACAAAGCTGCATGGATCTGATCCAATCTCAATGAGTTGTTCTGTGTTTCAAGGACGTTGCAAGAGAAAGAACTTGTTGTTTTCTGGGCTGGCTGCAGGCAGAGATGACATTGCAGAGTTCAATAAATGGGCTTGGTGTCCTCTGTGGTGTGCCCAGAACAATTGCTCTAATCACGAGCCTTGCTTTTTTTGGGGGTCTAACTAGGTGAGCACTGGCTTAGGAGTCAATAAACTGTTTCTGATCCCACAGTGATGTCAGCTCCTCTCTGTGCTGTCCTTGAAGGGCACGTGCAGCAGTGACCAAAGAACGAGTGAAAACCACAGGAGAAATAGGAATTAGTGTGAGATGAGGACAAGGAGCACAAACTCCACAAAATGACTGGGGGATTTGTGCTCCTGCCTTTTGCTGTTTCCATGGAGGTGAATATGTGAGCTTGACCAAATGATCAATGCAAGCCTGAACTGCTCTTTTTCATTAGCAGAGTGTAAAAAGCCACATCTTTAAAGAACCCTCCAAACAGGAAAGGAAAATGTGCTTTCAGGCAGCTGCTGTCTTTATGTTGCCCTCGTGGGAGTGACACACAGATCCCTTATGTTCCTCTAGAGCTGGTAATCAAGCAGCTCCTTGTACCTGCAGGGCAGTTGAACAGGTAATGGACTCCCTGCGTCTTAAAGAATAAATACAAAAAGGCAAAAAAGTCCTTGGGGATCTCAGTGGATCCTGTCCATGGGCCTTTTCCGAGCAAGGAGCAACAGTCCCGGCTCTCCCTTCTCCTTTCCTTGCCTGTGACTGTGTGTGTGCCCGAAGTCCCGGCTCTCCCGGGGCCCGGAGGATGCTGCAGGGCTGTGTCCCCGCAGTCCCGGGGGATGCTGGCAGGGCTCTCTGTGTCCCCGCAGTCCCGGGGGATGCTGGCAGGGCTCTGTGTGTCCCCGCGGTCCCGGGGGATGCTGGCAGGGCTCTGTGTGTC
>VZTZ01012086.1:547685-559645 GCA_013400955.1 Drymodes brunneopygia
TCTGTGTGTGTCCCCGCAGACCCGGGGGATGCTGGCAGGGCTCTGCGTCCCCGCGGTCCCCGCTGGCATCGCTGCGAATGTCGCCGTGCTCGGGCCCGCAGCGGCACCTGGCGGTCACTGCGGGAAGTGCAGGCTGCTGCCTCGGCCGGATCCAGCTGCGGCATTCGCACATCTGGTGAGAGGACAGATGTTCGCACATCTGGTAAGAGGTCAGGTGTTCGCACATCTGGCGAGAGGACGGATGTTCGCACATCTGGCGAGAGAACACGGACAGTTCATCCTCCAGCCTTTGCGTCCCGTGTTTCTCAGCAGTGTGGCTGATGCAGGATGGCTGAAATATCCCTGCTGGTCGTTACGGAGATGAGGTGCAACCTTTGATTGTGTCTGTGCATGTCAGACTCAGAACTGGACACTTTTATCCCCACAGGATTTCTTCAGTTGAAGGTGTATCTCTGTGCTAGGTTGAAATCCCCCATATTAAACTTGAGGCTTTGAGTTAGCTTGATTTAGAGCAAGGTTTTCAGTCCAGAAAATGTTTCATGGTGCCACAGTCAGTCTCAGAATGAAGCCAGGCCCACTGGTACAGTCTTAATCTTCATCCAGTCCAAGCCTTGCTACATGTTAGGCAGAAACAGCATAAAAATCTTTGTAAACCAAGCCACCCAATCAAAGTATCAGCCACATGCATAGCAAGGAACACATAATTTCCTTCCTCCCTGAGGAAGGGAAAGGGACTGCTCTGAGTTGAACCAAAGCATGTTTTGTTAATAAACACTAATTGCCATCTATCAAGCACGCATATTTTTTTCTCTAATTTAAAAATCCACACTGAAGCCTCTGAAGAGACGATCAGAACAGGCTCAATTTTCCATGCAAATAACCTGCTTCTGATCTTGACCCAGGATTTTCATAACAATTAGAGGCAGCCTGGGGCTGCTGTGTCTCTGAGCTGCCCGCAGTTCCCAGCTGTCCCTGTCCCCATGGGGCTCCTTTCATGCCTGGCTCTGAAGGGACATGTGCACCTGAGACATTTTCCTTCATCCAGCTGAAAGTCGTGGCTCTTCAACCACATTTATTTCTGTCTCTCCTTTTCCTGTATTTCTTTTCTTTTTTGTTTTATTTTTTGGCTTTTTTTGTTTGGTTTGGTTTGGTTTTTTTGTTTTGGGGTTTTTTTTGTTCATTTGTTTTTTGTTGTTGTTGTTGGATTTTTTTCCCCACATTTGATCCCACTTACTGACAGGAACCAGATTAAAAGATTCCAGCCTTTCAGGGTCAATATTGGACATCACCATCAACCTAGATTTATATATGTTTGAGCATGTGGCACTGTGTGTTTAAATCTATGTGAGCACACCTGTGCAGGTTCCACACATCTCCGGTAATATCATCATCATCATCATCATCAGGCATCTTAAAAACACACCACACCACCATCTCTCTGGGTTCAAGGGACTGACTTTAAAAAGAGGGATTTTTGGTTTTGTTTGTTTGTTTTGGAAGTGGCTTTCCAGGATGCAGCATTCTGAAATGGGATTTACCTTTGTTTTCTTTGGTGTGAAAGTATTGGGGCAACTTCCAAGCTACCTTAATGGAAAAATCTGAATCCCATGCTTACTTTTAACAGAAGTGAAAATGTATTTGCACGTGTGTAAATATCCCATTGAGGCAAATTCTGAGATTTGGGGAGACGGGAGGGAAAGTTGTGCTTGAGATGAGCAAAGCAGCTTACCAGGTTGTTTTATTAAGTTATTTTGTTTTTATTAAGTTTTATCAGCCTGGAGTGGCCATTGTGGCCATGGATGCAAACTCCTGCATGAGCTGAACCACTGAACTTGCTTGAAATGTTTCTTTGAATGTATTTTTGGAACAACACCTGATCTTGATTCACAAAACATCAATGCTGGAGTTAGTTCTGTGTTCCATCCTTCCTCGTGTAGAAATATGCACGTTACATTATCATCAGGAATTCAGCCTCCAATTTTATTTGCTTTTGTACAAAACCAAACAGTCTCTGACCTTCAGAGATCCTATTCAGGCTAAGCTTGGAGCCACACACACACTCCTGCAGGGACTTTCTCTGACCTGTCTTAAAAAAACAGGTCTTGGCTTTGACTCTGCAAGGAGTCCACTTATATGAGCTTTTTCAGTTGTTCTTATAACAGCCAATTGAATGACAAAGACATTCTTCAGCCAGCTTCCTTTGAAACTCATAAAGCTACTTTATTTTTGGAAAAAAAAGAAATTATTAATAACCAAGACCATGAAATTGTTAAAAACCAAGAGCAATTGCAGCTTTACAAGCTTGACTTCCTCTCAAATTCACACTTTCATTTGTGCTGCCTTTTGCAACCATTAAGCCTTGCCTCCTTTAGCAAGAACTTAATTCTGCTAAATCTCTCTTGTGCTCTGCATGGAGCTGGCAGCTGGGAGGAGAGACAGGCCAAACCCTGTCCCCAACACTTGTGCTCCTGTTCCCTCTCCCTGGAATTGCTGAAAGAAGGCAGCAGGCAGGATGGGGTTAATGAGATGTGCAGCTCTCTTGCAAATGGATTGAACTCTGCACAGAGTTACTAATCACCCACATGAGGAAGTAATTCAGCTTGCTTTGATTTCTCTGAGTCATACATAGAAGGGGAATTTATTGCTCATCACTGCAGAGACTTCCTCCTACAAGGCAAGAAGAGCAGATTTCAGTTTAATGGGAGAAGGAGTTCATCTTTCTCACATCTTCCACAGAGCTGGGCTGTGTCTTTGCCTCACCACCAAGCCCCCAGGAGACTGAAAATGGAAAAAATCCATGTGTGGAGAGGAGATCCCACTGCAAGGGAGAGCAGCTGGAAAGACAAAGTGCTACAGAAACTTCCTAGCAGCAATTCAGCGTTGTCCTCACTTCATTTGTATCTCTGAAACAATTACCAAAAAGAGTTATTACCTTCTCCATCAGGGTTTTGCTACTCCTTCTCCTAATATCTAAAGTTTCACATTGTTCACCTCCTTACTTGCTGGACAGATCCCTGGCTGCTTTCCATCTTTCTTTTCTTGGAGATTGCTGGATTCCAGTGACACACCAGGCCATGGTTCCCTGGGGAGCTGCAAAGAGCAGCTGGAAATCAGCAGCTTGCTGTGATGTGTCAGGGTCTGAAAGTGCCCTCACTGTCCTGGACTTTGCAGTCTGTGTCACCTCCAGCAATAAATCCAGAATGGCTTTGGTGAAGTGAAAGAGTCACACTGCTGTCACATCTTCTACCTGCCAGGCATGCTCCTGGTGGAACCCCACCTGCACTTTTTGTAGCTTCTCCTTGTTTTGAGACACCTTCCTAAATTTCTACTGGTGTTTTGGGTTATTAACATACTAGCTAAAAACACCAGTTGTGGCTAGGAACAACAAGAGAATGTTATTTAAAGGAGCTGTGTGTGCCTGGGGCAGCCCAGGCACTTCTTACCCTGTCACATCTCAGCTACAAAACCTGGAAGAAGCTCATTTTCCCATGATGTTTTAGTACCACCTGCCCTGTGCTCTGAACTGGCACCTTTGACACCTTCCCCCAGAGCAGGGAGGTTCTCCTGAAGGCTGTGGTGAGGGAAGTTCTCCTGGAGGCTGTGGTGAGGGAGGTTCTCCTGGAGGCTGTGCTGGGAGCTGTGGTGAGGGAGGTTCTCCTGGAGGCTGTGCTGGGAGCTGTGGTGAAGGAAGTTCTCCTGGAGGCTGTGCTGGGAGCTGTGGTGAGGGAAGTTCTCCTGGAGGCTGTGCTGGGAGCTGTGGTGAGGGAGGTTCTCCTGAAGGCTGTGCTGGGAGCTGTGGTGAAGGAAGTTCTCCTGGAGGCTGTGCTGGGAGCTGTGGTGAGGGAGGTTCTCCTGGAGGCTGTGCTGGGAGCTGTGGTGAAGGAAGTTCTCCTGGAGGCTGTGCTGGGAGCTCTGGTGAAAGCCATTCCCCTGCTCTTGGCTCAGCCCATGGGTGACACTCCCAGGGCTCCAGCCTGGTCTGGAACTGCTCTGAGTGTGAGTGTCAGGGCTCAGCTCCTGGCAGGACTCAGCAGGGCTCTGTGCAGCTGCAGCTGCTCCCACACCAGCCTGTGGACAGAGGGAAACTCACCTCAGAGCTGTGTTTGCACACAGCAGAGCCCTCTGCTCCCAGGGCAAAGGTGCAATTTCCACATCTCCCAGCCTGCAGTGAAAGCCTTGTTTTCTAGGAAGGCTCCCCCAGCCAGAAGTTCACCTCCTTACTTGCTGGACAGATCCCTGGCTGCTTTCCATCTTTCTTTTCTTGGAGATTGCTGGATTCCAGTGACACACCAGGCTGTCGTTTTGAACACTGTAGTTCTTGTTTCCAAGAAGCCAGTAGGTTTTCATTTTCCCTTTGCCCTGGACAAGAAAAACAGAGAGCAGAGAAGAGCTCTTTTCATGGGATATGGAGCAGAGCAGGGATCATTATGGCCAGAGCTACTCCCTCTCCTGCATTTGTTATCTCCTCTTCTCTCATAAGTGGCTGCTGATCAGGGAAAGAATTATAATTTCTGTGTAGTTTGGGTGCTGATCAGGGAAAGAATTATAATTTCTGTGCAGTTTGGGTGCTAACTGCATCCATAATCTCTTCTGTTCAGAGGTCACTGCCCTGCTGGTCACTGGCAGTGTGCTAAGGGTTTAAAATCAGCCTTAAACCCACGTGTCTTGGACTGAATCCCAACACTTTGGGCCATCCTCATGTGGTCCATGCAGGTGCAGACACAGCAGCCATGTTTCAAAGCACACAGAACACTTTTTCATCAGCTTTGAGGAGTAATGTGTCTCCACTTCCAGCTGAATTAGCAAAAGAATCTTGGGGACAGAGTTAAAAGTTGACTTGCTCTTCACAGAAGAGCCACAGCCAAATCTATCATCTCCTCTCCATCCCATTAAATGCCTTTATTGTTGTAAAATTACAGGAAAAACTCTTACCTTGACTTCAATTTCTCCTCTCAGCTCGATTTCATATGCATCATCTGTGAGAAGGGCTTCATATGTGGCAGAGCTGATGTGGATCTTCTGTGCTGGGGTTCAGAGCAGAGCAGGAGTGAAAGATTCCCCAAATCCCAGAGAACACACACCCACCCTCCTGCATTTACCTGCCCAATGCTCCCACCTCCTCTTTTGGCACTGAGGGCTGTGGCTCTGCATGCCCATGCCAATCCACTGCAGCTCCTCCTGCCTCTTTGGTGACTGGGCAGGGACAGTGGGGACAGCAGGTCAAGGATGTGCTGCATCCTTTGATGGATGGCAATTCGTTCTGAGACCTGGGATGGTCCCAGAGTGTCACCCTGGTTTTTGCAGTGTTCTATGTTTTTACTTCTGTAGTAGAAGTTCCCATGCATTTTCTAGAAACACAGTCCTTGTTTTCCTAACTGGCCAAGATTGTTTAGAACTTTTAGATTGTTTTTCATTCCTTTCCCCTGGGGCGGAGAAAGATGATTGACCATGTCTTTATCCTGTGAACTTATAGAGGTGGGAACCTCTTTGACCAACCCACGATTGTCTTAAAAATATATATAAAAAGAGAAAAAAAAAGGCAGGCCCCTTTTTCTGGTCCTGCCTGAAGGGTCCTGACCTACTGCTGAGAAATCTGCGTGGTTCTTTCGTCTCTGGCAGTGCAACACCAGAGAATGCTCCTTCTCCTCTAGAGACCTTATTTTACACTTGGTTCTGCTTGATACCGGGGGTATTTGGGGTTTTTGGTGCCTCAGAGGTGTGGGTGCAGGGTTGGGTGTGGCTGCATGCCTGGTTTCCCCCCGGGGCACTCACGAAGGCTGGTGGATTCCATGCGGGAGGCTGTGTTCACTGTGTCCCCAAAGAGGCAGTAACGAGGCATTTTGTACCCCACCACTCCAGCCACGCAGGGTCCTGAGGAAACACAAGGCAGAGAGACCCCCCCCCCCAAAAAGNCTGTGCACCTGGGGCCTGGCTGCACAGTATTCACTCAGTGAGAGAAGTCACAATTTGATTAGCTGTAGCTATTTGGTGGTGATATCACCAATACTGAATTGCTTCCCACACTGATACAGGAGAAAGTAACCTCACCCCCCCTGTTCCTTCTGGAACCAGGAGAAACGTTTATCCTGAGAGGCAGAGGCTCATACAGNAGTGGTAAGAAGCAGTGAGGAGTAAGTGCAGGGCAGTGTCAAGTTCCAGCAGCTTTGCCAGTCACTCTGTGTGTTGCACTGCTGGTTATGACAGAAACACGCAGGCTTCAGAGCAGCAGTTTGAACCATCAGGCAGGACCACCCAAAAGGGCCCTGCCCTTCTTTATTCTCTCATTTCTATCTCTTTCTTAAGACAATCATGGATTGGTCAATGAGGTTACCACCTCTATAAGTTCACANTTATCCTGTGAACTTATAGAGGTGGGAACCTCATTGACCAATCCATGATTGTCTTAAGAAAGAGATAGAAATGAGAGAATAAAGAAGGGCAGGGCCCTTTTGGTGGTCCTGCCTGGTGGAACAAACTGCTGCTCTAAAACTTGTGTGTTTCTTTCATATCCAACTGTACAACAGCTTTCCACACTCATACAGGCAAAAATACCTCCATCCCCCTGTTCCTGCTGGAACCAGGTGAAATGCTTACCCTGAGAGGCAGAGGCTCATACAGAAATGCACAATTCCTCTCTCCTCACATAACTGGGCTGTGTCCTGCTCTGTTTTTCCCCTCAGCCCTGTGTGTACCTGTGTGAATCCCAGCCCGCAGCTGCAGCCTGCCCGTTGGCATGTGGGGGATCAGCACCTGCCTCACCGCTGCCACCAAATCCAGGGACATCTTGGCAATCTCGTCGGCATGCCTGGTGCCATTCCTCTCTGGCAGGCCACTCACCACCATGTAGGCATCCCCAATGGTTTCCACCTGGTAGGAAGGGGCACGAGTGACTAAGTGGCAGGCACTGAGCTTTGCTTTGGAAAGAAAATCAGAATAAAAATCGATTTGAACTGTCCAGCACTTGCCAGACCGTGGTGTAGTACCTGTGGGATGATGGGTGTTGTATTTCATGGATTTTGGCCTCTGGGCCTGGGGTGTTTGATATTCACCAGAAAGCAGAGTGAGGAAGCAGCTTGCAGTTTCCTTTCCTGTGGGTCGGTGCTCACCTTGTACACGTTGTAAGACTCAATCCTGGTGTCAAAGCAGACGTAGAGGTTGTTGAGCATCTCAACCACTTGCAGGGGAGTGCAGGAGGCAGCAATGCCCGTGAACCCCACGATGTCTGAGAAGAAGATGGTCACCTGTCACAGGGAGGAGAGCATGAGGGTGAGATCTCCAGTGGTGAAAGCCTTTGGGGATTTGTGAAATCCTGAGCACACCAGCCTGAGGCACAGGCAGCACATAGCACCAGCCTTGCACAGCTCAATAGATACAATCCTGAATGAACAGACTCTGCCTCTGAACTGTTTTCTACTCCTTTGACAGATAAAATTCTTCTGATCTCCAAAGTTTATCACCTGCACTTCTGTAAATACCTCATGCTAATGGGAGACTGAAAGGCAAATGCTTTAAACCTTGTGATCAACAGACTTCTTATAGAGGTAGGGTCTCATTTTCCTTTAAAAGTGATTTAAACTGTGATGGGGATAAAAGTAGGTACCCAAAAAACCTGTGAAATAAAATCTCAACTGCTGTGTCTGCTCTTGTGAAATTAGAAAATATTAACTGGATTTTGT
Source organism: Drymodes brunneopygia (assembly GCA_013400955.1). NCBI lineage: Eukaryota > Metazoa > Chordata > Aves > Passeriformes > Petroicidae > Drymodes > Drymodes brunneopygia. The sequence goes on from VZTZ01012086.1 coordinate 555,362, forward strand.
TTCTCTTCAAATGATGTTTGTTATGATCAAGTAATTTACAGAAAAAATCACTTTAAAAAAATCAAACTTATAAAAGAAAGAATAGAACTGAGGAACAGAAATGTGTGCTGCAGCTGTTGGCAAAGAATTGTTTCTTCTCTGTGCTGTCTGAATTGTGTCAGTGTTTAAAATCAAATTGTCCTTGCTAATATCAATTAATCTGGAAAAGCCACCTTTTCACTCTCTGCCATGGTTCAGCACTTTTGATGTCATGACTACTGTGGATCATAATTAATTGTGCAATTACAGGTTGTTGTTTTGATAATGACACCTACAGATGAAATGCAAACCTTTATTACTGTGTTTCATAGCTGAGAGTGAGGGGGTGTCCAGGCAAAAAGAGAGAACAGAATTGCAATTACTGCAGAGTGAGGATTTGGGCAGAGGGCTGTGCAGCCCAGCTGTTAAATTCAACACTGACAGCAGCAATTCTTTTATTCATCATCTTTTCCAAGGAGGAGACTCATTTCTTGCTCCCATGAGCTCATGATTGAGTTGGCTGACTGTTGTGGGCAGGCTCTAAAAGGCAAAAACAATTTGCCAGTGTGGGATGTCTGACATCTAAAGCTGTGGAAATCTCAGCTCTTCTCCCTTCCCCATCAGCCTGAGTGCTCCACAGCACATTGCACAGCTCCTCCCAAAACCCACCAGGAACGTTTGGATTTCCATCCCCACCCAGCTCCGGATGCAAACTCAGGATCCCCAAACCTGTGACAAGGTAGGTGCTATTTTAGGTGAGTGCTTTTCTGCCTTTGGTGGCAACATCCTTTCCTGTTTGCTGACCTGATCGTAGTTTTCTGCCTCAACTTTTTGGCATTTCCTCAGCTGCTTGGCCACAGATTTTGGCAACATCTGGTGCAGCAGGTCCTCAGCCAGGCGCCTCTCCCTTTTCAGGTCCTCTGTCTTCTCCTTGAGGTTCCTGGCATAATTGTGGATCCAGTCTGTCATCTGCTTGAAGGACACCAGGACAATGGGGTAAATGAGGCAGGCAACCACTGACAGACTGATCTTGAGGCTCACTGCAGACAGGATTTGCCCAGATTTCTTGTGCAGCTTTCTCTGTCCCTCCTGCAGCAGGCAGCTCTGTGCAGAATGCAGTCCCCTCACCGTGGCTGCCAGGGACACAGAGCCCAGGGCTGGGCCGAAGAAAGAGATTCCTTCAGAAGGGGGGAAATGAAGTGACAGGTTGACATTTTCTGTCCAGCACTTCTGAGCAGTCTCTGAGGAGAAGAGGGCGTAGCTCAGAGTGGCAAAATGTTGCTGCAGAGTGGTTTGAAGGCTCCTGGGTGCTGGGCCTGGCTGAGCTCTGAGCAAGGCTGCTCTGATTTGGAGGATGAGTTTAAAAGCTGCTGTGTCTGCCCAGTCAGGATTGTGTCTCATGGCTTTGAGGTCCTCGTGGGGGCTCCTGAGATGCTCGAGCAGCTCAGAGATGGCTCTGAGCAGCACCTGCCTGGCTCCACTAACCCCTGAGACATTCAGTTTGTGTCTCAAGTCAGTCATGTAAAATCCACAAATGGAGATTTTCTCCTCCTTGCACTGGCAGTTCTCACAGTGCTTTGGATTTAGTGGCAGCAGGATTTCCTTCTTCTCCACTTCTCCAAGTTCTGCTCCACCTGCCACACAGAGGGAGCTGAAATTCCCCAAGAGCTGGGAATGGAATGATCTGTTCCTTGTGGCTGCTGCTGAGAGCTGCCAGCTGTGCTTTTCTGCCTGCAGGACAGAGATGAGGTGAGCAGCCCAAAGGTTTTCACAGGAGGCAAGTTCCTGAAGGGCTTTGCCTGTGTTTTTCCATTTTTCCAAGCTGTTGCTCAAATCAAAAGAAATGGCCCCGAGGAGGCTGCAGAGGGAGACCATGCATGCCACCAAAATCCTGAGAAGTGTTTTTCTACCACCAGCATTGGAGGAGGCAAAAGAATTAAAAAACCCAATAATTAAAAAAATCAATAATTAAAAAAACAACAGTGACATTGTCTGATGCTGGGAATGTTTCTTCCAGCTCCTGAAACCACAGCTGGATCTAGCAGTGATATTTAACAATTCCCATGCATTCTAAAACAAAGCAAAAGGAACATGCATTATCTGGATGTTTTTAAAAGACATATTTTATTATATTTTGTTCCACCTGACATGAATTTTAAAAGGAAAAGCATTTAAGAGATTGCTTCCTTGACACACTCTGCTCTGCAAAACCAGATGAATGATACAGTTTTTCTGTGAGAACAAAAGCTAATAGGACAATTTGCTGTAGGTTTTATTCTCTGTGATATTTCTCTCCAAACCTTAAGAAAGGCCATGAAAAGATGGATTATTTATTCCCCCATTGATTCCAGTGACCAAAAACTGGATCTGTTGATTTTTTAGAATCAGACTTTGAGAATTTGTTCTGAATAGGCATTTCCAGATGATGAGTAATTTCTGTTGATGTGTCCAAATGAGCTCAGATGTTTTTTATGACATTGCCTAAATATTTCAGAAGGAAAATGAATCACATTTCTGTTTTGTTTCAGTTTTTACAGAAACATTTGCACATCCAATTTTTATTGTGTGAGCTTCATGGTTACCTTTCTGTCTCTCATGCTGCACATAATGGACATCCATGCTCCATACAGCAAAGTGATCTCTAATGATTTTAATTTTCAAAACTATGATTCCATCATTTACAATCTTACATTAATGATATTAATGAAAAAAAATCCTCAGGATGTTAGGCTGGAGCTAACTCCTGAATAAATAACTGGGTAATCCTCATTTCCACTGATAAAGAGCAAAGTTCTGCACAGTAAAGCTGATTGAAAAAAGCCCTCCTCAGATCCCCTGTTATTTCAGATATAGGAAATCACACTTTTAGTTAGGCAAATAAAACCCAGTATTATTTCTCAGCTGAGGTTGATATTAAGCAAAACAAAATCTTGCCAGGCAGAATGGTGGTCAATGGTTGTAAAGGAGAAGAAAAGTGATAAAAATGCTCTCCCCAAAGATGATAAACAGCCAGGCTTTCTCTTACAAATTTGATACAATTTACATTTAATAATATTTTTACTTTCAGTCCAAAGGTTGACACCTGCAAAATATCAAACTAAAAGGAGCTGCAAACCTGGAAAATGTATCTCCGAGCATTTCTGTTCTCAAAACCAACTCCCAACCTTTTTCTTACTCTATCTGCTGCTCACCTTTGGGTCACCTGCTCTCCATTTAAAATCATTCCTTTCACTCTTAGAAACACCTCATATGTGCCAGGGAAGGGGGAAGAAAAACACAGCAAAACCCCACCTTGATTCTATGCTGCCTATCTTCTATTCCAATGAAAGAACCATAAAGAGGGACTTTAATAGGATAGTGAGCTAAAAGTGGGGATTCTGCTCTGCTTTGCCAAAAATCCCCGTTTGTGGCAGCGTGGCAGCTCCGAGCTCTTCACCTGAATGACTCAAAAACGAGCCCTGGGGCCATGGAGGGGTCGGGTCTGCCCTCAAAGCTGCATCTTCCCCTTCCCCTTGCTGGCTTCGAGATCACAGAGAGGCAAAACTGTCAGACACGAAAGAAACACACAGATTTCTCAGCAGCAGGTCAGGAACTACCAGGCAGGACTAGAAAAAGGGGCTCGCTTTTCTTTATTCTCTCATTTTTATATATTTTTTAAGACAATCGTGGGTTGGTCCATGAGGTTACCACCTCTATAATTTTACAGGACATAGTCTATCTTTTATTCTGCTTTAGGAGAAAGGAATGAAAACAATCCAGAAGTTCAAAAAAATTTAGGCTGGTTACAAAAAACAAGGACTATATTTATAGAAAATGCATGAGAAATTCTCCTACAGAAGTAAAAACACAGAACACTGCACAAACCAGGGCGACACAAAACCTCTCTCCGCAGAAGCGTTTCGCGGCGCTCCCGTCCTCACCTGCAGGGACCTGCTGGCTGCTCCTGAGCTGCCTTCCCTGAGGGCATTGCTGGCTCTGAGGGGTCCCTCTCGCAGCCTCAGGGTCCTGCTCCTCTCTGGATCCTCCTTCCCCAACCTCCAGAGGTGTTTGGTGATGCTGCTCTGGCTCTCCCCACCGCCCGCCCTCACCCAGGTTGGGCTGGCAGCTGCAGCCCGAGGCAGGGGATTGTCACCCTGCTTTTGCAGGGTTCCAGGGTTGTCATTTTGTAGTAGAAGTTCCCATGCATTTTCTATAAACACAGTTCTTGTTTTCCTAACTGGCCAAGATTGTTTGGAACTTTTAGATTGTTTTTCATTCCTTTCCCCT
>VZTZ01012087.1:0-84963 GCA_013400955.1 Drymodes brunneopygia
TATATATATATATAATGTTTAAATACCAGTGTATGCAGATTTGTAAATAAGTGATTTTTCCAGCTTTCAAATTTTTCTGCCATCTAGGGGTATTTTTGTGTATTGCTCTTTTACAAGTACATTAAGTGGTAAATGTTGCTATGTGAAGGTAAAGGATTAACTACAGAAACTACTGTTTTTCTCTGAGATTCTTGAATTGAGAACATAGGGCATGTGATATATCTGTAAAATATGAAAAAATACTGAACTAATCTGTAGGTTAGGGGTGGGGTAGTGCTGTTAAAACTGTAAACCATGGATTCTGTAGAAAAGAATGTATGTAATTCAGCATGTAGCTTTATCTTTTACAATGAAATTTTTAACTAGAATACTTGTATACATGAGAGGGAGACTTCAGCTCTGGGTTAAGTGATGTAAATGTAACACTGTGTACTGGACCTATACATGCATTACTTGGTAGAGATGTGACATGAACAGTGCCCGGAGTGTGAATCTACTTGCTGGCAGCTCAGGATTTTATTTGGTTGCTTATACAGGTGCTTTGGACTGTCTGCAGTGCCCTCTTGATAGTCAGGTATTTCTGAAGTGTCAGAGATGGGTCAAGTACTGCAGCCTTGAGGCTGTAGTTGGTTAGATACCTAAACTTAAATGCCTCTGTCAAGGCCAGTGACTTAGTTCAGGGCGCTAATAAGTTTTTGAAGCTGCATTCCCAATCCCTAAATTGGATTGCTTGGGGTTGCAGAGAATAGAGGAAAGCTTCCTAATACTTGCCTCATAAGCTTAAAAGGATTTTTGGATGCATTTTCCTGTATTTCAAGTGTCAGTGCATTTCTTAGATGGCAGTGTACTGAGCTACAGTGTTGCATGTCACAACAAATTTGATGTCAAGCACATATCAAAGCAAACTTTTTAAATATTAAAGAAAATAGATTACAATCCCTCTTAGCACCTCTTCTGCCACAATGTTCTACAACGGTCTGCATTTCTGTGCTTTCAGGAAGGAAAAATTACAGTATTCATCAGTAATTTCAGCACAGCTGACTGCATTCCAAAAGTACATCTAACAACAAGTACTCCTAGTTTCAGATGCTAGAGTAGGTTTTGATAATGAAAATTTCTTGGTTTGTAGCCAAGTATGTAATGACTGATTGATGGGGCATTTCCTACTGCTGAGCTCCCTGAGTTCCACACCTGTGATTTTGCTATACTTTTATTTATTTTGCCTGTTTCATCATAAAAGGAGTACTAGGCAGTTTCAGGAGTGTAAGGTAATTTCTGAAATTCTGGCATGCCCTTAACTGTGTTAAAATCAGAGGCCTTAAGCACAATTGTAACTTTGTTTTGTGTATATACAACTCCGTTTATCACACCAAAATATTTATTCTTTTGATCTGAGATGAAATCAGCCTTTTGCCTTTTTTCTTTATAATAGCATAGTATATGTAAACAAGATAGTCATATCTGCACAAGAAAAGGGCATAAATTTATTCAAAATTCTTGAGGACCTTTTCTCAGCTGTGAAACAGCTCAAGGAGATAATATTCTTGTCTGATTGTAGGTAGGTTATTACTATGAGTGTTTGGTCTTCCTATGACCAGAAAACAATTGGGTTTTTTCATATTTATTAATAATTTATGATTTTTTTTTGGTGTGTTTAAGTGTGTTTAAACTAGGCCTATTTTTAGAGTGTTTGTTTTTCTCAACAATTTAATCTCTTTGAAAAAAAGAAGTCCAGATTTTTTTCTATTATATACCCATTTTTGCAGAGATAGTTCTATTTCTTGTATCTTTCTTTTTTTAGAATGAGTGGAGATTTCTTAATGTAAAGAGGCATAGTGTGTATTTGGAAGCTATAATTCATTCTCTGTTGCATTTCTTGTTGCTAAACAGTATTAATTAATGTTCAATATTATTTCACAATTTTTTTAGAGTGGAGATACAGTGTTGATCGGGGCTGTAAGAGGTGGTCACGTTGAAATTGTGAGGGCCCTGCTCCACAAATATGCTGATATAGATATCAGAGGTCAGGTAAGTACAACAGTGTAAATGTTAGAGTACTTCTTAAATAGGATGTGAATTTGTACACCAAACAGTTATACTGGGTTCCTGAAAACAGGGCTTTAAAGTTTGCTCCATCTACTCTGTAGGAAACTCAAATTCCATCAAACAGTAAAATACATCACATTGCTGTGCAGGGTTTAGGATATAAGGTACATGTAATTGTAATGGCTTGTTAAGCACATTTTTTTCAGGTAATTTGTATAATGTTTGAAAAGCAAAAGATGTAAACGGAACTTACTTCATCTGCTCTAGTGGACAGATTTAAAATAATGACATACTTTGTAAGACACTTAATATAATGATTTTAATAATATTTAAATTAGAATATCAATGAAATGCGATGCACCCAAGATTATATCTATTGTCAGAGTGGTTCTATCACTGTTCTCGGTTGGTTCTTGTCTCCACCAGCTTTCTGTGTTGCTTTCTGTTAAACACTGTTGTCAGTGATTTCCATATTTTCTACCTATTGCTTCTTTCTTTTTTGTCCTTTGATTAAGGTATTATTTTTACTCTTTTACTGGAGGCTCTCTCACTCTGCATGGTACTTGTTTTTATTTTTACATTCAACTTGCTTTCTTTTGCTTGAAGCTATGAAATAACTCTGCTTTGTTGGCACACGTGTTCTGCCAAGTTTGAACACAAAAGTAACTAGTCACTGAGAGCTGCAAAGGTTCAGTACCTACTCCTGCTGCAGAGCCTCTCTGAGAAGCCAACAAGTTTTTATTTTCAAGAACAAGTAGCATTTGGATCTCTTCCTCTAACCTGCCATTGGCAACCTGTGTATCTCAGCTTCTGGCTGACATGGGTCTGAAAATCTGAAGCTTTTCAGCATCTTGCTATGACTGAAGCAATACAGAAACAGCAAGAGGATGCAATGTTCTTTGTAGCAGGGAAGCTTGTGACTTTGGCAGTGTGAGTTTGCTTGAGTACCAATTGGCAGTGGTTGATATAGAGCATGCTTCTGTGGCCTTACAGGAGGAACAGCAGGAGTCAGTACCATCAGAGCAAGGTTCTGGCTCTGCACTTCCGATCGCAGTTTAGGACCAACAGTATGAAAACTGGAGATGAGTGCTACTTCCCTGCTGGGAGCAACTTCCCTGCTGTTTGGCATTGCAGCACCTCCCTGCTGGCTAGACCTGTTCTGGGGAGATATGTTGACTGCCCAAATATGTGATGTGTCAGAAAGATTGCTGAGTCTTGTCCAGCCTTCCAGCAGTGGTGTTCCTTGCCCATCATTCATTCATGCGGTCACTAGCTGGTGGATACTTTCAGCAGATAGAACATGACCAAAAGGCCCTTGAGAGTGAGTGTTGGGGCAGGTGAGGGTTCAGGTGGTATTTTCCTCAGCCCTTCTGGGAGCGGGAAGGACTCAGCTGGGAGCGCCTGGCAGACCTGTGTCTGGCTGCGTAGCTGATCTACAGCTCAGGCTGATGTCTTGGAAGCCAGTTCACTGAAGGACAGAGAAGATGAAACCCATGTGTTCAGAGAGGAAAAAAATCTTAGTGACCGGGCTTGTTAAACTGTTCAGAAAGGTTTTAAACTCAGTTTGCTGTGAAGCCCTCAAGTGGAAGAGAAAGAGCTACAAATGAAAGAAACAAGAAAGGTAGAAGGCTGCAAGGGGCACTTTGACATTCCTGCTTAAAAGCAGGTGTGTGTTCAGAGTCTTTTCTTAAATGTCTCTACACAAATGTGCATCAAACAGAAAGAGTCATGGTGCAGTCACTAGGCTACAAAAAGATTGCAGGTGTAAAGACTTTCTGGGGTAGCACACATCTACACATCACTGGGGGGAAAAAAGATGACAGAAGCAGATTTGCAGCTATGAACCTTCCCTCGGGTTTAGTGATAAAATGTCTGGCTGATCAGCATTCTGGTACTTAGTTTTGACTTTCTTGTCCATCTACTTTTACAGCTTTCCAGCATGCATGGCCTCTGAGAAAAAGTTGTTTTATTTCATTCGGTGATTTCTATATTTGAATTAGAACTGAATACATACATGTAGCTTTGGAAACTTTTTCAAGACAGGTTGAGTCTGCTTGGATTGTTAAAGCTCATAATATATTTCACAAAGATTTTAAAAATCAATTTATATTCCCTAGCCAGATTTGCATCCTCCCCTCTAAATTCTACTGTTGTGCCAATTAGATTTGTTAACCTTTCCCTTTGCCTTGAGCTGTACTAAAAATTGCTGTATTTTATGCTATTTTCAATATATAGTGGTTGTACTTTAAATACTGCTTTTGAAATTTGTCCAACTAAATGATAATACTGTTAGTGTACTCTTTTTTTTTTAGGATAATAAAACTGCTTTATATTGGGCAGTTGAGAAAGGAAATGCTACAATGGTGAGGGATATCTTGCAATGCAACCCTGATACTGAGACATGTACCAAGGTAACAATTAGAATTTTAATTGAATTGCTTTTTTTAACATCTATTCTTTTCTCGGCTCCTATGTGATGTGAAGATCATACCAAATTCAGTTTTTGTGAAGTGTTGGTACCCTGAACACTGTTAAAATTTGGTTTTTTTCTGAAATAAGGCTTCTCAGCAGCAGTAATGTTCCCTTCGTTGAAAAATATGATTTGCTATTAAATCCTTGATAGCAGGGAACATGTGGATTCTTTACCTCAGCATCATTGACATGACCAGCAATGAGGAGTAAAGAGCAGGTGCTACTGGAAACAGGAAAAAGGTTTCTGATATTACTAGGCATGAGTTCAGGCATGTGCAGCAGTAAGGAAAAAAAAAAAAGAGAAGTAATTGGCACAGCATTGAAATATTTTCAAATGTCTTGTATTATATCTGAATTTTGTCTTTCTCTATTTGACACTGTTATTGACAGAAATGTATTTTGTTCCTTGATTCTAATCAATCTAGAAAACTGGGTCTGGGATACTTTTTCACAGACATAGGTGCTGAACTGTTGTTTCTTGCACACTAGCATATTTCATTTTAATTATCTTTAAATTTTTGGTTTTATTTTGTTACCCAATCACTACTTTTTTTTCTTGGTTTTGGGTATACAGAGATCTTTATATTAGTCCTACTTTCCCATTTTAGGATGGAGAAACACCACTTATAAAGGCAACCAAGATGAGAAATATTGAAATAGTAGAGCTTCTTCTGGATAAAGGAGCTAAGGTCTCTGCTGTAGACAAGGTAAAGGATATTTGTTTGTTTACTTTAGTAAATTTGATCATTTTAGTTTTGCAGCAGGATTTTGGAGAGCTGTCAAGGGCAGTACAGAAAGAGAGCTTCCCATATGCTTAATAATTAAATCAACCATAAGACTTAAATGCTTAGTCTCCTGTGTGTTTAATAATTAAATAGATCAGAATACTGAAGTGTAAATTCGTTTCCACCATCAGTATATTATTGGAATTTGGTTTACTTTGTATTAGAGTGCTCATAATAACTTGAAAAAAAAAATCCAGGCAAGGAATAAAAATTTCACAGATAAGACAACTAATTCTTAGTACACTTGAAGAAAAGCATAAAGAATGGTTGTTACTTGTCACTAATATTAGTTTTTGATTAATAGACATTAAACTAATGGATGCCAAGAACAAATACAATTGGTTATTGCTGTCTTATTATACATTATCTACTTTGACTGCAAACCTTTTAAATACAGGAACATTTATTTGATGCTTTTTAAATCTCTTACTGTTATATTTAGGTGAATAAGTAATAATGTTGATTTGATGCAATAAGAAAGCTTTTACTGGGAAGTTTTTGGGGAAGCCTGAGCAGACATTGAAACAGTTCTAACAAGCACTATCTCTTGTTCCAAACAAGTCTGAGTTTGTCAGGAGACATTTGTTGCTACACAGAGACTACAATTTTCATGAACTTTATGATATTAATACAAGCATTTAAGAAAGAAGACAGTGTCTGAGATTTGGCATTCTAAGAACTGCTTTTTCACACGTCTTCTCTGAGACATTTGCAATGCTTTTTCAAGGGGAAAAATGCTTGCTGTAACACACTGATGCTTTTGAAAGTGCCTTAAGATTTATTTCAAAGAAGTAATGCTTCTGAAAAAGTGTTGAACATATGTTCTGTCCATAATCTTAGGAATTAACTTTTCACTTAATTGCAGAAAGGAGATACTCCACTCCACATTGCTATTCGTGGAAGAAGCCGTAAACTTGCTGAATTACTCTTAAGAAATCCAAAAGATGGTCGATTGCTTTATAGACCCAACAAAACAGGAGAAACCCCCTACAATATTGACTGTAGCCACCAGAAGAGTATTTTAACGCAGATATTTGGTGCCAGTAAGTATAACTATTTATTCTTTTTAATCACTCATATATTGACAATCCAGTTTATTCAATTATCTATTGAAAAGTGGCTACAGATTTTGAATGTTTTAATGTTGCACCTAATGGGAAGGCTTAAACAGATTTTGAATGTTTTAATGTTACACCTAATGGGAAGGCTTAAAAATAATCGGTTGGCAAAAAAACCCCATCATTCTAAAAGCCTGGCAAAGGTCTAATACACCTTTTATTTTTGCTTTAGATGTTGGATACTCTGTGACTTCTGTTGATTACTTTGTTTTTATTTGGATCTTGTTCATGTAGGAATTACTTTCTTTGACTTCCTATGATTTGGGATCTTGAGTCTTGTAGTAGGCTTTAATAGTTGTGATAATTATGTATCATTTATGTGGATGATTAAAAATTCCTTTGAACAGGAATGTACAAATAATAACAGCTGTTGCATGGCAATAGTATATAGACAAAAAAGGGTGAACATGTCATGACTTTATGTATGAAAATTGTCATATTGAAGGACTTTCTTAGAGCAAAGTTGTGTAGCATGGTGTTTGTATTGCAGGACACTTGTCTCCTACGGAATCTGACGGTGACATGCTGGGCTATGATCTGTACAGCAGTGCTTTGGCTGATATTCTGAGTGAACCAACCATGCAGCCACCCATCTGTGTAGGCTTGTATGCACAGTGGGGAAGTGGAAAATCTTTCCTGCTTAAGAAACTGGAAGGTAAAAACTTGATTTAGTCTTTTCCATACTTCCAGTCTATCTATGAAAAACATCACATGGGAGTTACTAGTTTTTGTGAGGGTTGTTGGTCCATGTAATGTATCTGGTCTCTGTTTCTATGATGAAAGGATTTAATTTTTACTGTGGTCAGTTCATCCATAGATTACTTTGTTCATTTATACAACGTCAAGACAGTCTTTAAGTGCTACTGTCCATTTTCCTGTGAGTTTCCTGCAGCAGTGAATCTGCTGTTTAGGTACTGCAGAAAGTCTGGCTGCCAAAATATGCCTTGCTGAGCCTGTTTGTGTGTCAGATCAGGTTCAGACCTCTTCTGCTGCAGTATTTATTTATTGTGCATCCTATGTGTCTTTTTCTTTCTAATGCTTAAGAACAATTTTCAGGCTATTAATATTTTATTCTCTGTAGTGTATTTTCTTTGCATCTAGTTTTCTTCCCCTTTATTCTCTCTTACTTTGAGTTTTTTGGACTTTCTGAAATGACAGAGAAAGGCAAATGCAGTATATGAAATGAGTCAATATTTTTTCTGGTGGAAATAGGCATCTTATTTAGTTTTAGCATTTTTTTTATAAAGCATGTTTTTCTGAGATGTTTCAATATAATTCAATATAGTTCTACCAGTCTTGGAGTTTTTTACTTTTTGTGATTTCTGCATTAGCCAAAATGGGTTCTCTGCAGTCATTTTTTTCACCTCCTGTTCTATGTAATAAACAAAAAGCATATGTATTTTGACTGTGATATTTATTGCTGATAAACTCTTACATTTCTAAAACACTTTTTCAGTGTTTTCTTCCTGCTCTTTATTCCTGTTTTTATTCTTGATTGTGTATCTATTATTTCTTATTCTGTAGAACCTAAATAAGTTCCTTCAGAAATTCCTATTTTAGTAGATAAGAATCAACAAACAGAAATAATACTGCAGCCTTCACATTGTACTGTTGTATCTGTAATTTGAGGAACATGGTCTATGTTTCAGTGATTGAGAGTTTGGGGGTTGGGTGGGCTTTTTTGACAGATATGGTGGATTTATTTTTCTTGGTGTCATAAAATATGTTTTACACTTTTGAAAGAGGATAGGAAATGGCATGACTTTTAATATGCTTTCAAAAGTAGAAAATCTGCAGCAAAGAATGTGAATATTGTGTATTTAAATATTTTCATTTGTTGCATGGATGAAAACTTAGGGTTTTGCACTAATATTTGAAGAAAAATTCAACCATCATTGTCTTTTTTTTTTGGATCAATAATCAGGACAAGTTATATAGTCCGCTGAAAAAGTTTTCTTTTCAAAAATAAATAAGTTCTTGAGTGACTTCACATATGAACTGGTCTTTGTCTTTTTGTTTTAGATGAAATGAAGACTTTTGCAGGACAGCAGATTGAACCTCTGTTTCAGTTCTCCTGGCTTATTGTATTCCTCACGCTTTTGCTGTGTGGAGGTTTGGGTTTATTGCTTGCTTTCACAGTGGACGCAAAGCTTGGAATAGCGGTGTCACTCAGCTTGTTAGCTGTTCTCTACATTTTCTTTAGTAAGTCTTATATGGGATTTGTGAAGGATTTTAATCTATTTTTGGAATTAAATATTGCTCTGTAGATATGCTTTGCCATTCAGAAAAAATACTAAATGGCTTGGTAGACAGTAAGATCCCTTTGGACCCTTAGTTTTGCGTGTAATTTGTGAGAGGGCATTCTTGAGAACAAAGAAGGATTTTGTTTATTAATTTCATTGTGTTACTTTTACCATTCTCATTTACCATTCTCATTTTTAGCCTAACTACTAGTAGTTCATTAACTTTTTTTACAGAGCTCCATACTTTATCTGTTCAAACTTCTTGATTCTTTCAGTTGTGAATGTTGACTAAAATAAAACCATAACATCTTTTTAATATTTTAGCTGTAATTTACTTTGGTGGCCGGAGAGAAGGGGAGAGATGGAACTGGGCCTGGGTGTTAAGTACAAGGTTGGCAAGACATGTTGGATATTTAGAGTTGCTTCTCAAACTCATGTTTGTGAACCCACCAGAACTACCAGAGCAAACCACTAAGGCTTTACCTGTCAGGTTAGTTATTTCATTTATTTACTCTTGAATAAATCAGTCAAGCTCACTCTGATATTTCTCAAACAGTACATACTAATGTGCATGTTTAGCTTCATGTGAAAAGTTGTTGAGATTTCTGTTTGAAAAACAGCAGCCTTAGAAGATTGTGAACTTTTCAGTGTGAAGAAGATAGTACTGTTTTCAAGAAAAACTATCTGCCAGAGTTGGTGCTTTTTAGAATTAGGGGTTTTGGCTATTGTACTAATAAGAATTTATACCAGATAAAATAAGGATTTTCTGGTATAGCTTATTGTGTATTATGCATGTTTAATGCTTGTTTCACCAACTACTTCTCTTCATATATGGGGGGGTTTTTTCCTCCCTGTAAGTAGAGCATCAGACAGGTCAAAGCTTCTAGTTTACCTGAAAACAAGAAACTTTATGCTGTGTGTTTTAAAATTTCATCTATTTCTATTGTTTAAAGACTTCTGTTTTAGCCTCATGGGGCTTTTAGTGATCTTGTGTTTCTGTAATTTTTTTAATTCTCTATAAATATTTAAAAATATATCAGAATGCAGTTTTAAAAATAGTTATCAATATTATGTTTCGGCACCATAAAGATATTTTCGTGTTTTTACTGTCATCTGAGGTACTATTAGTGACATGACCATTTTAATCTTTTTAAGAAATCAAGTTTTAGAATAGGAAGTGGGGCAAAGAAGAGGTTAATAAATTGAGAAGAAGCAGTTAAATTCCATGTAGATTTTTAAAAAAATTAAATATTTAAGTGTTTTACATTTTATACCACTTAAAAAAACTTTTAGCTGCAGAGACGCAGCAAGACTTTTGTTTTAATTGCCAGAAAACATTTAAAGCTTTCTGAAGTATACAAAATACTTGTTCTTTTCTCTTCCAGGTTTTTGTTTACAGACTACAATAGACTGTCCAGTGTAGGTGGAGAGACTTCACTGGCTGAGATGATTGCTACCCTCTCTGATGCCTGTGAAAGGGAATTTGGTTTCCTAGCAACAAGGCTATTTCGAGTTTTCAAGACAGAAGATACACAAGGTTTTCTTTTTTACCTGAATGACATTTCCGATTATTCCATTTCAGTGCACTGTTACCAGGGCTTCTGTTTTTCGCACTATAAGCTCTTTTTAGAAGTGGTTGTAGCCATGCAGAATTTCATAGAGAAGGGGAAATTATTTGGAAGAGAAAAAATGCCCTGTTTTATTTGCTATTCTTTATTTTATTGATTTAATAAACGAATATCTCCTGCGAAGTATAGTTTTCAGAAATGTCAATGGAAATGTATATCTCCATGACATCCTTATAGATACAGCACATTTGCATAGCAATTAAGTCATTGTGTCTGAGTCAGATAAAGGGAAATGTATGTTTTTGTGTATTGCTAGTAGAGGTTTGTTTAGTTTATTAGATTTTAATTTAGAGCTTTCATGAGTGACCACTACTTATTCTTGGAAATAACAAATGTGTAGAACATGTTGGTTCAATCCTATGAATTGCTGTGATTAGTGTTAGTAAGATGGGATGAAATGTACCTACTAGATCCAAATGGAACAAGCTTTTTTATTCTGTTTCATCTGTAGATTTCTAGAAAAAGAAACATGCAGAGTAGAGTATGATATCACGAAGAAGGAGTTCTTAAGCTTAGGTTTCAATTAATTGAGGATTTATTTGTACTTTAAGTTTACTATGTGTCAATCACTTCTCATTTCTTTTTGTCCACAAATTGAGGAATCTGTCACCTCTCACAAAGTGAAATGTTTAGACTCTTCTGTCCTGCAGAGGCTGGAAAAAACATGCTATGTTTGCTGCATTCAGCTGTGTGCTGAACACAACTTACTCCTCATTGTTCTTTTTCAAATTCACTTAGTTCTTTATGAAAGGGATGTATGGAATTTTTCACCTTTTTTTTTCCATGTTGGGTTCTACAGTTCCTCTCCTTAATCTCAGTGAAACAGCTTTCATGATGCTGTAATTTCTTCTGAAGTTATCTTGGGAATGATAGTGTAGTGCTGGCTTCTTGTGATTATCTTTTTCTTTTCATTTGTAATCTTACATTCTCTTGTATTCTTTGGCTCTGTTGCCTTCCTATGCTCTGCCTAATTATCTAATTGATTTCTTAAATTTATTTTATCTATTTGATGATTTTGCACATTCTCTCCTTTTCTCCAATTGTTTACAGGTCCAGAGTCATAGGTTTATTATCTGTAGATGCTCCAGAAATTCCATAGAGGTTTCTTTTTAGCCTTCTGTACCATAAATTTTTGTTATGTCTGTAAACTTGCAGACAAGCCTCCTTCAATTGTCATTTCATTGTTCATGATATTTAGGTATCTCTCTAATGCAGTTCTCTTTCTGGTAAGAGGTTGCTTGCATTTCTACTTATGTCTAGAACTGAATCTGATTATATCTGAGCTATTCCACTTCGTTTCTTGCCCCTCACTTCTGTCATTATGCATTTCTGTTGCTTTGTCCTGCAGCACAATCCTTTGAGTCATGTATGTCAGCAACGTGAAAAACCTTTGCAGCTCATACCTTGTATATGAGAATAATACGGGCCACGTATAAACCTTGGGTATTCTTTCTCCTTAGCATATTTAAAATTTGATTTTTCCCCTACTGATCAAATCCTTATTTTTAGTTGTCATAATTTTGCTTCAGATCGTTGCTGTTGTGTTCTATCAACAAATGTGTACAGAAGATAGCAGTCTTCTAGAGGTACCACTGGGTCTGTACAGGTCCTAAAGGCAGAGACTGCTGTGGTGGAAAATGCTGTTTCTTTGCTCACTGGTTTAGCTATGCTAAGCTCCAACTGCAGAATTTGTTTCTTATCAGTCCACTTGGAGTCAGGAGCTCTGTACTCTCTTCTGGGGCCCTTGTGATCTGTTCAAACTATATTTGCTGCAGTTCTCCCATTGGTGTGTGTTTTAGCATGCAAGAAAGGATGGCCTGAGGTTGCAGCTTGCAATTTTGATTTAGTTCTTCAATGGTACCATTACTATTAGATTGTGTAAGTAGCATGTTCCAGTTTTAAACTGAGCAGTTCCCATACTGTTTTCCTACAATTTCTTTACATAAATACACTTTATAATGGCACAAAAGGGGTTTTAGCACTGATACAAAATTGTCATTTCCGTCCAGTGTGGATTTCTTGAAATGATAGAAATAAACAGAAGATTAAAACAGTATCTCTGCTTCATAATTTCCAAGAATTTTGGTAAATAATAGGGTTTTTTTTCCATTGATTTATGACTGGGTGGTAACACTGCAGTAAGCTTTTGTGCCAGTTAGTGTTTTATGAAAGGTATGCAAGTTTTAATAGGTTTTGCACTCACCTCTCATTACATTTTACATTAATGCTAACAGCAATATTTGTTTCCTAGGTAAAAAGAAGTGGAAGAAAACTTGCTGCCTCCCATCCTTCGTGATTTTCCTGTTCATCTTGTCTTGCGTTGTTTCTGCGATTGCTCTCTTGGCAATTTTTAATGTGGAATCAGCCAACATGACAGTGAATGTTATTCTCATAACAGTGACCTGTATTGTTGGTTTGGCCTTTTTCTTGAATTGTCGCACATGGTGGCAGGTGATGGATTCAGTTTTGAATTCTCAGAGAAAACGTCTTCACAGTGCTGCCTCCAAGCTTCACAAGTTGAAAAGTGAGGGGTTCATGAAGGTGAGCATTTATATGAATTGGCCCTTAAAAGGAATTGAACAAACCCCTAAATATGGAGCATTATTAAGTTGAGGCACCATTAATTTAATCGGGCCAAGTCTCACAACAGGAGAATGAGACTTGGTGAGTTTTTACTGAAGGGAGCACTTCTGTGCCAGTGGTAATTTTGCTTAGTATATGAGTTCTGTCTGCTTAATGTTAAATTTGGGGTTTCAGTTTTCTGATTTTATTTTTGCTGGGAAGAAAGTACTTGGAAAACAATTCTCAATTACCACTGTTTAGTAAAAGCTTACTTTAGGTCATAAGATTAGAAAGAATAACTTTGAGAATCTTCTAAAGGTGTGAAAACAAGTCTAACTTTGTCTGTCTGCAAGACCTCTTTGCTAAGAAAAGAATTGTAGCACTGAAAGAATACTCCAAAACACTCCACATATTTAATGAAAAATGGTAGAAAATGCTATTGTTTTGCTGGCCTGTATCTGTAAATTGATAAATATACATCAGGCTGTCATCAGATAGCTATACACTCCTATTTGAAAATAAAATGTAGCATCATGGTTGTTAACTTTGTAGATTACTGCCAATATATTGTTTCAAAATCTGTTGTACAAATATTTTTCATAGAGTCATAGAACAGTCTGAGTTGAAAGGGAGCTTTTAAAGGTCAGCCAGTCCAATCTCCCTGCAAAGAGCAGGGACATGTTCAGTTAGATCAGGCTGCTCAGAACTCAGTCCAACCTGACCTTGAATGTTTCCAGGGATGGGCACCTACAACTTCTCTGGGCAATCTGTACCATTGTTTTACCACCTCATTTTAAACAAACTTCTTTCTTAAATCTAATATAAATTTACTGTCCTTCAGTTTTTAAAATCATTCCCCTTGTCCTCTTGCAAAAGGCCCTGATAAAAAGTTTGTCCTCATGTTACTTACAGGCCTCTTTAGGTACTGGAAAGTCACAATAAACATCTCTCCAGAATCTTACCTTCTCCACGCTGAACAGTTCCAATTCTCTCAGCCTTTTATCACAGCAAAGGTGCTCCATCACTCAAATAATCTTTGTGGCCTTCTCTGGAGTTGCTCCAATACATTGGTGTCATTCTTGTGCTGAGGAGTGCAGAGCTGCAGCACTGCAGGTGGAGTCTCACCAGAGTGGAGCAGAGGGGCAGAATCCCCTCCCTCACCTGCTGCCGACGCTGCTTTAGATACAGCCCAGGACATGTTTGGCTTTCTGGGCTGCAAGGGCACATGGCTGGGTCATGTCCAGCCTCTCACCCACAGCACCCCCAAGTCCTTCTCAGTAGAGCTCTTCTGCGTCTGTTCATTGCCCAGCCTGGATCAGTACCAGGGATTCAATACACAGGTGCAGGGCCTTGTACTTGGCCTTGTTGTACCTCTTGAGCTTGTCCAGGTCTCTCTGGATGGATCCTGTCCCTCAAGTGTGCCAACTGCACCACTTAGCTTGGTGTTGTCTGACTGAGGATGCACTCTATCCCCTCATTCATGTCATTAATGCAGATATCAAATAACTCTGGTCCCAGTGTGGACCCCTGAGGGTCACCACTTGTCACTGATGTCCATTGGGACACTGAGCCATTGACCCTTTGTTATTTTTTGCATGTCTTGACAAGTTCAGCTCCAGCTGTGCCTTGGCCTTCCTTACCACATCCTCTCACAACCAGTGTCCCTCTACTCTTCCTAGCATACCTGTTGCTTCCACTACCTATGCGTTTACTTCTTGGTCTTTGGTTTGACCAGCAGGGTTCTACTCAAGGTAGCTAGCTTTTAGTCTTCCTTGCCAATTTTCTTGTACTTGGGAATTACAAGCTTTTGTGCTCCATGGAAAACGTCCTTAAAAGATCTGCCAGCTCTGTTGTCCCTGTGGGCAGTTTTCCAGGGGGACTGTTGACTATCTCTTTGAAGAGCTAAAAGTTCACTTTCCTAAAATTCAATATGCTGACTTTACTCCTGACCTGACCCATATCCCTCAGTACTGCAAACTCCACCAGTGTGTGATCACTGCAGCCCAGGCTGCCTCCAAGCTTGACATCGCCAGTTAGCTCACTTACGTTAGTGACCATCAGGTCTAGTGTTGCTCCCCTTCTAGTAGGGCTTGTCTATTACCTAGCTGAAGAAGTAATCTTCCATGCATGGCAGCAATCTCCTGGGTTGCTGACAGCTCATGAGGCTACATTGCCAGATGTTGGGGTCATCTAAGTTGCCCAGGAGGATGCAAGCCCATGAGCTTGATGCCTCCTGTAGCTGGGACACACAGTCTTCGTCAATAGGCTCCCCTTGATCAGGCCTGTTACAGACACAAACCCCAAGGTGTCATTTATTCGTCTGGTCCTTGATTTTTATGCACTGACTTCACCAGTTTGTGGCTGCTTCTCAGAGGTATTTCTGTGTGATCTCTCCGTCTCTTGATGTAGAGGGCAACTTCTCCTCCCTTCCTCTCCAGTCCCTTTTGAACAGCCTGTGGCTATCAATAATTGCACTCCAGTCATAGGATTCATTCACCAAGTTTCTGGAATGGCAGCTAGGTCATGGCTTTCTAGCAGCATGGTGGTTTCCAACTCCTGTTAGTTGCCCAGTCTGTGTGCACTGGGTAGAGGCACCTCAGCTGGGCTGTCAGCTGTGTCACCTTCTTAGAGGAACACTCTGTAATTCCTTTGAAGTATTTCAGTGGTGTTTCCCTGTTGGCTTCTATTACCTAAGGAGTTCCTGGCTGATCTCCGTAAGACTTCCAAGTGTGCTCCAGTGTGTCCAGCACATCGCAGAGCCACTGTCTGAGGGCCCTCACTAGCACTGCATCCCTCAAACCTTGGGGTGTCATCCCACAATTTGTTATGGCCAAGCCTGACATTATCCCCCTCCCCGGTCATGTCTTGTTTAGAGCTGTGTCAATTAACCCTGCTGGCTCCTGGTCAAAAGCTCTCTTTGCCCTTTGAGAAAGGTGAATCCCTTCTGATGCCAGCATGCCTGGTGCCAAGTTTTTGCAGCACAGAAGACCTGATTGTGTCATGGTACTGTGTTTCTTGACAGTTGTTTGTTGAGTGGTATTTATCTGACATAACTTCAGCCTTTAAGTTCACCCTTTGCCATCAAAGGAGAAGTAATTATTTCAGGAGAGTTGTTCATCTGTTTTATGTCATCTTATTGCACACATTCTAATGAATCTAGTGGTTAAGAGATCAGATTTTAATTTTCACCTGTTAGCTGCTGAAGTTAGGGCAGGCGAATTCCACCTTTGTTTCTGTGTTATGGGTGGTTGTTACACACTGAGCATTAGAGTAATAACATAATGTGCTTGGCTGGAAGGCAGATAGAAAATTTTGCTGTACATTTTATGCAAAGCAATTTTTGAGGACTAGCTGAAGCTACCAATGCTCTTTTATTTACTTCTGAAATAATGTTTTACTGTGCACAGATATTATCTTCTTAAATAAGATTGTAATGGATCTTAAATAAGGATAGTTTGTTATATCAAAACAGAATATATGTTTCTGCTGTACGTTTTTATTCAAATAGGAAATCAGTATGTTGGAAGTGACATTTTGGGACTTTTCACTTCGAGTATTTGTCAGTTTATTCTTGTAATCTTACTGAAGTTTTTTTGGGACAAATAACAATCTGCAAAAGTATTTTTATCAGTTTTAATTTTTCCTTCTTTGTTTTTCATTTTTATAGGTTTTGAAATGTGAAGTGGAACTGATGGCCAAAATGGCAAAAACCATTGACAGCTTCACTCAGAATCAGACAAGGCTTGTTGTAATTATTGATGGATTGGATGCTTGTGAACAGGACAAGGTTTTACAGATGCTTGATACTGTGAGTTGGATCATCTTATAAAGATAACCTCTGGATTATAAGCATGATCTCATCGACGGATGAGCTCAGATACATACAGTTATTGTGTGTTTTCTGTGAAAAGAAGGCTATGTTGTGGTATTTAATTTTTGTGTACATTGGCATAACTGTAATGCTAAGAGCGATGGGTTTTAAAAGTTGAAAATTAAATTGCATGTTAGTACTTTTGAAAAGGTTTGAAATAATCAAATGGAAAATAATTATTCTGTTGAAACAAAATGTTAGGAGAGCTTTTCATATTTTTACCCTTGAAGTACTTTAGATGAAAAATACTTAAATGCTAAATATTTGTGGGAGCTGGAACATTACTTCGTGATACATCCTACAGTGATGACTTCCACTGTAAATTCTGCAGTTAAATTGTTAAGTGTGCTTATTTCTAACTGTGGAAAAGTTCCTAATGTTAAATATCTCATATAGAAGAAGCTGACATCTCTTGGTCTCTCAGGTTTATTCCTTGCACAGAATGAGTATAAAATATTGAGCCAAATGTTGAAATGATCTGCAGCTACAGTTAGTTGTTGCTAACAAGGTGTACTGTCTTCTTTTTTACAGGTGCGAGTCCTGTTTTCAAAAGGCCCGTTCATTGCAATTTTTGCAAGTGACCCACACATTATTATAAAGGCAATTAACCAGAATCTCAATAGTGTTCTACGTGATTCAAACATAAATGGCCATGATTACATGCGAAATATCGTCCATTTGCCCGTTTTTCTGAACAGCCGAGGACTTAGTAATGCAAAAAAACTGATGGTAGCTTCAACAACCAATGGGGATATTCCTTATGGAGATAACGCAGGTAGGGTTATGCAGGAGAGTGATACAAGCATTACAGAACCAACGATCCAAAATCTGGGTTTTGGAAGAAACTGTTTAAATAATTGACAGATCATTACTATTATTTTTGTAGGTCAGGCAAATGTATATGACTGGAAAAAATACCTACCTTTGTTTTCCTTTTCATAGGATTGCATGAAGAGGTTGACAGGAGAGTTTCTCAGAACAGTCTTGGAGACATGACCAAGCTTGGTAGCAAAACTGCTCTCAACAGGAGGGTGAGAAGGATTTTTAGTCTAAATAGAGATTCTGGTAAAACCTTTTTTTCTTTTCTGTTTGTTTTCCTTTGGTATTTTCAATAATATCAACTTGGAAGACTTATCAAACCATTCTTATGAAGTTTTTATAAATGATCCATGTAGGAAAAGTCCATTCTTACATCAGTAGACTGATGCTCTGTCAAAGAGGAAGAAGTTTGCTTGCTCATCAAAGTATTCCTCTCCACAAAAAATTAAATACAGCTCTCTGTGAATGCTGACATGGTACAGCAGATCTGGTAGGAGCTATGGTCTGTGTATGTGTGCATATTTTGGATTTTTTTTGTGTAAGCCTGGTATCAGTTTGTTGCAGGATGTTGCAACAAGAGGCAGTAATTGAGTTAATCAAAGAATTTAAAATATTAAGTGCTAGACTTGTACTGCAATGTCTGCCACATTTTTTTCCTGCTTTCTCTTCTTTCATCTTTCTTTCATGAAATCACAAGCTGGTTGAATAAAAGGTGTCTAGAAAGTTGTGAAAAGCAACATAGGATCTGAGGATTCTGAGGTTTTTGAGCTGCCATTGGTAGAGGCTTCAGGAGTTTTGTGGCAGATGAACCTGATGGTCACTTTAATTTTTACATGTAGTTAGTAAATGGATGATATTAACCCTTTGGAGAGACAGTAGGAAGTGATGATGGAAATGCTGAAAGTAGTAACCTTTTTAGAAAATATTTTGCTATGTCACTCTATTTTGCCCTCTCAGAACTGATGTGAAGTAAAATGTGTAACTCTTACCACTTCTTAGCTTCTATGGAAATAATGTTCAGCTTTTACACAGCTAAATCAAATTCTTGTATGTTTGATATTACCTGTCAGCCTCACAGACTTACTCACAAAGGCTCTAACTTTATTATCAAGTAAAACTGAAGCATTTGAGATACACATAAAAGCTTTTGATACTAATCACTATTCCTTGGGTTTTTGCATCATTATCAGGATACTTACCGAAGACGCCAGATGCAGAGGACCATTACCCGCCAAATGTCTTTTGATTTGACCAAGCTGTTGGTTACAGAGGATTGGTTCAGTGATATCAGCCCTCAGACCATGAGGAGGTTGCTAAATATTGTTTCAGTGACGGGTAAGCATGACATGCTCGTGTGCAGTAAACAGGATTGTGTTTTGGCTGCTTGTAGTTACACTCAGACTTTTTAGTGTGTAAACTAAATCTAAGAAGTCAGTCCATGTGTTGCTTTTGAAAATCCTTCTGGACCAAACTCTCCTACAATGTAAGAAAAGATTATAGACCTTTCTACGTAGCATTTGAAAGATACATAATATTTGGTTATATATATAAAGTTGGGAGGCAACTGCATTTTTAGGAAATTTTCGGGATAGGAAAATTACATTTTCAATTTCATAATACTGTAATGTGAGCAAAGATTGTGGTGATGACAGCTGAAAAGGTAAGCTGTGAGGGGAAAACCAGGCATATATCCTGTTCATTTTTGCTATGAGTATTTGGAGTCCTTGTTCCCTAAATGATTGTGTGAGGCTGATGAAAACATTTTCTCACCTGTTTTTCTTCAGCAAAACACAGTCAAAATGTTGGTGTTTCTGAAGTTTAAAAACTAGAAATTACTGGAAAAGGGTTTATGGAGGTTTAATAAAAACATGTTTCATGTGCTGAGTGAATGGGGAGTGATTATTTACCGTTTTTCCTGTTACAGACACTAGAAGGTACTGGGTTAGCCCTACAGCTACCCAGAACAAAGAAATTGAGTTACTTTTTGCACTGTGTATAGTTAAGAGCATAAATATGCAACAGACCTCAAATTCTAGGCTAATGTTTTAAATAAGTGTAGTGTCTCTTAGCTTGTGACTGCAATTTGTAGCATTGTAACCCATCTTGTTTTTGGCAAATTATAGGGCAGGTATGAAAGTATAACAAAATCACAAAATGTTAGTTGCAAAGTTAAACTAAAAAAAAGACCTTGCAAGAACACTTCTAATGTAGTATAATCTGTAGTTAGACATGATTTCATAAACAGCTTTATGAACAGAGCCTTCAGGTTCTTCAGAAAAGGCTGTAGGTTCCATGTCATTACAGATATTAATAAAGGAATTGTAGAAAAATTGCTGAAACTTCAAATGCATAAATTGTAACATTAACTTTTTCTGCTTTTTAAAATAACTTTATTTTTAATTTATACTTTGCCTTGCTAATTTAAAACAATCTTTTTTATAGCTTTGAATTTTACTGTATTGGCTATTGAAGTTGGCAGTTGTATGCTTAACTTGTTTTGACCACATTTCATATGCCAATGCACAGAAAATCTATCAAAGTATTAGCATGGAATTCTGTGTTTAGATGGACAAACTAATGCTGTGTGAATTTTTTTATTGAATTTTGTTGAAGTAAGTTAAGATTCACCAGTAGCAGGATGATAGTAGTTAGTGTTTAACCTCGGGCTGAAGTTCACAGTTTTGGAGAGTCTCATATTTTGACCAGTATTTGCAAGGATTTTTATTAGATTGTAAAATGATGTTTTTAGATGCAACTTGTGATGGTTTTGAATTTTCTGAGCTAGAAATATAATTGCAGGAAGTTCACAGGTCAGATAATAACAAAGTAACATAGCTGTTACTTTGAGGGAATACAGGTATGTTTCAAAAGGGGGAAAAAATCCTCCATGTTTTCTTTTCTCCTTCCTTGTTCTTTTAGGTCGTTTATTGAGAGCTAATCAGATCACATTCAATTGGGACAGACTGGCAAGTTGGATCAATCTCACAGAGCAGTGGCCGTATAGAACATCATGGCTCATCCTGCATCTTGAAGAGACTGAAGGTGTTCCAGATCACCTGACTTTAAAAACCATCTATGAGAGGTAGTCATTACTCTGGTAATAGTGTGCACTTTCAGTGATTAAAACACTGATAATTTTTAATGATCACTAAAATAACATGGCTTGCAAACATTTATCAGGTTGTAATCTAAAATTCCCACAATCTTATCCTCTTCTGCTAACTTTTGAAAGCTTCTAAGTTTCATTGTTATTTGATGCACCATGTATGAATGAGTGCTTTGTATTTAAACCAAAGAGAGCTATACAGGAATTCTTTCACATGCAGCTAGCTGTACTTTTGTCTCTTGATACAATTTTCATCTTTACCTTGGCCAAGCTACAAGTTGGATATTTTTTCCTCTTCTTTGTTAATCTGAAATAAGTCCAACAGAAACTGGCCAGATAAAAATCTCTGAAGGTTTTGTGCTTAGCAGGTGTGCTATGGCAATGCCATGTGCTGCAGTTAAGGGATGTGAAAAAGAGGCATGACTTTCTCCATTTCAGCTACAAGTTGCTGTCCAACAGATCTGTCTAGGTATTGCTACTGAGAACAAATTGCCCCATGTTGCCAGTGAACATCACTGTCCAGAACCCTCTGCTTGTAAGGAAGGATTTGTGGTTTGTGACCTGATGACAGTGGGAAGAATGGAAGAGAGAGAATGTGACTGAGAGTGGGGACTATAGAAAAAAAGCAGAATCTTGAGAATCAGAGTCAGGTTGAAGAGTTTGACTTGGATAAAATATAATTGAGATCAGATGAAAAGAACAGCTAAGGTAAAGAGAGAAGACTGTGACTGATTGAACAAGTTACCAGAAAATTTAGAGACTTTGCAGGGTCCAGGGGAATGAACTTGGAGAGAAGATACTGGAAGTGTGCCCTGCACTGAAAGTCAAGGAATAGGAAATGAACTGTGTGAGGGTCTGGGGTGGGCTGAGAATGGTTGATGTGTTGAGAATTTAATTAGGATTATTTGGGGAAGATTGAATGACTTGCACTAGGAAAGAAAAGTTGAAGTGCAGTTAAGATCTGAACACAGAAGTCTCAGAAGGTAAAAGGACAAGAGTAGTTGGGCATGATGAGGCTGAGGATTGAAGACAGATGAAGAGGGCAAGTAGTAGACTGAAGTGGCTTCAAGCTGGAAGATGGTTTTAGAAATACCATACTTCACAGGTAAATTAAGTGCATGACTAGAAAACACTCCTCTAGAGTATGGACCCTGGTTTTGGGTTTTGCATTTCCTCTGTGAGTGTGATATACCAATGAAATGAAAGGTAAAGCACTGAGAACCCATCTTTCCATTGTGTGTTCACACTGGTATCACAAGTGTTTATGTGATCAGCTAAGTACAGTAATTCAGAGTCATCAGGAATTCCCTTTCCTGTCATGCTTTTCATTCAAATTTCTCTTTATTTAGATTTGCTGTATGGCATGTTTCACAATTTTATATTTTCAGTATTTATCCAACAAACTTATTACAGTTTTCTGATTATTAGCATCTACGGCAATAAATCATTTTGGGCTGATTGAAGTCCAAAGCTGTCTTCAAGACTTAACAGTGTTTGTCTTCTGATAAACCAGAGGAGATATTAGAGACCTGATGTATTCTCATAAATGGGTGCTAGTAAATCCAATATTAACGAATGTTAAATTGTAGTAAACCATTATGAATAAAAGAAAAGGACATTCACAAATGAATGTGAATAACTTAATTGGGTTCTGGATGTTTGTTGTTAGTACAAACACTTGAGCTGTTGATGCTCAGTGCCAGCTGGAGCGCATCATGGTTTATTAGTTAAGGTGTGGAGGAGATTCATGACTGCTGCTATGTTGTACCTCTTGCTATGCAGCTTGTTTGGAACTTGCACTTGAGTAGAGTGCTGGTTCATAACTGACAATTACAAGCATACAGGTAGTTTTTTAGTGTTTAAAACTAGAGGACATAATGTGAGGAAACAGTGAGGAACTCTGTACCATGTATTGGAAAAGGGAAGGTGGTAATCTTTTCAGAAAAGCTCTTTGTATTCTACCTGCAATGCCAGAAAAACAAGGAAAAGGAAAATAAGACCAATATTCAAGATTTTCTCTTTAGCAAAAAATACCAACAGGATTATTTGATATGAAAATGATAAAGCTAATAGACTTAAGTTTCTTTAGCTTCTTAACAATTAAAAAAAAAAGTTTTCTAACAATAATGTTGCTGGGTGCTCAGAAAGAGAATTGATGTTTCTCAGCCCCTTCTGTTGAACCTGTATAAGGAACTAAATATGTAACTCTCCTGAAGTATTGACAAAGCTGAGGTCTCATCTATCTGGTGGTTTTGGTGAGCATCTTTACCACATGCTGAATATGAAAAGGTCTGTGAACTCCTCTCTGGGATTATCTAGAGCTCTAAAAAATCTGTTTTATCCAAAGTAATCCTTTCTGTGTCATTGCTATTCTTTTTACCTGCAGCTGTTAGAATAACTTGGCTTAAATAACTTTCAGTATCATTTCAAAGTTAGTTCCTGTTTTAAAACTTAAGTTTCAATTTTCTAAGTTTTATTAGTTTATAGAGCAGCTTTCCCATTTGGAGTCTCATAAATAGATACCAGATTTTGATAATTATGTACTTATTCCTGTACTCAGTTTGTTTTACTTCTTCTCTGCTTTTTATTCTTCAAGGATTTTTAAAAATACCTTGATATTTTAGATCACAATCAAAAATATACTTTTCCTAGTATTGAATAGTTTGTGTCAACCTATTTTTTATTGTGACACTACAGTCTTAGGGTTGCTGCTTGGACATCTCTCTTCACTGAAAGGAATCTTGTAGGTTCTATGTTAATTGTAAGAGTTTCACACTTGATCTCTTTCTCTGTGTAAAGAGAATGCTTTGACATTACAGTTGCTTTTCCAAATTTTAAACTATCATGTGTTAAAAAGCTTTTGAATCGCCAGGATTCCCTTGCAGTGAGAACTCTCCATTGCCTTCCCCTCTGCTGGAGATGGTGCAGAGCAGAGGGTGACCACTCTATCTGTTACAGCTCCTTTCAGCGGAGGAGTTGGGGTAGGGGTGGATGATGGGTGTGTGCTCTGAGGCTGCGACGGGGGCAGTTAACCCCGTGTTGCCCTACAGCTGTGTCCCCGAGGCGGGCTGTCCCCAGCTGTGTCACCGAGAGGGGCTGTCCCCAGCTATGTCCCCGAGGTGGGCTGTGCCCAGCTNCGGGAGGGGCTGTCCCCAGCTGTGACCCCGGGAGGGGCTGTCCGCAGCTGTGTCCCCAAGGAGGGCTGTCCCCAGCTGTGTCCCCGGGAGGGGCTGTCCCCTGCTGCTGCCGCAGCGATCGTGCAGAGCGGCGCGGTGCCGGCAGGTGGCGCTCCCTGCTCGGCACAGCCGCGGGGAGTGCTGGCCCCGGAGCCTTCGCTTTCAGGGTTTCCAGGAGAACGCGATACTTTCACTACGTACAAAAAATACAGGAAGATTAAAAGAATCTGATAGTCAAGCACTAAGAAGCAAAAGAGTAAATATAGTCTTTAGTTAATTCTCCTCTGTGCATGCACAGTGATACATGATTTTCATGATTATTTGCTATTTTGCCTCCATGAGATTCCCATCTTTTAATGTCCAGAATTTGATTCTGCAAACTGTAGTAAAGGAGAGGGCCATTTTCTGTCACATTGCAGTGCTCTCTGTTGGAGTTCAAAAGAATGCAGTAACTAAAGTCAGACAACTAAAAGCTGCTCCACAACTATTTGTCAGAGTTTGTCTGATGCTGGGCTAGTCACCTCTATAGCACCTTTCACTTGGATAGTATTGGTGCCTCTGTGGGGAAGTGTTGTACAGCTTATGGTTCTGTAGGCTGCTATTGCTAAGTATTCAGTATTCAGAGCTATATCTGGAGCTACTGGGAGCTCTGCTTTCAGTTGGTGGAATATTTTGCAAAAAATTGGATACCTCAATTTGGTAACTAAGTAAGTATACCTATATCTCTGTGCCTCGATTTGTCATTAAAAATAAAGCCAACTAATGTATTCTTATTATGAAGGCTTGTTGGAGAAAGTAAATTTGTCTTTTTCTATAGATACTGTGAAGAATATCGAAGGCTATATTGCTGAGTATGAAACCAGGTCTGTCAGGAGAAGTGTATCTTTCCTGTATCATACTGTGCAGAGATGAAAAACCTACTGAATATTATATTTGGAACTTTCCTCCAGGGTCTATAACAAAAAACCAAACAAACAAACCAACCACCCTCACAAAAAACCCCACCAAAATCAAAAGAACACAGACTCCCCCCTCCCCCAAAAAACAACAACCAAAACCAACAACAAACCAACCAAAAAACCCCCAAACCACAAAACCAATTAAAAAACCATGAAACACTGACAAAAACCCCCAACCCAAAACAGGAAAAAAAAAAAGCTACAACCCCCTAAAGAAAATTTGGCTTCAATTTGTGACACAGGCAGACCTGTGAAGAATCTTTATGATCTGGAGTTGCTTAACATCTCTTACAGTAACAGGTAGAGGCGCTATGCTCTCAGTCTTTTGTAGTGGGGAACAAGCCCATGCTTTATCACTGTGGCAAATTTTGAAAAGAAAATGCTGAATCTGCTTTGTTGGCTTTCAGTCTATTTTCTCCAGAAAAATGCCTTTACTCTTTTTACTTCCTTCAACTGACCTGCTGTATCATCTCAATTCTATCATCTCATTTCAGCCTCTCTTTCTCTGCTGGTCTGGTTGGTCTTGCTTTCCACCTTTATATATTTATTTCCACCTTTTGTATATTTATTAGTAGTAGTATTTACTCCTTCAGGTTATGTGTTGCCTTTTCTCATCATCAGGATTTTCATGTAGTCGCTTAATTCTGATTTTCTCTCTCCTTGCTCTTTTGTGTTTAGGTTCTTAGGTGGTCAAGATCACTGTTGTCATTACCCATCTCTCCA
Source organism: Drymodes brunneopygia (assembly GCA_013400955.1). NCBI lineage: Eukaryota > Metazoa > Chordata > Aves > Passeriformes > Petroicidae > Drymodes > Drymodes brunneopygia. The sequence continues at coordinate 25,509 of VZTZ01012087.1, forward strand.
TCCTGGTCTAATTTAATTATCTTTATCACTTTATTTACAGCTGTGGCACAGAGTTAATATTCCTCTGCATTTGTGTTGTGCTGCATTCTCTTCCATGTTACTGTAAAGAGTCTTCCTAATGTCAATTTTGTGAAATGCCAAAGTGGTTTGCAGAAGTTGCAAAAGGCAAATTTTTAAAGCTCTGAAGTGGAATAAAATATGTGGGCTTTCTGCAAATAAATTTCTAAGAGAATTAAGTTGTCAGATTAAAGCAAGTTTCTGTTGAATGTTTGCAACTGAGACTTCTCAGACTTGTAAATTAGCCAGCTATGGGAATGTGCTCTCTTGTGAAGGCAAGTAAAGCATCCATGACACCAGAATAAATGACAATGCCAGATCTAAATAAATGATATCTTGGGAAAAGTCACTGTGGCTTTTGTAGAAAAAAGTTGCATTTTAAGAAACTGAATTCTCACAGAGTTAAAGAGCATAGGAAGAAGACAAGGAAATATCTTGAAATTTAAGACATTTTAAGCAAGATCTTAATCTAAGAACATATACATGTATTAAAATCTAAGATAATAACAGGCACGATTGCCCCAGGAAAACAAAAGAAGGAAGCAAAAGATAGGAGTATGTATCTTGTGGGAAACTTGCAGGTGAGGTTTCAAAAGGTAATTCTTGTGCTATTTGACATCCCTGTGAATGATCTGACAGAGGGAGGAGGGGCCATGTGGGGATATAACCAGGATAACTGTTTCACAGAGGGCTTTGGAAGTAGCTGTGAGTAAGTTGCAGATCAAAGTCATTGTGGATATAGGTATCATACCCTACTGGGGAAAATAATCTCATCTATAATCCTGCTAATGCTGTAGTGGGCAGTAAATCTGCACTAAGGAAAGGAATTAATAAATTGTTGCTGATTTCTCTGAAAATTGTTCAGTGCCCCACCTCAGTCAGAAATTGAAACAGTGTCTTAAGGAGTTCCTAACAAATCAGTGGAAGGGCAGAATGTATTGTATTAAACAAATCTGTGATTTTTTTAAATTGTAAAGACTGAATTTCTAATCATCAGATTTCAAAGCAGATATATTCAAGAGGCCGTGGAAAGCTGTAGTCTCACATCAAGCAGCGACGACTCCCAATTTTGCCAGACTACTTTCTCCTCTCTTCTCAAGCTCTCCTCTTTCTACAGACATTTGATTCATTTATTTCTTTTCTGCAAAAGTCCTAATTTTTTCATTTCAGTTTGAAGCTCTGAGTCTTGGTAATCTTTTTTTCTTGATATTTTCTACTTTTTAAGGCTAAAGTTGTCAGGGATTGATATTACCTGTTGTTGAACAAAAATCATGTTATTAAAGCTGATTGTATGAGGAGAAATGTTTTCCCAGTCCCTTTCCTCATTAAATAAGAGGATAACTAAGTAAGATAATCTGCTGAACACCTTTTATCTCTTTGTATCCTTCTTATCATGGCAGAAATCAAAGTCTGCAGTACTTCTGCAATTGGGAGATGTTCCTAGAAATCAGTAAAGTAATTTTGTAACTCTCTTGCCTGTCCTGGAGGCTTTTGTCCTTCCGGAGGCATTAGGGAGAGTTTCTGTGTCTATCTTCTGTATCGATTTCTGAGTTAACCAGTTCTCTTCTAGATAGTCAGATTTACCAGTTTGCCACTTCTTACAGCTGTTAGTAGCTGCACTGTAAGATTTATACAATTGCAAGTGAAGCTTCAGGCATGCATGTGCCTTTTGAATTCAACATCTTGTATTGCTTTTCAGAAAATGACTGTAAATTTCTAGACACTTGAAAAACTATGGATGGTCTGAATTTTTACCCCTGAAGTTCCTGTGAAATCAGCGGTTCTGCTGTTGTGAATGCACAGAATTGCTAAAGTGAGGCCTAGGTTACCTTGCACCTAGAACCTATTCAGTCACTAACTGAAGCCCTTAAAAAGCTAAGTAAAGGACAAAAAAAATGTGGTTTGAGCATGTTTGCAGCATGGAAACATGAGATAAAAATGAGGTTCAGCACAAAGCACAGCAGTAAAGGCTACTTTAATTGGAAGATAAATGTGTCTAAATTAGTTATACCTAGTGCTGGGACAGGCTGTGTGACAAGTTGCAGGAACCTTCTGGTGCTGGTGAGCAAGATGTGTTGTCCAGGCAGGCAAGGCCAACTGTAGAAAAGTTCCAGTTGGCCATTGAAAAGAAAATGGCAGGAAACGCATTGCAGACTACCAGAGCAATTTAATGATCTACCTATTATAGAGGGCCCTTTGGAAAGAAAAAAGTCAGTATGAAGTTAATGACAATCCATGAGAATTTCCTCATGATCATGCCTGGATACCAGACATAGGTAGAGCATTCACCCAGGAACTAGGTAGATCTATGGTAAATATTGTCTTCTCTCTTACAGGGTTGGGATCTGGGTTCTGTATCTTTCTGTATATAGTTTTATCCATTACCTGCTGAAACAGTGAGCAATGTAAGGCTAGTGTATCTGAGGAGATAGTCCTAAGAGAGACCATGAATTAGTGTCTCAGTACTTAAAGATGCTGGGGAGGGGAGGATGCTTGTCCCCCATGAATGAATATACAATTTATTTAATGCTACAAAATTCAGGTATTCATGCAACCTTCTATTCAGGTGCTTCCTACTGGCTGCTTTTGATGTTAATCTGCTTGTTGGACGAGGGACAGTCCTACCTGTCATTCTTTGCCCAGACTTTGACCAAACTGGGGTGTTAAGACAGGGGCTTTGAGCAAATCAGAATATTAAGACAGGACTTTCAGACTTTTTATGAGCATATTTGCAAATAGCTGATGGTCCCTAAATTTCTGTGACTATTTTTATATATTTATTAAAAATATTAGAACAGAAGAGCTTGGCTCAGGATAGAAGAAACTCTCATGAGCCATCTGTTCAGATTACAATCTCCACCCTTCCTTAATCTCCTTGAAAATAGGCTTTTTGGGAAGCTGAAGGAAACTGTGGAAATCATAAACTCTTTGATTTTTAAAAAAGAGATTTTCCAGGACAAGAAAATGGTTATACTTTCCTCAGAGTTGCAGGTAACCATTATTTAAAACTTAGCAACATGTAATTCATCCATCACTTGGGCTTAATTTAACCTTGGTGATAAAGTCTTTGTGCACATATATGTGCATGCCTACCTATGATGGATGGCAAATTGGATGGCAATACAACGTGCTGAGGCAGAACGCACCAAATTTAGAAGAATAGCATAACAGCTTTCTTCAATTCTTTTTTCTTTTTTTTGGTTGTTGGGTCGAGGAGGTGCTGGGAGGGTGAAGGGAACTAAGGGATCTAAGTGAGCCATAGCCCATTTATTACTTTCATTTTCATGCTTTTGCAACTCTTACACCATGCCAGGGGATGAAGTGTGGAATATACATGCTTTATCTAATTTATCAATCATAGAAAGAATTATTGTTTCTTAATTTCTTCAGTTCTAGTCCAGTTTCAGCAGTGGTATATGATTTTGCCTGGGTTTTTTTCCAGACTTTACTGAAGTTACGCCTTCTTGAAATCAGCCACAGAAATAGTTATCTCTAGTAATGATAATTACTAATTAAGAGAAATACTTAATTTCAGGTTATTGCACAAGTCAACCTCTTTTTTCTTTTATTTTTTCCTTTTTTCTTGAAATTAAACTGGTAAAAACTAATCTAGTTATAAGTGAAACAGCAGTTCATTACTATAGATTTGGAGTTCTATAGAGTGGTTTCATTGGTGCCATGTTTTCCTGGTAGATTCAGATCTCTTGTGTGATACACCCATGATGATCAAATTAAGAAATCACTTAGTCAGGTTAAAACATTTTTCTGTTTCATATACGGTGGAATATTTCTCCTTGATTGTTTACTACTTCAATTTAAGAAAGTATATTTATAGCATACTAAAAATACTACCAAAATATAAATGATATGAAATTATTTTATTAAAGAATTTGATTTCATTAAAAAAATTGTATTCTGTAGCACTAGTAGTAAAATTTATTTTTCTCCATATAAAGGCTCATTTATTTTTATAGCAATTTGATGACACATCTGCTTGCTTTATTCAGCTGAAAAGAAAATGTTGGTTCTTGGTGTTTTGTAAAATTGCTTTGTTAAATTATTTTCAAAATCGTTCAACTTTTAACAAATGACATTTGATACTAACATTGGAAAGCAATTTCAGCTAATTAAGTAGATCCTTCTATAAACCATTGGAACATTAAGATGACAAACTGTTCATTCAGGATTATTTTAATTGGTACAATTATTGTAATTTTGTTGCAATTATGTGTTGAGCTAAAAGCTTTTGTTTAAATCATTTGAGGGTTTTTTTGTTAATATACATAAGTAAGAAGAAAAGAAGTAAAGTAAAAACGGAAGATAAGCATTATCTGTTTACTTTTTCATTACAGTGCTTTAGACAAGTATCTATTGAATTATTCTTTTAGAGAAGTATGTTACATGCTTTCAGCAAATCTGTAGAAATTTTAAATGTTAAAATTGAGTAAGATCATTGAAATGTAACTTTTCTGGAAGGTTATTATGTTAATTCCAGTTTTGACACTGTTTAAATACCTTTTAAGAAAAAGGGTGAAATGAACTTTCGAGGGATTTGTGAATTGCTTAATTCCTATTGATGTATTAATTTAAGAAGTGTAGCTATTTAGTGATTATAGAAATTAAAAATGAAAAAGCCATGGAAGGTGCCGCATTCATCACTCTGATTATAATGTTCTCTGCAATCATCTTTGCCCAGGCCAGGTTTAAATAAATCACTTCCTTTAAGCAGACAATTTAGTATTCTTGTAGACCTCACAGTGAGGCATTACTTCTAAAATATTTAACCTGCTTTTTGTTTTTCCATTTCCTTTTATTGCCTCTTACTTAAAATGCAGGGCACATAAAGTTATTATGTTTCTTACTGTGCTAATAGTGTGGTCTCAGTGTTAAAAGGCAGTGTACCAGTTGAGTAGTAGGTGGTTGATGCCCACCTTTTTTAAAATTCTTTTGCCTTTTGTAATTCAAATAGCACTGCAAAGCTGTGAATGAATCCAGGCATTTGTAACGGCTTTAACACTTATTTTAATCATAAAGAATGCCAGAGAGTTTAAGGAACAGAACTTTATAATATGGCTCAGTGACAGTGCGTGATACTGGGTGTGGAAGATTACTTTAATAAATATCAATCTTCTTAGGATCAGAATGGTGTTTTTTTTTCTCAAATGATCAAAAGCAGGAACACGGAGGAGAGGTGCTTTATCTCCTGGTGCTTGAATTGAATAGAGTCAGTTTTGCAAAGCAAGCTTTCCTGAATACCTATGGTAATAGGAGTTTTTAAATAGCTGTTGCATCTGTTCAGTGAAGTCTCTTCTGCTTAATATGCGCTGAGGGGGCTTGAATTTTTGTCTACATAGATATATCAAACTATAGCTTTCTCTTTTTTGGGTCTTCATTAAGATAAAGCATTTATTCCCTTATGTTATAGTATTGAGCATATGATGACTTTTTATTCCTGTCTTTTTACAAATGGGCGTATAAGCAAATGTTCTTTTTCAGTGTCCAAATGACCTGTAGCAATTTTCAGTTTGAGAAAATATTTGCAGCACAGTTGCTGATATGTTGATAGTACTGCAAAGTTCCTGGAGCGATTTGTGTGAGAGCTTTTAACACTGTCACTATACTGACCAGGCATGAGAAGAGTAGGATAAGTAACTTCAGAGCAAAGCCCAGTATTAGTAGGATTTGACTATTAGGTAATAGAGATCAGATATCTAATTAGCAGACTGTTAAGCATCAAAATTTCATATTGCATTCTATAGCAGCCAAGATTTTCTAGTTTTGTGTTTCTCAGTATCAAGCCTCTAGAAAATTTTTTTCTCATTTTTAATGACAAATTATTTCATTATTTTAAGCAACATTTTTGACTTGTACTGTATTGAGAGGAAAAAATTAAAAAGCACATGATAGATAAAACATGACTTGCCTTCATGCTTATGCCTTCTGCTGCTCTGTTATTTAATAGCAATTAATTAAGTCATTTGCTTTTTATGGAGTGAAAAAGTTAAATGACTCTTGTCCGTGCAGTTTCTTGCTCCTTTAAAACACATGGGGAAGTAAAACTAGGTGTGCAAAGATTAATTTAGAGCATTTCTTTGTGTTCACCTTTAGGGAGAGAGGTTTGGAAAGAGCAGGGAGAATGGCCCTTCAGAGTTATGAGGGCTTGTAAAGAAGTCAACCTTCCAGCAGTGTGGGAACAGCAGGGCAGGCTGCTCCACGAGAGGGTGAGCAAGGCAGGCACGTCATTGTGAGCAAGGGGAGCAATCCCACAGCAGCCAAATGGGAAATGGAGAGCAGGTTCAGTGATGGTAAGAGGGACAGCAAACAGCCCTGTGGCATGTAGCCACAGGGCATAGGTCAAGGCAGGAAGTTAAGCCAGTGGTCAAGGTCAAGACCAAAGGTACATGGATGCAGCCCGGAGGAGGACCAAGGACAAAGGTCTGAGCTTGAAAGCTGTTCTTAACTCAGGCAAGAGAGCCCTGCAGTGAGGCTTCTCCTGAAGTGAGCTCTTTTCCCACAGCCTGGTCACTCAGCTGCACTGCGTCAGAGCCAGCCTTGAGTGCTTGCCCCAAAAACCCCTGGCTGGGGAAGAGGTGGGTAAATCCTGTTGGCACATTGCAGGGCCTGACATAACCAATGGCATAGGCAATGTGGGCACCCTCCAGTGTGGAGGAAGGTGGTTGATTTTGGCTGTTGCCGTTTTGCCACCACCTAGCAGGGTAGTGAAGTAGATGGTCAATAGGTGGGCTGCTGTGTGTAGCCCAATAGCTTAGCACCGTCCTCTGAGCTTTGCTGGCAGCATTCAGTGCTGGACACACTGTCAGACCATGGTGGTTATTTTCTAAGTCAGTCATGGAAGTACAAGGTGAACATAATTAGAACAAATTCGAATCTAATTTACAGTCTCTTTATTGGAAGATAAGATGATGTGCCTCTGTGTACTTGTACTAAGTTATCTGTATTTGAGGAAAAAGACAGAAATAATTCATCATTGCTGGAATATAACTTACTCCACAATGAAAGCAGTTTTTAATTTCAGCTGCTCATGGGAAAGAGATATGAAGAGTAGTGGAATGAATTTTTAAGGTTCACTTCAATCAGTGTAATGTTTTGTTTTAAGCTCATTCCTTCTAAATTCAAGTAGTTTCTCCTGGAAACAGACAGTCTGTATCACTGACACTTTATGATGTTTCTGATTTAAAAAGTAATTCTTTTGCCTCAGGAATCTAGCCCCAAAATGAGAATAGTGTGTTCACAGTGCTTTATTTTTAGATCTGCATGCTTATATTTTAGAAAAAGTAACTCCTAAGGTGCTTTAAATGCTAACCTTTTATTTTTTTTATCTGAGAAGTGCAGGCACGTATGGTTTTTGTGGCTTTTTGCCAAAAGATTATCATTTACATAAATATTTCTTTCAAAGGCGTAGTTTAAGACATTGAGCTCAGGAGGTTAGAATAGAGACTTCAATCTGCACACCAGCAGTGGGCTATTGGCTTCTGAACAGGAGCTTTGTTCATCGTATTCGGAACACTGTTCGCATTCAGACTTAAGTAGAGCTGGCATTAAAAATCAGCTAATTTGTTTCATGTGATTCATCAGCTGTGTGTTTTATTTAAATCTATGTCACATTCTCTTTTGGCTTTTTATTTTGTAGATTGAAGTGTTGAAGTAGGCCAATCTTTAACTCTTGAGTTCCGGTCTTGAAAAGTGACTCAATTTTTACTATTCCAGCATTGAACTCATGTCTAAAATACTTACAGTAAATATATATAACTAATAACTGATATATATAACTAAAGCGTGCATTAAGGATCTTGGTTTTTTTGACCATCTGATATTTGGGTTAAAACATACACATTTGCAGTCAGTTTAGTTGTAGTTTTATATAAGGCAAAATAGAACAACCTAAGGTTGTTCTAAATATTAGTGTGAAATATGCGTTTCTCAGATTCTGTGGAGTATACAAGTTTTACTTTGATACTGCCAATGTTCTTGTTTTTTCTTTTGGCCCTTCACTCCTTGAGGTTAGGACTACTTTCAACTTTGTCTTGGGGTGAGAGACAAGCTTCTATTAGATTTCTTTAAACTCTGCTGGAGAATGAACTGTTCCGGTTATTTGATATTGTAACCTTTGAGTGTCAAGTTTGTCTTATCACAGAAGGACTACCTTTTATTCTCTTAAGGCTGGAATCTCTGAAGTCTTACATACATTGAGCTTCCCTAAAGTGGGTAATCCATCTGCCATCTGGACAGGTCTCACAACGATTTGCAGAATCAGAACCTTTGTTAGAATAGGCTACACTTGCTTTTATGCTTTATATTTGTTACATTTTTCCTATGCTATGAAGTAATCTCTCACTGTGAATGAAGTTATTCATACACACTGTTTTTGACAGCATGGTATGGCAGTATCCCCTGTCTGTTAAGTACATGGTCCATGTAGATGTTTTCTGGTAAAATTTATGGCAATTTGTTAGTTCTACCCTTGGTATATGGCAAGAATGTCATAAGAGATCAGCTTGAAAGATTAACACTGCTGAAATACATTTTTAATGCGATGAAGTTGCACTTACTTCAAGCATATAGCATTGATTCTGAATTCTTTTATTTTCTTAACATTAAATGCTAAGTATTCTGTGTAAATCTGCCACTTTTGTCTCTGGAACAATCCCATGGTACATAAAATTCTACTCTCTATGGAGGTTCTAAAAATAAAGATTAAAAAAGATTGTTGCTTTTAAAAAGCAGACAAATTGTGAAATAGGGTAAGATTGTTCAGCTAATGGTAGACTTAGTTCATTAGCTCTATTAAAAATACAGTTCAATTACAGTCAGTTGGGGGTTTCTTTTAAGTGTTTGTTTTTTCTTTTCAAAGACACAATGTGCTTCTGAATTTATTCAATGTAAGAGATTCCTGGTGTACTGATGATTTACTGAGTGTGCATGAATCTCCTTCCTCCCTTCCCATCCATGCATCAGTGCACTCATTTCCCCTGTGACAGCATTGGTACTTGCTTCAGCTCTTTTAATTGTCCAGGAGTCCAGTAGTCAGAGAAAACGCTTACATTTTCTTTGTTCTATGCTACCTTCTTCTTTTTAGCAAGTTATAGCAGCTTATAGAGCAGCCAACATATGCTGTTGCCCTTTATCATGAAGCTGTAGTCTTAACATATCTTTGAAAACAGCCATTAAAAAATAATAATTAATTTTATATTTATATAATGTTTTTTTTGTTTTTTCTCTTCATAATTGTTTGCTGTTTTTACTTAATGTACAGTGTGGTTACTTCACTGGTATCCATATAGAGTGCTGCCACAATCATTTTATAGCCATTACTGTAACTGTGTTCACCATTCTCAGTGCATTCTTTCACTGTTTACATTTTTATTATCCTGGGTGTGAGCATACCTTTTCATTTTAGTAATCTTTAATTTCAATTTAGATTATAATTTCTTGTTTGATATGAGATACCAGTACTATGAGATGAAACATCAAATAAGATAGGTCCACCTGACCAACAATGTCAGCCTCCATCACTTGCTTGGTTGGAGCTTTTCATAAACTTCAACACGACTAACATTTAATCCTTCTACTTGTTCCTTCCTGAAATTCCCCTTTATACTAGTGTTCACAAAACCCCACTGTTGCTTGACAATAGTAATAATGCATGAACAGTCCCTTACATTGATCATGTCTCATGGTTTTGTTGGTTTTGTTTGTTTGTTTTGTGGCTTTTTCTTAGAAGAAATGTATTCATTTTTACAATGGATACAGAGTTAGATTTTGATCAACTTATGCCTGTTCCTGTTACAAAAAGTTAGTTTGAACATGAGATTGTTTTTACTGTGGAATTTCTGAATTGGGTATAGGAATTTGAATAGATATTTGAGGTTAAAGTTCACAAATGTTAACTTCTTACTTTGGATTTGACATTACTGATGTATGGCTTCTTTGACATTTCTGAAGCAATTAGATCAGATTGTTCAGCAGTTTGAGGTTTTTTGCGTATTAGAAAACATTACATTGATCTTTCTGTAGACAGTGCAGCTATTTATGGGTTCTCTTACTTTTCAGAGAACAGGGAGAATGGGTGCAAGTGCACTAGTATTTCACCCTAGAATATCACTTTGTAAACTGAAGTCATGCTCTAATAAATATGATTTATGATGTATCTAATTTCATCCCCCAGGATTTCAAAGAATATTCCTACAACTAAAGATGTTGAGCCTCTACTTGAAATTGATGCAGATATACGGAACTTTGAAGTATTTTTATCCTCACGAACACCTGTTCTTGTTGCACGTGATGTAAGAACCTTTTTGCCTTGTACTGTGAACTTGGATCCCAAGCTACGAGAAATCATTGCAGGTGAGTATGCTTTCAAATAAATGAAAAATGACAAATCTGTTATTTCTTTTAAGTAGAGCTACTTGGTGTGTCACATTTGTTCATCAAATCAGATTGTCTGATTTGACCTCAGTAAAAGGCCATTCAGTTTCGTGTAATAGTTTTGCTGTAACAGCCAGACCATACTAGACTAAAACTTCTATTTTAGAGGAGGCAGTCCACTGTTCTTGCTTTGCAGAGCACTTTAGGAGATGGAGGAAACCAATACACACAATGATATTTTAGTGGAAGAGATGCAAGTTGACTTCAGATCTTTGCTAGCAATTTTGAAAATATATGTAAAACCCTGTAGAAGTGAAGTCAGTGAAACAAAGTCTTCTCCAGGCTGAAGAACCCCAACTCTGTCAGCGTTTCCTCATAGGAGGGCTGTTCCTTAGAATCTTACAATGGCTTGGGTTGGAAGAGACCTTGAAGATGATCGGGTTCCAAGTCCCCTGCCAGGTGTAGGGACAGCTTTCCTTAGACCAGGTTGCTCAGAACCCCATCCAACCTGGCCTTGAATACTTCCAGTGTTGGGGCACCCATAAGTTCACTGGGCAACCTGCTCCAGTACCTCACCACCTTCACAGTAAAGAATTTCTTCCTAACATCTAATCTAAACCTACTCTGAGTTTGAAGCCATTTCCCCTTGTCCTGTCACTACATGTCCTTGTAAATAGTCTCTCTCCACCTTTCTTGTAGGCTCTCTCCGGGTGCTGGAAGGCTGCAACTAGGTCACGCCAAAGCCTTCTCTTTTTAAGGCTTAAAAACCCCAATTCTCTCAGCCTTTCCTCATAGGAGAGGTGCTCTATCCCTTATCAGTCATCTTTGTGGCCTCCTCTGGGCTTGCTCAAATACATTGATGTCCTTCTTGTTCTGGGGATCCCAGAGCTGGATGCAGCACTGCAGGTGGAGTCTCACCAGAGCAGAGCAGAGGGGCAGAATCCCTCCCTCACCTGCTGCCCACACTGCTTTGGATGCAGCCCAGGACACATTTGGCTTTCTGGGCTGCAAGGGCACATGGCTGGGTCATGTCCAGCCTCTCACCCACAGCACCCCCAAGTCCTTCTCAGCAGGGCTCCTCTGCATCTGTTCATTGCCCAGCCTGGATTGTTACTGAGGGTTGACCCAACCCAGGCGATCTTGTGAAACCTCATAAGATTCGCGTAGATCCACTTCTTGAGCTTGTCCAGGTCCCTCTGGATGGCATCCTGTCCCTCAGGGTGTCAACTGCACCACTCAGCTTGGCATCATCTGCAAAATGGATGAAGATGCACTCAAGCCCTTCATTCATGTAATTAATGCAGATATTAAATAACACTGGTCCCAGTATGGACCCTTAAGGGACACCACTTGTCATTGGTATCTGTCAGGACTCTGAGCCATTGACCACTAGCCTCTGGATGCAATTGTCCACACCCAGTTTCTTATCTATGTAACAATCTACCCATCAAATATATCTCCAATGTAGAGAGAAGGATATTATGAGGGACTACATGAAAAGCTTTGTAGAAATCCAGATAAATGATCTCTGTAGCCCTCCCCTTGTCACTGATGCAGTCATTTCATCACAGAAGGCCACAGGGTTGGTCAGGCAGGACTTCCCTGTGGTGAAGCTGTTGCTGGCTGTCTCGAATTACCTCTGTCCTCCATGTGCCTTAGCAAAACTTCTCAGAGGATGTGGTCCATGATCTTCGAAGGCACAGAGGTGAGGCTGACAGGCCACTAGTTCCTGGGGTCCTCCTTGCTATTATTTTTAAGAATTTGCAGTCTATTCATCTCTTGATGTAGAGGGCAACCTCTCTTCCCATCCTTCCTCTCCAGTCCCTTTGGAATAGCTTGTAGCCATCAATAATTGCACTCCAGTCACAGGATTCATTCACCAAACTTCTGGAATGGCAGCTGGGTCATGGCTTTCTAGCAGCACAGTGACTTCCACCTCCTCCTGTTAGTTGCGCAGTCTGTGTGCACTGGGTGGAGGCACCTCAGCTGGGCTGTCAGCTGTGTCACCTTCTTAGAGGAACACTCTGTAATTCCTTTGAAGTATTTCAGTGGTGTTTCCCTGTTGGCTTCTGTTACCTCAGGAGTTCCTAGCTGATCTCCGTAAGACTTTCAGTGGAGAAATTGTTTCTGATGTCCAACCTGATGTCCCATTGGCACAGGTGCCTTTTGCCTGCTGTGGGGAGAATAGAGGGTCCCCAGGATCTTGGCTTTTTTTCTTAGGCTGTTCTGTCTCAGGAAGGCCAGAGCATAATTCCAGCAGTCTCTGTCCTCTGACTCTCTCATGCTTCTTAATCTTTCTGCTTTCTTACTTGACTCTGCCACCAGGCTGGATCAGGGTTGTCTGCCTGGTCATGTCTCACATAGCTGTTGTCTTTACTGCCATCTGAGACTGGTGACAGGCTCTGCCCACCCACTGCAGCCTGAGGCCTGGATGGGAGCTCTGTCTGGGTTGTCACATCCTTTCTGGTGACTGCAGAGGACTATAGGTTTCTGCCTTGTGGATGCTGTATCTGAGCTCCTGCCAAGAGGATGATTGATGACTACCAGGGGAGCTCACCTCTTGAGTAGGTTGACTATACCCTTCCTGCACCCCTGGGTGCACAAACTACCTTGGCACACTCCCTGGGCTGAGGCTTGTTGGGGACCCTGGTTTCTTTGGCAAATCCCAGGTCTCCATAGCACCTTCTGTTGAGAGCATTGGCAGCCCTGGGTGGATCAGAAGAGGCCCCTGTGTGCTGGGATTTGTCACTCTGCCATGGTACAGACCAGCCTTGGAGCAGCTTCTCCTGGAGAGTAACTGTTAGGTTCCTTTATGTCACGTTTAAAAAAAATGTAAATGTTTTGAGACATTGAATATGCTACATAAATTTATGTAATAAACCATCTTAACTTTCTTAAAGACTCCTGTGTAGAGGTGATCATCAAGAGAAATCAACCAAATCCAGCTGAAATTTGACATTCTTCTTGATGTTCTACCTGATGAGTTCCAATTTGAGCTAAATATACAAAAATGTACTGTAATGAATTGGCAAACAAATAAAAACTTTTCCAAATACTTCAGGCAAAATCTAATTCATGTCACCTATTTATTTTTCAGATGTTCGTGCTGCAAGAGATCAGATGAATATTGGAGGACTTCCTTATCCCACCTTGCCTTTACATGAGGCACCTGCTAGAGCAACATCTCTGTTCAGTCAGCCTTCCTCAGCTTGCTCTTCTACAACCTCTTTCAATGGGCCTTTCAATAGCGGAGTTTTATCCCCGCAGCCTCACAGCAGTTACTATAGTGGTATGACAGGACCTCAGCATCCATTTTACAATCGGGTAAATAATCGAGATCCAATTAGCATTCTTCTGATTTAGTCTGGTAACACTGCAGATGTCATCTATTAAATATTAGAATACCCATGCAAGTTTTATTTAGGAGTGGAGAAAAGTCCAAAAGCTGACAAAATTTGCAGTAATATTCAGTCACTGTTGTCTGGGGAAGAAACATCGTAAATGGCATCAGAAAAACAAATTACAAAGGGGGAAAATAATTTTGAGACACTGTTCAATTGTAGGATATTGCAGAGCTTTTTTTATTTTTTTTTTTTTTTATTTTTTTAATTTTTTTTGTAAACTGTGCTCAGTTGTTCACATGCTCACAGACATTGGAAGGGATCCCATTTTTTTTTGGTGACTGCTGTTAAAACATACAGAAACTCAAGTGGGGAGCTACATTATAAGAATATATGTCTGCCTTCCCTTTTGTCTCTTTTTAAAGTTATTCTGGGGTCTTTTCCCTCGTAGTAATTAAAGGAATTAACATGAATTGCATAAAACATACATTTTTGATCTATTTATGGGCCTCAGAAGACATAGTCCTGGGAATGGCTCATGTGGAAATTGAATGAAGTGCTTTACTGTATAGTCGAATACAGTCTAAACTTTCTGGTTTTGTGGGATGTGTTCAGTATATTTAAACTTTACTTTTCACTTTTTTTTTCTCTAGTACTATCATGAAAAAACCACAGAGAGCTGATATAAGTCATAGCTTACTTCTATATACAGGACATAGCCTCAACATTAAACATTAGATTTTACTGTAGATAAACATATAACCTAGTAAAGTGAAAAGTAAATTGAGTTATTCCTAAATCAGTGATTGTTAACCAAGGCAAAGAAATGTATGTGTAGGCCAGAACTTTTTAAGTTATCTATTCTAAAATTATTCTTGTATACCTTCAAGACAGTGACAGTATACTCTTTTGTTGAAAATAACGTAAAATAACATATGTTTTGAAGGAGTCCAACACTGGTAAATGCTTGGCACATGAATATTTGTGCTGATACTACTCAGCTTAGTCCAGGTGGGTGCTTCACTGGAAGCCCTGTTTTTGTGTCTGTTTTGCCCTGTTTTGTGTTACTGTACATGACAATGTTTAAAGTCAGGGGTGATAAACTGTTGAAACCTGTAGAGGGTTTTTGTCTCCAATAAGCATTAGAGAAACAATTATTGGTGATTCATAAGCTGTTCTTACAGTGAGTTTATTTATTCATTTGTGTTAAGGCTTACAGGCATGCTTACTTATTTGCCTACTGAAGAGTAAAATACTTCAATTTTGGCCTTTCTCTCTGGAATTTTATACTGCTCTTCTAAAGTATAATTGCTTTTAGTGTGTCACTTAATAAATATTGTCAGGGAACTGTATTCCTTACTTTGGACTCATAAAGGTACTGTCATGAGCACCACATACTGAGATAAGTGATGAGATGCTTTTAAAAGTAGAAAATTCATCCTGAAAAACTGCTTCCTTCAGCATTTTCAATCATATTTCATTTCTCAGGTTTTTGTAAAAATGGTGTTTAAAAAAAGAATAGCAACTGAAGAATAGACCCTCCCCAGTAGTAGTTTCTGAGAGAGGTCTTGGATACTGGTATGGCACAACACAATGGATTCAAATACTTCTGTGGAAATGGCTGGATTTTATTCAAAAACACCCTCAGTTCTGGGGATATGTGCCATATTCTGACCAGTAAATGGTTCCTGTCCTGGTGTCTTTAAGCATTCATTTATGCTTAAGAAAAAATGCCTTTAGCTGATGGGGAAAATACACTTTATTTTTGGAAAATACATTTTTTTATGTATGTATGTATGTATGTTTCTTCTTTTTTCTTTAGATTCTCCTGTGTTATGGACCTGGAACTTCAGTGATATAATCTATTAATTTTTGGTTTAAAACCCAGTTCTCCCTCTGGTTATCTGTAAAGGGAAGATTATGGTCCCATTTAGAAGCTCTTCAGTTTAGCACTCTGGCTCTCAGTATAGGGCTATGCTGGCCATGTGTTGTTTACCACTGTCTAATTGGCCTGGGTGAAAGCTGAATTCAAGTTCAGCTCCTCCAAATTGTTGCTCTCATGGATCATTGTGGAGATGATGTTTCTTATAGGGAAGGTCAGACCACTAGTCAAATCTAATTGGGATTTCCTGGGTGGGAATGAGAAATTATGGTATGTGAATATTTTTTTATTTTACAAAAGAGGAGAAAATTCTTTGATATCATGAAAAAGTGATGTTTTGCTGCTTAAGCTTTGTAGGCTATCTGCAGACTAAAAGTACAACTCTACACTGGTTTATGCCCAATAAATATTTATATTGGTCTCATGTTTTCATGATACCTCTATTGTACTTCAAATGAAGATTGAGTCTATGGTGCTTGGCCTGTCATGTAGAATTAATCCCACAGTTGGGAAACAGTGGAGTAGCTGAAATGCGTTCAGGGGTTGAGTAGAAGTTACAAGAGGATTGTGGGATAATTGCCTGAGTGGACAGATTTTTTCCATTGTTTTGTATTTTGATATCATGCAACCAGCAAGCTCCCTGTGTGTTTCAGAGAAGAGGCTCTGCAGTGAGAGCCGGGCACTTGAATGCAGTTTGATCATTAGGCATTTCATGCTTGGGTGTTTTCCACATGGTTTAAGTTGTTAGTGGAAAACTGAGGCATTGAATTATTCTGTGGTATTTTCTGGAAATTCGTCTCTTAAAAAAAAAGTTCATATTATTTATAGAATGTGCCTCATGACAGTTAAATAGTTTTAATTCAGTGAACTTTCCTGCATCATTCTGTACTAGCCAAATCATATAAGGCAAAGGCTAGATAACCAAACTTCCCCATTTAGACTAATGGTTACAATTCATATTGTGTAACTTTGTATGTTGGAAGAGCACATGAAATTTTTGTGGTAATTGTGTGAAAGTGCTCAGAGTCTACCTCTAGCAGCTAAGAATATGAAACCATTTTTATTTTCCATAAAGTGCTTGAAGTTGTAGCATATGCTGTCTACATAAATGATATACTCAGAAATTAAACTTGAATTTCTCAGTTCATTTAGAGCTGCTTCTGAATATAGAAGTTTTTAAGTCCTTATTGGCAAATCTGAAATGGAATATTTAAACAAATTTTACTCCTTCCTCATAGCTTCTGCCTTGAGTCATAGAATTATTTATTCAGTACAGAATTTAGTGCTTTAGACTAATCAGAATCTTGTCATGTGCAGAAACACAAATCAGATAATATGTTCTCTTGTGAAATATCTGGATTTTGAAAATGCTACATATAGAAACATCAGAAATCAGTAATACAGCCATTGTTTTGAGATTTCTTTTGGGTTTTTATGGTGTTTTGTTGGTTTTTAGTTGTTTGGTTGTTGTTTTTTTGATGTTTTGGGACTTTAAGAACTGGGCAATGAGTTGAAAGCAACGAGTGCTGTAATTCTGCTTTTCCTAAAGTCTAAATTGACACTATCCCTTAAAATAGTATTTGTATTGAACAACATGCATTAATGTATTTCCAACAAAACAAAGCTCCAATACTGTCTACTATAAGCATCTATTAATATGTTTATAAAATCTAGTGTTTGTGGAAGCCCCCAGGTTGGGTGCCACAAATATGGAAAGTTCTAGTGCTGTTATGTATCATACTTTTTGTTTATTTGGTACAATTGTCTTGGCTATTATCAATGATTCAAAGTTTTACTGAGCATCTGATTTTGAGTTTAGGAGGTCAGAGAGTGAAATTGTCAGAATTATCCTTAAATTATCCTTTTCCCATGTTGAAAAAAGATGTTGGAGTGTAGCTACCAAAACCATTCTGACTCTGTTCCTCCAGAAAACTATACCAGAGCACCCATTGGCTCAGAGGAAAAAAAGGGGGTCATTTGCTGAGGGATTTTGAAGAACTCACTCCAGAGATTTTGATTGAATTCTATTCAATGGTTCAATGCAAAAAGTAAAGAAAGCTATTACTAATTGCTCTTTTTTACTTTATGAAACTCAACTAGAGGATGTGTTTTGTTGTAATGATTTTTATTTTACTATTACATTTTGATTTGTGTAATTGTTTGTCCCTTTTTTGTTACACCTTTTTTTTTTTCCATAGCCATTCTTTGCCCCATATCTTTACATGCCAAGGTATTACCCTGGCAGTTCTCATCTCATCTCACGTCCACCACTAAAAACGAGTTTGTCCAGAGATCAGAACAATGGCCTAGTAAGTATTTTGAAGGGTAATTCTAACCTAGACAATAAATATAGTGAGTAATGAAAATGAAGGTTATTAATAATGATTCTCTGTTGGACAAGTATAAGCTTTATGTTATAAATATTTTAAGCAAAGGTGTTATTAACGTGTAATGTAAATGTATTTTGTTTTAACTTTAGAAATTTCTACAGAGGAAAACCAATTCTAGCTTCCATGTATAAAGATTAGAGGAGAATGACCTGTGATACTGGCAAAAATTTATTAATGGAAATGCCAGCTGTACTTATAGTACCAAAATAGATGTAATGATATAAGAAAATGAGTGCTACTTGTAAATTGATGTTCAGTTTTTTAAAATAATATATCACAATTTCTTTGTATTTGGAGAAGATAAAATTACATCCTTTAATGTTGTAAACCACGCTAGAAACTGGAAGGCCAAATTAAAATGTTAAAAGAAATATTTTAAATATTTAAGTAAAACAAAATACATTTTATCTTCAGTGTTTTTCAAAGTCCTTAAATTCAGCTTTACCCATTAGAAGGGCAAAACAAGCAGACTTTTCTAGCTTCCTATAGAATAATAAATTTCCTATTTATTTTACTAACAGATGATTGTTCAAATGGAATTATGAACTAAGGAAAGATAATGTAAAAGCCTCAGTTGTCGGTCACTTTAATTCTAGGGTATTGATACAATGAGCAAGGTGTTAAAAGGTGGTAAAAGCTTTAATCACTTAAAGAAAACAAATGTGTTTCTGTTGAATTATGTAGTATTATGAGATCATTCTCATTCACTGTTTACTTCATAATTTTTGTTGAGCCCTTGATCATTTTACCCAAACCATAATATTTTGTTGTTGTTAGGATGTTATCAAGGAGGATGCTGATGAGGGGCTTCCTTCACCCACAGACCCCTCAATGGTAAATGAGTAGTCATGTGGTGTGGAAATTTTAGCATCTCATTGCTTTTTCAGCAGTAATGAGTCTGCATTAATCATAACTGCAGTTCACTAACACTGCATCAGTGGCTTTGGTGGGCAAATAGAGTAGTTCAAAACTAATGTAGTTCGTGAATGAATTTAAGAGCTAATATTTCACTTGTAAGACATACTCTGTTTTCCCCTGTAGTTTCCCCTTGCTTTTCTCAGTAGCTGTGGTGAGCTTTCAGTGAAGTGTCGTGGTAGCTAAACAGAGTGTAGAATGACAGCTGGTCATTCAGTGCTTCAGTTTTAGAGTAATTGTGTTTTTCTGCTTCAGTCAACTCTCTTGCCCAAACCCTACTTCTTTAGTTGGTAACATAAAGCTATTGCAGGTAACACAGTATAAGGCAACTTCGATAGAATTCGAAAAATAAAACATTACTGGCCATAAGCTTATTCTTGAGTCAGAATGTTAACAGTTACCTTTTCCATAACTTGTTTTGTTTTATCCTAAGTATTTGTACAAAGATGCCATCTTTGTGATGTATGTTTTAACTCTAATTATGTTAATCGTGATTTATACCAAAACAAAGAGGTTAATGTGACTGTCATGAATATTTTAGTATTTGCTGCCAATAGTTGTTGGCAACGTTATAGTTTGATTGCATTTACTTTTTGTTTTAGTAAATCATTGCAAAAATGTCTTTCTACTGTTGTGCAATGAAAAAAAATCAAACCCCAGATAGATTCCAAACGGTGTTTAACTGTACATAAGTTTCACTGAGAAATCACCTATGTGCAGTGCAATGGAAAAGATATACTAAAGTTCTCTCTCCCAAGTCATTTTCTACCTTGTGTGAAGGGATGATTTGGGAGTAATTTTTTCTTTGGAGATGCCGTCCTTGTGTTTGATTCCTTATCTCATTATCCCATTCTTTTCCCAGACCTTTGAGACTTGTCAGTGCCAGGAGAATTAAGGATTTTCTCAAAAGTATTAGTGTGATGGCTGAAGACTGTGTGTCCCTGTGAGTGTGAGAAGGGACACAAGCCTGGAAAAGTGGGATTTAGTCTTGGGGCAAAGTAGTGAATGAGTTCTAGCAGCAGAATTGGAACTGGGTGCTCTTCTGCTTGCTGCTGAGTGTGTATGCTAAAGCACATTGAGGCTGCAGCTTCAAACAGCAGTGCAAAAGATTCCTTTAAGTTAAGTAGCCTATTGCCTCTAAGTAAGAAAATACAGGAATTAGAACATTAAAAAGAAACTCCCTTTGAGATGATGATAATGGAAGATTTTGTTAGATCTGTTTTTAAATTTAGTTTATACTATTGTGAGTCTGTGTAGTGCAGCATAACAGATCATATACTTTTCTAAGACTTAGCAATATTTAACCTATGGTGTAAATCTAAAACTTTGAATTTTTTTTAAAGTCTCTTTAGAAGTTGACAAGAAGGTTGTTAGTCAGAATATGATACATGATGTCTTACCAGAGTTTCATCTACTCTAAACCCACTTCTGTCGTCAACTTTACTGAATTTTCTGTGAAAGGAAACAATATTATATTTTTGTTATGTGCTACAATTATCTGTAGATGATGGGTACAATAATTTCATCCAGCTATTTAGGCAGCTCTTAATTGATGGGTCGTTGCTACTGTATAAATGATCCAACTTATTAAATGGTTTGGTGCACGTGAAGTACTTCAATAAACTAAAAAAAACTGCACAAAGTAGTTAATGAACACCAAGATGTGTAATTGGTTTGGTGATTGAAAACAAGAGGAGCATGTAGAATCAAAATTGTCTTTCATGCTAAACTGGCAAGGAGCCAGAAATGTTACAATTCCTGTGTAAAATAGAGAATAATCATTGTTTTGAATGTTTGAGTCTTAACAGGGTGAAAAAACAGGATTACTCAGGAGTATAATTTTTTTTTCATACAGATCATAATTTCTGCTTATTGCACGAGTTGACAGAGCTGTGTGGAGGCTGTTACGTGATCTAGTTATGGGTTTGCTGTTGTCAGTCTGATGTTGGAGTGACCAAGTTCTGAAATTTCAGACTGTCATCATTAGTCTCATAATATCTGTATAGGTGTCAGTGTTAGCTTAGTAGAAATCTAGAATATTTTGAAAATTCTGCATCAAGAATTTTACTTCAGCCACCTTCTATACTTGGATTCTGTTGCTGATGATAAAACTTGTCTATCTCAGACCATAGTTTACTGTTCTTTGCTGAATGGATCAAAGCATCGATGTCAAACTGGTAAGCTGACCGAATACCATCCATTTAGTTGTATCAGCATGAAGGTGCATTGCAAATTTTAGGTTATCAGCTTGAATCACTAATGAAAATAATCTTAAGATGCTGGCCTTTGACATCTGTGATGGAGACAAACATGCATTTCTGCTGGTTTTACTGTACAAATGCTTATTTCTGAAAAACTTCAAAAATTTCTAGAGTGCCCTTTTGAAGAGTTTGTAGGTGGATTGCATTGTTACCAGTCATGGACTGGTAACATGGAATGGTTCACAGAATCCCCTTTTAAGTTAGAAATCAAACTAGCATTAGCAGTGCTTATCTGTCATAAACTTGATTTTGTGCTTTAGTTTGCATTGTTAATTTTGACTTCTTAGGAAGTAGCTTGTTCCAATATAACTACTTTGTTTAAATACATTTTTTCATACTGCACTGAATATATAATCCCTTAAGATGTAGTATGTGTGCTTTGAGTGGAGACTAATGTGGCCCAGAGCATGTAGTATAGATGAACATACAGTACTTGTTAAGAAACTGGAAGTACTTTTTAAAAGTTTGAGCATGAATGAAAATGTATGGCATGGGAGTTCTCTTATGGCTTTTCCAGTGCTTTTGTGAAGCATTTTTGTGCTTTGAATATTTGTGCTTATAAGAAATAACTTTTCTATTCTGTGGGTAGTGCTGATTTGTTTTTGGGGCTGTTTCGGGGGAGTGGGGGCGAGGGGAGTTGGCAGATTTGGTTAGATAGAAGTTTGCAAAGTTATTTGAGGTATATTGGTGATGTAATGTGATTTTGAAATGGCAGGGGAATGTTTCACGAAAGGAAGGGTTTTCTGTCAGAAACATGATATAAAACCTTTATGCAAAACAAAATATTGCAAGTAGTTTTTCACAAATGCAAAACAGAATAGTCTGCTCAAAAAAATGTATTTGTATTGCATATCCTAAATGTATATTTTGAAGACCTATTTTAAAGGTTTCATCACATTATGAAAATACCCTGTGTCTATCCTAACCCTGATTTCCTCTGTTTACTTTAAAGCATGTTCTCTGTATGCTGAATCTTTGTGATGTCACTTTAAGCTGTTGTTTCTTTTAATTCTGTTTTGTCCTTTTCTCAAAGCTGTGTAAGTCTGAGTTAAACAAAACCAGACAGGTACAGCCACTTTCTGTAAATTCTCATCCACTTGTTTGAGAGTCATTCCAGAAGCTATCATACTGGTGCTTCATGCTGGGCTGTCTGTAAACTAATGCTCATTACTAGCCTTGAGGTTTGTTTTGACAAGCTGCTTTTAGCTTTTGCATGGCAAATACTTTTCAGACTAATGTTCTCTAAGCATCTCTAACAAAACCACTAAGGCTGAAAAATGTGTCAGTTTAAGTACAGTTTTAATTCACTTACATGATGACAATATCCCTAAAGCTATTACATTACTTATTCTTCAGAGAGTGCTTTTCATAAAGAATGATTTGGATTAATGTGCATCTATTTCAAACAGTTCACACTTTAACAAAAATAGTCTAAATATTTCAGCTTTTACGTATCTTTTTTTATACACTGAAAGCAAAGTTTCTAAACTAGGTCTTAATGCATGCAGAAAGAATGGCTTGTCCTTGATTGTTAGAAAAATATTTTGATCTGAAGGAGAATCTGTTAAATTAGAAGTGTTTAAAACTTTTCTTCATTTTTTTCTGGATATATCACAGATAATGTATTTAATAGATTCTGAGAACAAAGGCAATTGCTCACACTTGTTTTTTAGGGATCATTTATTTTAGTGGTGCCACAATGTAATTTTGGCTATAACAGTTTCTTTTATTTTAATTGATAAGCCTTCTTTCAAAAAATAATTAAGATTTGAATTAACTTAGTATCGTATCTTTGCTGATGTATTATCTAGCTCATGCCAATAGTAAATAGTGTGTTTATGAAGAAATAATGGATAAATCTGGTATTCTGAAGAAAAACCCGCAGTGATTTCTTGAAGAGGAAAATTAAATATGTTCATAAAAGAAGTATGTGATAAATAGATTATGGGTGAAGCTTCATTCTGTCATTCCATCATTTTGATGATTGGCTTATATCCTTGACACAATGGAGATTTTAGATGTGCTAAAAATCAGACTAAATTAAGACCTAAAATGTGTCCTTTAGATGCCTGTATGATAACTAATCAGGTATTGTAGGCACCTAATTAGGGAGACATTGCAGAATCTGAAAAGTAGCTGGCATGTCCTCTAAAGGAATACCAAGCCCTAGTTTAAGTGCCTAGACTGGAGTGGAATTAAAATGTTTAATTTTTATGCAGTAAATTAAGTAGATTGCCTTCCCAGAAAATGGGATATATCTTTTGTTTGTTTATTATCCAGTTGACATGACATTAAAAAAAACAGGAATAGTTAAACAAACAAGGATTGGTGCCCCAGCTATTTCCAGGCAAGTATGTGAACTGCCAGGTTCAAATTCCCCACAACCCCCAGCAGTATTCCCAAATGAAGCTGATAGTTTCAAGGACATCTGGTGGAGAACTTTGGGGGAATTATATGTAATATCATCTAAACTTTGAAACTCAGAGTAGCTTGGGTGGGGAATGTGCCTAGCTCCCCAGATCAGGGTATCTTTGATAACAATGAGTCAGAAATAACTCTGGGGTAGTAAATAATGGGGTTTTGGATTGCTGCCTTGGAATTACTAGTTGAATAAATTCTTTGTAAATATCCTGGTTTAGATAATTCAGATAAGGTTAACAGCATTCTTTGTGATAGCCTTTGGTTTTCATAAGCAATATATTGGGATCTAGTAATTTATATTAATTCTGAAAAATTAAACACCTTCAAAGTAATTGTATAAAGATAGGGGACAATATTGAACTCCAAAACCAGTCTTCATTGGTGATTTGAGGAATATAATGAAACTTGATTAACTGGCACTTTTACATCCCAGGGTTTATGCATGTGATGATGACCTCTGAAGCTTTAGAAGCTCTTTTGCATGCTCCCAAAATGAGCTGTTTGGTGCGCAGTCTACACTGCTGAACCTAAAACTTGATGTTCAGAAAAAAGGGAGGATGCAACCTCCCTCACGGGTGGAGAGCATACAAATACTTTCTAACTGATAGAATTGATTCTGATTTTGCTTTTAGGGATTTGGAATCACTAGTGTAACTGTGCATAGGTTCCCATCCAGGAGGAATGTGGGTTTTTTTGAAGAACATACTGCCTTAATATACTGTCTACCTGCAGATGCATTTGTTTTAGTTTTCCACCCTTTCCTTGAAATTCCCAGAAGCTAGCAACATTAACAGGACAACTCTTGCATTACAGAGCTGAATTATAAATAATTTCTAACTAAATCTTGCCTAAGTCTGAGTTACTTGAAGCATCCTCCCACTATCTTGTAGGGCATTTGCAGTGCTACTGTTTCAGTACTGTGGTACACAGCCCCTTGGCTGATCTTGCATAAATAGAGTTGAAGGAACCTCTGGAAAATGAGCAGATATTGTTAAAATTACCCAATTAATCCATGTAGTTGAGGAGTTATCTTTGTTTTGAGTATCTTTGAGTTTTAGGTCATCTTTGTCTGAGAATAAACCAGGAGTTTTTAAAACAGAAAAATCTAAGTTGTGTCTGCATTATTTGAGAAAAAACCCCAAACATCCCTAAACCAAACTCACTACTGAAGTTAGGGGAAAACTTGTGAGTGGAACTGCATTGTCAATTGATTAACTTGTACTTAATACTTCTGATTTTTATGTTTCTTTTCTTAAAATTATGTAAGAGGGTTATTTTGTCACAAAGGCAGGACTCAAGATGCTGGTTTTTTTCTCCTATAAGTACATATAAGGAATGTCTCCCAATATATAGATATTCTGATAGTAATTTAAAATGCCTGTGCATTCTTATGCTCATCTCTTAATTTTAAAATGTAGTTGAACACAGCTTGATTTGTGTTAGTGTGTATTGTGAATTTCTGGGTGTACTGAGTACTTGAACAAGTCTTACATGCACATTTTCTCACTTACAGGGAGCAGGAGCAGGCACAGGGTCAACCACAGGAGTATCACATGTGTCTCTGAGCACAATGAGTGTAGAAGCTGTGTGTGAGAAGCTAAAGCAGATAGATGGCCTGGACCAGAGCATGCTACCTCAGTACTCTGCAACTATAAAAAAGGTATCAGCTGAATTTCATTGATGTGTTTAGTTCCTAAACATGGAGATATACAAGGAAATATTTAGTTGCCTCTTTTCTTGAAAGTGTTTTTTTAGACACATCAAATGTTAAAATAACATCCTAAGTTCTGTGCATGACAGGTTTGAAGGACATTTTAATACAAGCACTTATTTTTCAGAGAAAATGTGCTCTGTTGAAAAGGATAAATAGAAATATAAATAGTGATGAGACTGGTTATTCTGAGAAAAGAAGGAAGAAAAATGTTTTCAAAATTGCCATGTGTAATAAATAAATAAAAAGGATTGCAAATGTGTTCTACATCTAGGTAGCAATATCCCTTCCTTTTTTCTCTGTGAAAAATTGGCACATCTCTCCTGTTGTAAATGAGTGGTAAAGATGGTTCGATTTCTTTATCACAGTCCATATCCATTTGCTTCAGAAAAAGGTCACTGTATGTTTTTCTGCCTCTCCTCTTTTCCATG
Organism: Drymodes brunneopygia; assembly: GCA_013400955.1. NCBI lineage: Eukaryota > Metazoa > Chordata > Aves > Passeriformes > Petroicidae > Drymodes > Drymodes brunneopygia. The sequence goes on from VZTZ01012087.1 coordinate 51,304, forward strand.
ATAGATACATTAATACAGAATTATTTTTTGCTCTTTAATTTTTTTTCACCATTCTGTGTGGTCTTTTTACAAAGAAAGAGGGGAAAAATATGAAGGTTGTCATTAGTCAGTGTTTTTGCTGAGCTCGCTTTGTCCTGGAACCTGTCGTATCTTAAATAATACAGAAAGGATGTTGATTCAAGGATTAAGAGACAGGTTTATCATAAGAACCTTCAGCGAAGTTACTTAAAGCAAGAAGTAGGATGTTAGATTACAGGTCATTAAGTGAAGCTGCAAAAAATTCCAGTTGCTTCCGTTGCTCCAGAGTGCAAGAAGAATGTGCTCATCAGTTATCTCTAATGGCATTCCTCTTATTTATATTCTTGCATTTCTTACAAGGGATATCATGTAATAAAGAAGGATGAAAATGACTCAGCCTGGTCTTTTTCCTGGTTTGACTAAGACCATCTGCTGGGATATGGGAACAAAACCATTGAGATGCCTTAGTATAAGCAGAGCTCTCAACTGGGGTCTTTTCTGGCTGCTCTCCTGAGACATGGTTCCTCTTTTACATTTTGTCCATACACTGATACATGGTATAAAGAGAAATACCTCTCGCTGTTACGTAGTGAAAATGATTCGGTGTTGAATTTGGTGCTTTTGGAAGTTAAGCACTATATAAACATGCCGAATGTAAGGAATCACCTTTCTAGAATATAGATGTTGTTTAAGCACTTCTGTGTTGATCTCTGATTGATGATGAACGTTGGAAAGAAGTCTGTTCTTCTGTCCCTGGGTATTTCTGATGATGGAAGGAATGTAAGCCTGTTTTATGCAGAGAGGGAGCTTAATGGAGGTAGTACTTGATCTTAGATGCCTCAAGCCAGGGGTCAGATGCTGCCTGGGAGTTCAATGCCTGATTCGCTTCAAATGTTTGAGTGTCTGCAGTCCATTTGTGTTCTGAGTCGGAGAAATTTAAGCAGATTAATGTGGCTTATTGTCCCTGAAATTTTCCACCACTTATGTGTTCTTTGCTTATGTCTGTATATAGTACACTATCATATTGCCTTTCATATACACATTTTTAATGGGTTTAATATTTCCATTTTTTCCCAAGAAACATCGGTGTTTCTTGTCCATCAGCAATCATCACTAAAAATACTTCTATAAAAACACATGGTTATTATATAGAATTGGACTGAATAGTGACTTTGGGAAATTTCACTAGTAGTCTGCATCCAGCTTTACCTCTACCTTTTTAGTCTGTTACTGCCATGCCATAAGTCTTGTATCCATAATTTACATTATTTAGTTCTATTGTTTTAGGCAAATATAAATGGCCGTGTCTTGGCTCAGTGCAACATTGATGAACTGAAAAAAGAAATGAATATGAATTTTGGTGACTGGCACCTGTTCAGGAGCATGGTAAGACTTTCTGTTCTGTGTTCAGGTTAAATTAGTCTTTTTTAATACTAATCTTTTTTCTTTCTGGTTGTTTTCTTGTTGTCATCATCTTTCAAGTTTGTAAGTATTGTCCTAAAGCATGAATGCATCTGCTATGTTGTTACTGTCTTTTTGTCTTAAGCACTAATGAATAACTGTTTGCCTATGGAATTGCATCTTGATTGCGAACTCTGAAGTTTTGCCTCCTTTTTTTTGAGGGATCTGTTTTTCCTGTATGAGTTCCCTTTTCAAATTTGCCTATTTTAATGAAATAGTCAGAACTTAACTCTTCTTTAAATCTCTGTCCTACTGTTGGAGTTGGGGAACTCAAAGTATGTGTAATAGTGCAAGGAATTGGGCAGCCAGGCTGTTACAGTGAGGGTTATGCATCGCAGAGAACTGAGTTTTCTCTTAAGTATTTTTAGACTATTGCCAGTTTTCTTTCTTGAAATAACAGTGTGTCTCTCAACTGTAAGTCAGTCTTGAAAACACTGAGAATTACATGATGAGATTTATTGTTAGATATGAAGTGTTTGGTTTTGCTTTAAAATTTGTAATTTTTCACTTACTAGTTTTACAAGAATTTAAGTATTTTTGTGGCATATGACTTCTTTCAAGGGTCTGAGCAGTAATAAGAATAATTTGTAAATACAGAACAGTTACTGAAGGATTTTTCTTTGTACTTTTCCATGGTCAAAACTGCATACACAGGTACACTCTTACAGCTGTGAATTCCTCGTTACTATTTTTAATGGAATTCTTGTTTATCAATCATGAGAATTTCTTCTATTTATGTAATTACATTAAAACTGTCTCTCTTTGCCTGTTAAGATACTTGAAATGAGAAATTCAGAAAATCAGGCTGCTCAGGAGGATCCTCGTGGAGCAGCGGAGCACGGTACAGCTGCGATTCCTCACAGTGACCTCACTCGCCGTCCCGGCCATAACACCGAGCTGCCTCACACTGAGCTGACAGGTCTTGCTGGCCAGGCTCCCTACACACTGAACTTCAGCTTTGAAGAACTCAACACAATTGGTCTTGATGAAGCTCCTCCACGCCATAGTAACTTAAGTTGGCAGGTATTTAATAGAGAAATGTATTATGCTTGCTTACCTGTATGGAAAAGATATTTTTTCCAGGCTTGAATATAGACAGGTCAGGAAATAAGTCTCTGGGATAGTTCATATACTTTCAGTTCTCAGTCTTGGCAAAGCCTAGCTCTGCAGAGATGTAAAATCTAACCATACTCTGAGTTGAAGTCTTTAGTCTTTGCCATCTCAAAACTATTCATCTGTTCCAGAAATCACTCTTCATAACAAAAAACCTAAGCTGTCATGCTTTTCTCATCTAGCCTAGGGTGGTTGGTGTCTTCCAAGGCTTCTGCATTTTTGTATAATTTGGGCTTTGTGTATGAAATATTTCAGCTATGTGCTAACCAGAGGTTAGCCTATTCAACAAATATATGTTAGGTTTCTGAAAATAGACAACTACAGTGCTTCCTGACATCAGAACCTTTTCCTTACCATGCATAGCCTATTCATTGATTCCAGAACTGACATCCGTCTCTAACTGTGGTTTCTGCCATAGGTTGTGGTCAGTTTTCTTCTGCATCTTATGAGACTACCTGAAGCGTTGGATTTTGTTTATCTTTAAGAAATAAGACAATTCAGTTGGTGGCTAAGTAGTGGTTAGAATTGAAAAAAAACCAACAAAACCAACAAGCCACCAAGCCCAGTGGGGTGAACCCTTTTCATTTCTAATAGTAAATTATAAAATCTTGAAGGTGCAACAAAATAAAAAGGCACCCCAAATTCCTAACTATAGGTGTTACTTTTAATGGTCAACATTGTCCGTGAAAGTAGGTTTGGGATATATATCCCAGAGATAGATTTCTATCCCAGATACTTCAGAATGTATGCATGCATGCTTGTGTATGTTTGTAGGATACTAATTAATTACCTTTCCTACCCATTTCCATGGAGTATGTTTTTTCTAGACCAAAGTGGCATTATACACATTTGTTGTATTTGAATAAACAGTGCTTCTGATGCCCATACAGTTATCTGAATTTTAATCAAAGGAATGAGAAAGGTCATTTATCCTTTAGAAAACATTAGAATTCACCTGTTAGAATTTTTTAAGTCAATACTGATTAGTATAGCTGCTTCTCTGTTCTGGTGAGTTGACCCTGGCTGAATGCCAGGTGCCCACCAAAGCTTCTTTATCACTGCCCTCAGCTGGGCAGGGGGGAGGAAATATAATGGAAAGCCAGTGGGACAAGATAAGGGCAGGGAGAGATCACTCACCAGGGACTGTCATTGGCAAAACAGACTCCACTTGGGGAAATTGTTTAATTTATTACCAATCAAATCAGAGCAGGGTAATTAGAAATAAAACCAAATTCTAAAAGCAGACATGGGGGCGAAGAGGATTATGTTTGTCAGAAAACTGATTTTTCTGAAATCAGGTGTATGCAATGGAATTTTGCCAGGATATATTGAAGTATGTATGGTGGGGGTCTTTTAAAAATGTTTTTGCAAGATGTTCAACATTTAGATGAATTCTTGCTGTCTTTCTGATATAAAATGCAAATTTTGTAAATGTATGAAACATATTAGAAAAGCCCATCTTAACATACAAATTCAGTTTTTATAATTATATACTCAAAAGAGTCTCAAATACACTGGATAAAATGCTTGTTTTGTGGAAATTTTCCATTATGGGGACCAACAATAAGAATACTTCATAATTTTTGTGTGTGTGATTCCATATATATGTTAATAGTAAGCATATTTTAATTATAGCGTTTACAATTACGCTTGCATAATCTTGTTTGCAGCAATGAAAATAATTAAGTACATATTTAATGCTCTGAGTTATTTCATTTAAGAAGATCGATAAAAGTAAAAATAAATAGTTCATTTAACTGTTACCTCTCTCTCTTCTTTTTTTTTCCAGTCACAAACTCGTAGAACTCCAAGTCTTTCAAGTCTTAACTCTCAAGATTCTAGTATTGAAATATCAAAGCTTACTGACAAGGTGCAGGCAGAGTACAGAGATGCATATAGAGAGTACATTGCTCAAATGTCACAGTTAGAAGGAGGTGCCAGTTCTACCACAGTAAGTGGGAGGTCCTCCCCTCATAGCTCAAGTGCTTTCTATATGGGCCAGAGCACGTCAGGGGGCTCCCTGCACTCCAGTGCAGAACTGGAAAAAGGAAAAGATGGTGAACAGAAACAAGATGATGGAAGAAAGCCCTTTTTGCTGAAGAGGAATGATGTTGATTACAGCACGTCAGGTGTTTCTACCAATGATGCATCTCCTTTGGATCCTATTACTGAAGAAGATGAAAAATCTGATCAGTCCGGTTCCAAGCTTCTCCCAGGAAAGAAGTCTTTGGAAAGAACAAGTATTTTCCAGGCTGCAGATCTAAAGCTTAAGGGAGTTACTCTCCGGTATCAGAAACTTCCCAGTGATGAAGATGAGTCAGGAACTGAAGAATCAGATAATACTCCACTTCTTAAGGAAGGTAAAGATAAGAAGACAGATATCAAAATAGAGAAGCAGCCCAAATCTCCAGAACATGGTTCTGAACCTATTAGAACCTTCATCAAAGCAAAGGAGTATTTGACAGATGCCCTTTTGGATAAGAAAGATTCGTCTGACTCTGGTGTAAGATCCAATGAAAGTTCTCCAAATCATTCCCTCCACAATGAAGGAGCAGATGATTCACAGCTTGAAAAGGCAAATCTCATTGAGCTTGAAGATGACAGTCACAGTGCAAAAAGAGGAATTCCACACAGCCTTAGTGGCCTTCAAGATCCAGCTGTGGTTCGCATGTCTATTTGCTCAGAAGATAAGAAAAGCCCTTCTGAAAGCAGCCTGATAGCAAGTAGCCCTGAAGAGAGCTGGCCAGCCTGCCAGAAAGTCTATAACTTAAACAGAACCCCTAGTACAGTCACCTTAAATAATAACAGTGCTCCAAGCAATCGAGCTAATCAAAATTTTGAAGAAATACAAGGTATCAGAGATCCATCTCAAATTATCCTGCACCCTGGCTCGGGTTCCAATTCAACTGCAGTTCAGAATGAGAATCTGAAGACAGTTGCTCACAAGCGAGGCCAGCGTTCAAGTTATACCAGGCTTTCAAAAGATTCATCAGAGCTCCACACTGTTGCAGCCTCAGAGGGAGCTGGTTTTGGAGAAGAGAGAGAGAGCATCCTGTGAAAAGCAGCCAGGTTAAAAAGAGTATGCCCATGAATTGTAGCTTGGAATTCTTTGTGAGTCTGTGGTTACATTAAGCTCTGTAGTTCAAGCTTTCAATATTGTAAAAGAAGGCCTAGATTATTTACAGTCATTTTCTCTGAAAGGAGGAGTAATTTTTACAAGAAGCAAACTACTTCAGACCTTCCCCACATATAAAAGTAGTAGTTGTCAGCATGGGAAATCAGTTCTTTGTTAAAACGCTGTGCAAAGGTTTGGTCAGGGGCAGATTTTACAGAAGTATGGTTTAATTATGAAAAGTACAGTGTGATTTTGCTTTCCTACTGGAATATGTATTACTTATCCTGTCTAAACATTCCATTAATTCTCCATATTTGCAAGTAAAGTTAATACTTTCCATCCTTGCCATTTGATGTACAAGATGCCAGAACACTGAATATCACAACCTGTGACACCCTTACCAAACTTTGCATTAATTTGTGAATTAATGTGTGCAACATAAATTACATATGTTGAAATTTGAGTGTTAAGGGTACTTGTTTGACTATATGTATGCTTTTGCTCTCTGTATGTTCAGTAGTTACTGTTGAATTTGTGAACTTTGGGTAGAGTGGTGATAAGGTTTGTAAGGAACATTGTCTTGATGTGTCACTGGAATTGGCAGTAAGGTAATACCTTATCACTGGCTTAGTGGATTCATTATTTATTGTAGGTATGCAATTTTGCAGTCACTAAATAGATGGTCTCAGTAGATGCAACCACCACATTAAAATATTGTAAGGATAAAGTATGAATATGATCTTTGAATTTATGAAGCATTTGTGGCTGTGTGTGGTTTTTCCTTGGTACAGTGATTATCATTTGGTTATGGAAAGAAAAATAAGCAGTGTTTGCCATTTTAAAACTAATGCATACCCTTTGGAATCTTGTCAAAGCTGTACTCAAGCTTCTTTATTTCTGAAGTACAGTGTTTGAAGATTTTTTTATCATCTAAGTAGTGTACCTGAATAATGTTATAGCAAATACTTGTACTGTCGGGTGAAATCTGCATGGTTTTGAGGAAGAATTGTTCAAGCTAGAGTCTGCTAGTAGAAAGAAAATAAAAAATAAATTGGCATGTTGGGCTTGTGTCCAAATTTCTTTTGATTTGCAGTATTTTGTTTCTTTGATAAAAATGTTAAATCCATGTTGTTATGGTTAAAGTACTTTACAGATTTAATTTTTTAAAATGCATTAAAAATATAATTATTAATATAATACTAAATAAACATCAAGTATAAAAATACATTTGATAAATGAAATAGCCAAAGTGGACATTTCTAAATAAAGTGCTGTGAGCCGCAGAGAAGTGGACATCTCTCACTACTCCAGAGCAGTATTCCTGCTGTTTTGGCAGTCACATGTGCTGGTAGCTCTGCACAGCTTTGCTTGTGTCCCAGTACATCTCAACCAGAGGCTTCCCAAGGGACCTTGTGGTCTTGGCCTTTGTTTTCCAAATCAAGAGGATGCATTTCTATGCCAGAGTCAACAGAAAAAGTGCCTTTATCTAGACTCTGCTTTTTCATTCCATGCGTGTCTTATACTTGCAGGACTGGAGATGTGATCTGTACCTTTCTGGATTTGGTTGGTGTGCTATTTAGTTGAATTAAATTGTACTCATCAGAGTGTTACAGAAGTACTGGAAACTTGTGTGCACCATTAGATTAACAGTTCAGCCAAAAAGCCTCCCAAAACAAAGTAAGAAGCCCCCAAAGCCAGTGTAGCTTCATAATACTTTGCCGAGTCTTTGGGAACAGTTTTTTGGGTTGGGTTCTTTGTCTTAAAAATAAGAGTACATTACTCTGCTTTCAAGCATTTTTGGGATGTAAAAGCTTTTGACAGAAAGATAATTATAATAATTTTTTTGTAAGAGAAGACAAGTGTAGCCTTCTTCATTGAGACATACAGTATTGACAAAAGATCCCAATTATTTTGAATCATTTTGTCTTCAGTCCTCCAAATAGATGAATGACAGATTGTCATATGGTCTTGAGGTACTCTTCTTCCTGAAAGTTTTATCCCTCAAGTCTTCATAAAATACCAACATTGGGATGAAAGAGGTGGTTGAGTGGAAAACTTTTCAGTGTTTTTGTCTTGTGTTCACTAATACCAGTGCAATTGCTTACCTTCACTAGGAAGCAATAGTTATAAGCAAAGTATGTGTGTAAGATGGCACAGGACTTAATGCAGTTCTCCCTTTGGGTATGTTGATCCATGTCACACATGGGATGTGGGTACCTAAAGTCATTTCAGTTCCAAGCAGGGGTTCTGTCCAGTTTCATGGACTGCTTTAACTGCATTATATAGTAATGCAGGCTGTCATTTATATCATAAAATGTGTTCATGGACTTGTTATTTAATGCCTTCCTAGCAGTTGGGAAAGTTCCTTGAATTGGGAAATATGAATGCTTCATGGCCAGTTTAAGAACAGTGTGCCATAAAAGCTGGCTTTTAAAAAGCCAGTAAATATAACTGACTCTCAGAATCTTGAAAATACTTGAAAATAACTAGAAAAATAACTAGACAGAGTGAATTTTTCTTTTAAATTTTTTTATACAGGTATTCATAAGCTAACAGAAGAAACTGTGGTAGTATGCTAAAGGGAGAGAGGAGGAAATGAAGAAATGGTGTACTTAATACAACACAGTAGTAAGTGTCCTTTAGTACATAACAGAAATATATGTTAGTTACTGTAAATGTTTAATGGTTTTTTCACATGTAGAATATAATGGAATAACATTTGCAAGAATTAAAAATACACTGCAGTTTCCTAGCTGAACCTTGGTTTTTTTCTCTACCACAGTTTCTATGGCTACTTGCTTGCATAGTTGCACAATCTTTTGAGTTAAGAAACCATAAACAATTTCCAGTGTTGAAATATTAAATGTTAGCTCTGTGACTTGTGGGAATCAGGGAACCCAAGAGTTCAGTGGAAAATGGAAATGAATGAAAAGTATAAAACAATAAGACAACTGCAAACTTATTTCTGCTGCTCACCACTTTCCAGAACTCTTGTAATGATAGTTTATGTATCCACTCTAATTTTGGATGGCTGAACATACAGGAACTTGAAACCATGACTACTTTGTCTAACTGAATCTTAAGAGCACAGTTTGGCTTGGCCTCATGTTATGATGCCTGGATAAGATTGCATGGTAGGGTGAAAATAAATCGCTTTTGGAAGGAAAAATTGGATGCAAGTAACATTCCAGGTTTTATATGAGACTCCTGTGGCTATTTGCCAGGCTTTTCCAGGGTTACAGTTTCTGAGGAAGTGAGAGAGGGAAATTCTTACATTTCACTTGTAAAACTTGCAACAAAATGATGGTCTGGTAAAATTCTTGGAGATCTGAAAAAAAAAGTTTCCAGTTTGTGCCTGTCCTGGTCACTCTGGGGTATCTGATCATCCTGGGTGACTTCGCCCACACAGCAGAATAGGTACAGGATGTTGGTAAGTTTTCCGTCCCTAACTTTCTTAAGTTTTCTTTTGAAATATTGTTAAATTTTTTTGTTTCTTCCCTTTTCTTTGTTTATGTAATCTTTGGGAAATTTTCCTGCGACACACTTAGCATGGGTTTATACGGAATGCTGAAAATAGGTGGTTTCTCTTGTGGTCTGGGGCTAAACTGTTCACTTCTGTCAACAGAATCTACAAAGCGTCTTTTTTACATGTGCAGTTCTCATGAGAAGCTTTCTGGACCTTGCTGTAAGAATATAGGAAGTTCTTTGGACAGCTACAGGATTACACAAGCAGAGGAGCTACAGTTCAGCATGTTGCACCCTGTGGCCTTGATAATTTTGATCAGCTTTATCATCTGTTACAGGTTTATTTAAGTCTCTAAACACATTATTAGGAAATTGCCAAAGAAAAATAATACCTGAATATTTGAGGTCTCATAAATGAAAACTACTGTGGTGGTAAAATAGAAGTGTTCATACCAGGTAGTGAATTTTCAGACACACAAGAGAAAAACATTGTAGTAATTGGTGTGAGATAAAGACTGCTTTTGGGATTTTGGTCTTTTTTATGCTGTAAAGGGGCTGTAATGAGGAGAATGTAGAGCAAAATTCCAATTCCAGTTAAGCAGAGAAGACTGGAAAGACTGTGCTAAACTTACACGCTGTTTTCTGGCAGCCTTGTGCATTGTATTTTTGAGATTTCGGTTATCTTTCTTAGGGCCCATTTCATTAGATTAAGGGCAGGCTAGGCAAAAATTTTATTTAGAATCTTTCTCCTTGGGAATACAGAACAGTTTCATAAGATTGACATATTCTCACAGGTTTCTGAATTTTAACAAACAGAAGGGAAAAAAGGGAAAATGTGTGCTCAAAAAAATTCATAGTATAAATAATATCACACCATGTTTCCAAGCTTTGAATCTAACATTTATATTTTCATGTGTGGGTTTGACTCTTGTGATATGCTTAATATTTTGGTGAAGTTTTGGTTTAGAAATTTATGCCCTGTCTTCCATGAAGTAAGACTCAGAGCTACAGGGTTCTTAGCAATGGTTTTTGCAATCACAAGTGATTGTAGTTCTTAAGGAAGACTGATACAAGACCAAATGTTTTGGCCTTAAAAAGCATTAACAGGTGATGTTCTTTCCCCCAAATTTTTGTGATGGTGACCGTGGATAAACTTCTAAAGGAAATTCTGTTAGCCAATTCCTTCTGTTAGTTTATTGTTATCTTTGGGTCATCTTCTTCTAAAGGGAAGGAAAAAAATCCCTGGGATATTTTAGAAGAACCAAGTCTTTCGGAGGAAACAAAAGACAAGTGAGAGGTTGTGTGGCATTTTAGGTAACAAAAGGTTCTAATTGAGAGTGTTACAACCCACCCCCAAAAAGTCAAGGGTAACCCAGATTCTTATTAATGGATGCCCTGGGGCAGCTTAGAATGAAAGACACTGAATGATTGATGTTTCTAAATATATGTATGTAGGGTTTATTGCAGAATAATATGGTTGCAATGGAAAGCAGGTATGCAGCCATTTTGGTTATTATTATCTATAATAATATGACTATACGCTTTAAAAATGTATAAGGAAGGGACAAATGTAGAAAGTTATCACCAGTAAAAGGTGTGCTTACAGGAATTGGGTGTTGCAATTATGTCTGTCGGTCAAAGTGGTGGTTGCAGACCATCAGGTCTGAGAAGACTGAGAAGTCACACAGAACCCCCTAAAGCACTACATCTGTCGAGTTTTTATCAACTCAGGTTCAGGTGGGAACGCCCAGGTACCTCTCCTGGCCTGGGGAGTTTCACACTGGATGATGATTGTGGATTAATGTTGTGGTTCATGGGATGCTTTGGAAGTCTTTGACACCTTCTAAGTTCTTAGAGCTGTCTATTACCGTCAGCCCAGTCGAGTCCATTGTGGCCCATCAGCAGAGATGAAGACCTTCAGGCTGAGTGCAAATGTCCCAGTACTTCCCCAACAAGGGAGTTACCACAGCTGAGTTCACTTTAGAAAGGACCAGAAGACAGTTCCCCAGGCCTCAGGGTTTGCCTCTCTCCTTATCTTGTTCATCACCAGCTGCAGCATGTAGAGGCGGGCTCACCCTCTGCACCTGGGCGGTACCTTTCACATTGCCAGCTTGCCCCTGAATGTTTGAGCTATCAGCATTCCAGTCTCTCTCCAGGATCACTTGTGGATACATTCTTCTCCCAGACCTGGGATGATTGGACAATAGCATCCCTTTATCTTATCTCAAGTGCCCATCACTTTCCAAACCCTTGGACAGTAGGCATATTCGGGGTGGGGTGGGCTGCGCTGGTCACAGATGAACAGCTGCTTCTTTGCAGTTTGCTGGAGTGGGCAGAAGTCCTCAGACGATTTTTACAGTGTTTAAGCCATTAACCATTTCAGTCTCTCACAGAGAGTTGGTGTATATTTCTTTTAATGATGAGATTCCAGCAACAGAGCATACTTTTTGTTATGTGAATTCCTAGAGCTGCTGTTACACAGCACGGTGTTCAGGGTTCTCATGTTTCCTCATGTTTCAGTCTGAGTATTGACATTGCATATCCTCCTTGCTTCTTACAAAAGTAACCTGGATTGCAGAATTATCTTTGTGAGTAAACCAGAGTGTCTGTATATCGTTACTAGAACACAATAATTTTTTTGTTTATGAAAGAGGAGGGGGGGAAAGGAATGCTAGTCGTCCATTATAACATTTTTCTTTGTGTCCAGGATTTCTCATGGTAGAAAACAAAGGAAAAGTTTGAATAGTTTATATATGTCCCTGGAACCTAGAAATAAAAACAAAGGCATAAAATATTGACTGTGGGGAACAGTTAAACTAAAATGGAAATTTTGTGATGCCTTACTGCCTTCCCTCACTAATTAAACCACAGGGAAGCAATCAGCAGAGATTTAACTTTTTTGGTTTTGAATATTTCTTCTGAAATAATGCGATGGTTTGTGCTTGGCTAAAAGCAATCCGTATTCTTGAATATGTTTATGTATTGCAGTACTGTGAAGTCTTCCTCATTTGTTGTAGTACTTTTGAGAGGCAGCAAAATTTCTCTAGGTTCATTTTGGACACCAAAAATCCTTTCCCACCTCAGCAGTAGTAGAATACAGAGTTATACATATTTTTAGGAGAGTCCTGATCTTTCATCTGCCAGTCAAAATGGACTTTTGTTGAGAGACCACCTTTATTATACATTCATTGAAACAATAAGAAGTCCTGAAATCCAACTGACGATTCCTATTAAATTAACTTTTTCTCATTACCCAGCATTTTTTCCCATCCTCCTTATGTTCCCTGTTTGACTGTAAATCTTGCAGCCTGTTTATGGTCCTCTCCTTTTGGCCAAACCTAAGATTCTAGCTTTGAATGTCTTAGGCATGCCAGTCATTTGGGACTGGGTATATATTTGCTTTCCCTTATTGTTGGACATGCTCCTGTCCTGTCTTGCCCCCACTCCCTGTGTTCGGTGCACAAGAACATCATGTACTTGGAACTATTTCAGTTCTGCCTCAACACCTGACTGGTAGTTGGGGCTTTGTTTGCTGAGTGTGACTTACCTTCCCAAACTTTTTCATGATAACCTCAGAACTGCTGTACTCTGCAACTTTTTCCACTTCAGCAATTGCAGAAAATGCTGTTGTACTGCAGAACTGGTGGTGTTTTTTGCTTCGATGAGGATATTTAATTGGTGGGGGTTTTTACCCTAGGAAGGTTTTATAGCCTAGATAGGATCTAAGTTCTACAATAATTTTTTTCTCACTTCTCTCTATCCTCTTCCTCAGGTCCTGGAAAATTCACAGAATATACATGTTCACAAAGCTGGTTTTAAAAGACATTTTATCTGATATCTTTATTGTGGATGGTATTGTGGACACATCTGAAAAAAGTGCACTAATTTATATCTGCCAGTGGAAAAAACCTTCGACCTTTATTTAGTAGGGGGAAAATCTACTTCTTTGTTTCCTTGCATCTGTTCCTGGTAAATAATCAGGCAATGATTGCTCATAGGATAAGGACAGTTGTCCGCTCATCTGTGTTCTAAGTAGTCTGTTAAGATTCTAGAAGAACTTTATAGTTGCACTCAGGAAGGGTTAATTTTCCTCATGGTTCTCTAAGTTATGCTTGGTGATGCAGGTCTTAGTGGCTCTGCAAACAGTGTTATGTGCACGACATTTTAGCACTTGCTTTCAAGTAATCTGCAGAAGCTGAAAGGTTCTACATTTGTTTAAAGACTCAAGAATCAACCTTTGGTGTTCAGGTATTTTTACTTTGAAAGATAAAAAAGAAATCTTGATTTTTTTCTTTTTCTATAAAAGACAAATCATCAAACCATAAGCCTATGGTTAACCTCAGGACATATTTACACCTTTGGAATATAAAGGAGGGTTTAGAGGTTTTGTTGTTCCAGGATGCCTTCTGGTCTTAATTTTCAACATCATCTTTTCAGTTGCTTCTTTCAAGGTGCACGAGGAACCATGAATAATTTCCTCTGTTTTCACCATCTGTGCTACCTTCTGCCTTTCTTCCATCTGATGACAGACTAGCTCAGCTTTATCAAATCTTTTTATATGCTAATATGAACTAGAGTTTAATTTTGTTGTCCATGGCTACGGTGTTCAGTAATTTTTATTTTTTGTCTTCACATCAAATTTCAGGTCTCTTTGTATAGTAATTTCTTTAAGCACTCGGTGGTACTTTGCAAAACTCAGATCCATAGAACTAATTTATCTGCATAGACACTTCACTCTCAAGCAAAAAATACAATGGTGATTCATTCTAGATTTGTAAGAGAAAGTCTTTATTCTTAAAATTCATTTCAGGAAAGTAGTCCCACTTCTGTAATTTTCCAGTGTAGGAAGGGGACAATTATTTTATTCTCATCCTTGAAATTATTTGGACTTCCAGAAAAAAATGCAGATTGCTTTTGTTTGGGCTAGTTGTCTTTTAGCAGAGACCTTCGAATGCTCATCTGAGATGGACCATGTCTCTTTTGCTTGACTAACTGGCTTCTGAAGCATAAGATCAGTTGGCTCAGGTTCTGTCAACTACATTATGTTTCTTCAAATTTTTTTTGTTTGTTTGTTTGTTTTTGTTGTTTGTTTGGGTATTTTTGTTTCAGGGGCAGTAGATGATAAGAAAGGAAAAAAATCACCTATATTTAAATAGCTCCTAGAGTTCAGGGGAGGGCAGAAACCTATCAGACTTTTTTCTCTTCAGGAATCTTTTCAGGCTGTGAAAAGTTGGACAGAGTACTTAGACAGTCATCCTCCTACTGTGATGAGCTCCTTTGTAGTATTTCTGGAAAAATAACCTTTGTTTTGTTTTTTGTTTTGTTTTTTGTTTTTTGTTGGGTTTTTTTAATCTATCTGTCAGTAACAAATCTCAAAATAATATCTGTATCTGATCTCTGATCTGATGCAGAATTCTTTATCTACTCTAGTCCACTCAACCTTCTTACTTCAGTGTGAATACTGGGTGTCTCTCAGGGTTAGGGTACTGATGTTCCTGTGCTATGGGAGAGATCCTTATCGAGAGCATTAATGGCTTTATGAGAGAATGCCCTAAAAAGTCTTCTGTTTCTTCTCTCTTGGCTAAGTGTCCAGACTTTGGACTTTCTGTTGGAGCTAAAGAAGCTAAACCATCCTGTTGTCTGCTCCACATTCACTTGGCAGTGTTACCTTGGTGCACCAGCCACACATGTTCAATTCAGTGTTCTCAAAGGTTCTCTAGGTTGAATTAAATTGTTTCCCATGTGGAAGACCAATGAAACAAACCAGGTAATGATCAGGACTAGGACTGCAGGACAGAACCTCGGTGGAGTTTACAGCATTGCCATTCATGATCATGTCTCTTCAGATCATAACATCATTTGGAAAGCAGGTAAAATCCACACGTAGGACTGTCACTACCACTGTCACTTTTTTTGATAAAGCATCCGTGAAGTCCTAGAGCTTTTTCTCTTCCCAAGCAATTCTATTTTAACTAGGGAATGTAATATTATGTACCCTCCCATTCCTGGGCCATTCTTTCATGATGAGGATGACAAGAGGGGGTGATTTTGCCTTCACAAGATCAAGTCAGGGCCATGTTAGTAGCAAAGCAATGCTATCTGAAAAGGCTTCTAAACAGGATGATGATTTATGACGTGTCTGTGGTGGAACTTGTCCAGAGTGGTGCAATTCATCAGAACTCTGGCAACCCTTGAGAGTCTCCACTGCAGATAGTTGTGAAGCTCTTCTCTGCTTAGAGCAGAGCCAACAGGCTTGAGCTGATATTCAGCAGGAGTTATGGCATCAGACAGGAATCTGGGGGTTGCTGCTGAGCTTCTAAGGTTGATCTGTCAGTCTTAGAATGAGGACAGTGACACCTCTTTATAGGTCACTGAGAGTAATGCACAGAGATATTTAAATATACATTTAAAAATGGAGAAAAAAATATTCATAGATTGAATGGAATGGTAAGTCTTTCTGAGAACTCTGGAGTTCTGTAGCAGAGTCAGGACTGAGATGACACAGCACCTGTATCTGAAGTAAGTGTGAGGATGTGGTGTGAACACATGCCGTGGGTAGTGCAAAGGTTGAAAATTCTTAGCTGCCTGGGAACATGTGCAATTACAATATAAATATGTAAATGAAAAACACTTCTAAGAAAGTAAATCACTGCTAAAGAGATTTCAGGAAAAAAATGACTGAGGGTAGTCATTAAAATCTTCCACACTGATGCTGTGTAGCACTGAAGTGTATTCAATTCAGATGTCTTATAATTATTTGGATTTGAAAATTATGAAGAAAATATCTTCAAAATTCATTCATGTTTGGCTGTTTAAAGATCTTCTTTTTAATGCTTTCTGAAAAGAAATAAGCAGAAACAGAAAAAAAATCCAAGACAAGTTGACTCCACATAACTGTTTGGCTTGTATATTTTTCTTCTCTCCAATTATTATACAAAGCTAAATTATTCAGGGGACTTCTGCAATACTAAGAAATAATTATTATAAAAAGAAAACTTTTGAGATCAGAAATGGGAGGTTCTGAACACTTAGACCTGTGCAGCATACCAATAGCTTTTTGTCCAGATAGTAACTTAAGCAAACTTATTTTTCTTTCAGTGACTGTCTCAAGTCAGTAGGGCCAAGCTGTGCTTTCTGTTGAAATTACGGATCCAGTCAAAACAATCTATAAACCATGATCAATTTTCTTAAAGAAATGGAGCGACAGCTGTATCATGGAGATACAGCTACTAGAAGATAGAAGAGGAGTATCTGGAATCATATTCAAGGCAAAAAGGGAGGCCTGGGGAATGATCTTTACTTTGACATCTGGAAGAACTTTATTTATCAAGCTTTTATTTTTCATCAGGTGTTTAAACTGCAAGTTTGAAAGTTAATATTAAGTTTTCTGGAATGACCCTTTTCAAATTGCTCCAATTTCCTCCTGTGTCTGAGTAACCAACCTGCAGAAGATGGATACAGCAGATGTGATATGTTTGACTGCAGTAAGACTTTTGTCATTGAAGCTTAAGCAAATAATGCAATGGAGTGAAAGCAAGCTGCTGGAAAAGGTAAACCTAGAGTGATCACTGGTTATCTCATGTCAAAATAGGGTCACGTGGGGGTCTGATTGGTCCATTCTTGTTCAGTACCTCACTTAGCAACCTTATTGGTGGAATCTCAGTTTGCTATTGCCTGCACCTGCCTTATCTCAAAGGACAGAATTATTGATACACAGAAGAATGTAAATTAAACATGATGCCCTTCAATAAAGGCAAGTATAAAGTATTGCACTTACAAAAGTGAAATCAAATCCACAAACGTGAAATTGAGCCACTGAAATACTGCAGAGGACAACAGGGTTTGAGTGTGGCTACTAAACCAGTTGTAATCTAAGAAGATAAGTGATACTGTAGAAGTGAGAGGGAAGAAGGGAAATGTCTGATGGGTGAATTAATAGAAGTATTATCCAATCCAGGAGAGGTACATTCTGCTGCTAAAGTCCAGACCTGAGCAACTTTAATAAGCAATGGAGGAGAATGGCAAAAACATATAGAAAATACGACTTTATAGGTATGTAATATTGGAAGAGTTGGATTTAGAGGAAGGCTGAATGGACATGATTTTTTCAGATGTAAAATATCGTTACAGAAAGATTATAAGCTCCATCAGTGAAGCACAAAGTAATCGGCTATAAATTAAATAAAATAGGAATTCCACAGTAATCCTTTTGGCAGGTGTCCTCGTCGCGTTCCCCTCCCGGGTCTGAGCCCGTTAAGGGGTAGCAGTGTCCTGCGCTGGTGCCCTTCTACCACCCGAGTGGCCACGAGGCTCCTGACCTGGCGGTGGAGACGACGTGGGAACCCAGGGGTTCCTCAGGGGAGAAGGGTGCAGAAGGGTCTGGGTTATTCCCTCCGGATCCGAGGACAATAGGCGGAGTAAAGGAGCGACTCACTGTGCAGCAACAGAGACAGGTTTATTCAGCTCTGGACTCTGCAGCAGAGAGCCCCGAAATGAGGCAGAACATCAACTTATATATGAAACATTTAACCAATCAGGGTTTAACAATGGGGAGGAGTTGGGGAGGGGTCAGGGGCCAATGTCCATAGGGAAAGGAGTAAGGGAGGGAGTAAGGGTGAACATCAAATCAGCTACCGAGTAGCACAGAACTCTCTGGAACAAAGGGCAGGGTAAACCGGGGATTGCCAACTGAGAAAGCCAGTGGGCTTCTATGTGGGAGCGGCTTAGATCAAGGATTAGACCATTGCCTCTTCAGGCTCCAGGGGGTTTCTCCCCTGAGGTGGACCAGTCCACCAGGAGGAGCTTGTGGTTCTCAGGGGCTTCATTTCTATGGAGACAACCCCAACAATCGGCTTCTAATTTGTGGTGGAAACTCCTCCTCAGTATTCTGAAAATAAAAGCTTTCTACTAAAGCAGTATCAGTGATGCTAAGTTGTGGAATTTCATTCACTGGGAGTGTTTGAAAGTATTATAAATTAACGGATCATAAGATGACCTCCTGCCACTCTGGTTTGCACTCTTTGGTTTTACATTGCAAAATGCAGAGAAATTTGTTTCAAACATCAGCTATCACTGCATTCAGCACTGATGGGACTCCCAAAGGAAAAACAGCCTGTGCCAAACTATGTGTTCCTGGGAAATTCACTGATGGAGTAGGCCTCAATGTAAGAGAAAAAGATGCCAAATTCCCCCTTGGAGCAGGTCCATGAATAGAAGTTCAAATGCAAAAAGTCCTGCTTTGAAATAGAAAGAGTCAGGTAACACAAAGCTGGTTGCAGGCAAAGATAGCAATAACCCCAGACCATTCCAGTTGTATGGGATACAGTGGCTGCCAGTATATTTTACATATCAGATTAATAGCTCCTTGTTCAGGCCCTTGATGGTCAAACTTCCAGTCACAAGTGTGAATCTGGCATTTTGCACAGAGACCTCATGCCCAGCCTATTGTCGTGATGGGTGTTTGCATTCATGTTACACTCAATATTACATTCATGTTACATCAATATTAACACTGATAATTAAATGAATGGATCTTGGAAGAATTCAATTACTTGACATAAAATCATGTTACCTGATTTGCATTCAGGCCAAGGAAACTGCTTTTACTTCACCCAGAGATCTGTGGCTGCCCAGTGTTTATGCTTTCTCCCTGACTCTTTTTTCTTAGTGAAATAAACAAACCTGGGGCTCGAACCTACATTAATGCTTCCAGCAGGATAAGGACCATTCTTTGGCATATTGCAATGGAATCTCTCCTGTTGATATTGATACTGATACTCTGTAAAACATAATGCTACTCTGGGAGGGCTTCTGGGCCATTAACTCCTAAGTTGTGACTAGCAATTGTTTGAGTGTGTGGCAGGTACAATTTCGCATAATAAATAACCAATTTTAGTGCCCAAGATGCTCCCATTGATAGTATTACAAAGGTAGCCCAGTATGAGACATGCTAGTTCATAAGAATTCCTGAGAGGGAGAATGAAATTTCTCATTTTTACAGATGGATGGAAACATGGAGTGAAATGACTTGCAGAGGTTGCAAACAAAGTCTGTGGGAAATTTGGGCTAAGAGCTATGTCTTGTAGCTCCCAGTTCAAAGTCTTAACCACAAGATCGTATTTCCCCCCACATCAGTGAAGCCCTGTTTCATCACCTCCAACAGCTGATAAATTACTGGTTTGAGCTGCTTAAATGCCAGAACTTTGAAGGGAAAGGTAAAGTTTTTGTGGCTTACAAGTGTTTTCATGGATACCTCAAATCATTCACCAACTCTATAGGAATCTAATGAACTTTCTTTCCTGACTTGTAATTAAGTGCTTAAGAAAGCTGTGGAAGCCATCAGTTGATCAAAAAACTTAAAAATACATTTCAGCAATACTTCAGAGACTAAGAGATAGTAAACTAATACTTCTAAAACTTGATTATGTTTATAAAGTTTTTTTCCTCTCCAGGAAACAGAAGAATGTCTATAAATATCTCTACAGTAAAATATTCGATTGCTTAGAGGCACCTCTCTCTTGAAGGTATTTTTGGAGGTGTACTTCTTTTGAGACCTTTTTCTGTGATGATTACATCAAATTTCTACCTTACATTTACCTTTAGGTGCTGTATTTCAATGTGACACTGTCTCAAAGATAAGGACAGATACCAGTAATTGATTATATCCTGTAATAATTCCAAGTACACCTCCACTGAAGCCCTTAGGTATTTGTTTTTGGATATGTCTCTTTCAATCTAATGCCTTTAGCTCAGCTCATGCAGATGACGAGGATTACTGGAAAAGTTGTTTGAAGCATCAGGAGCAGTCAGGTTGCAAAGATTTAGGTGTCAGTACACTTCTGTATCTTCCATGGCTGTCTTCTTCACTGAAGTCTGTGCTGGATGACCTTCTTTGGTGTTGGTACTCAACTTAAGAGCATGACAGTTTGCTTAGGTCTTGCTCACATAGTGCAGTCATGCTTCCCACTTGTACTACACAGGTATCATTTTTCAGGATTGGAAAAATGCAGGATCTTCACATCCACTCCCTCTCTAACCTTTGAGTTAAAAAAAAATAGTACTTACAGAGCTGTCTTTCCTTTGTAAGCCTGAAACTTGTATATCAAAACAACATACTGCTATTGTTTCTTTGTGAATGACTTTCATTGAAAAATGTGCTTGATGGAGAAATTTGGATGACAGATTGGTTTTAGAGTCAGTCCTCCTTTCCTCTGTCATTTACTGAATTCTGTTCACCATGTCTATTATTTTTTATATAATCATTGTCCTTTTTATCCTTTGCTGCATATAGTTCTAAAGGAGACCCCCCATTTTTTATTCCTAATGTAAACAATATTTTAAAAAGCCCCTGAAATCATATGTGAGGTCATAAATGTTATAAATATACAGGATTTAATCAGAAATAACACTATCTAATAAACCCCAACATGGAATCTAAAAAAATAAGTTCTCAAAGTTGACCTACTTTTTGTTCTCCCTGCTTTAAGTGAATTATACGCTTCCTATGATAATATTTTATTGTTACTGTATGCTTGGCAGGAATTGTGTTACTGAAGGTGATTCATTCATAATTTCCTAGCAATTGCACCTGCAAAAGGAAGTTTTAAAGAAATACTTTTACAGCTAATTATCTTATTTTTCCCTAGAAAATGTTAAATTTAGTCTGTTATGGGAGGTATAGTTATCAAGGGGTAAAATCCTAGTTTATTTTCAATAGGTTATGCAGTGTGAATTATCTCCAAAATGAAAAAAAAAAAGGAAATAATTTATATTCTGATTGAGGAGCAAGGCCAGCTGGAAGTAGCATTTACATTTGTAAATACTGTAGAATTAGAAGAGGGATTTTTACCTCTTTCTTAAAACTCTTCAGAGAGGCTGAAGAATAAATCCATCCATCCCCTCCCTGAGTTCACAAGACAAGTAAGTTTTACATTTATTCTAACAGCTCTGCTTTTTTTCTTGTAGAATTTGTGACTGCATTCACTTTCTACATTGCAACTATACTTTCTTCTGTTCTGCCTCTTACATGAACACTACTTTTTTAGCTCATTCATTGTGTTTTCCATGTTTTCATTACCTGCGATTCTTTTCATAAAACCCACTTTTCTTCCCTTCTCCTGGTAGAATAATTTTCTTCAGAATTTTCTTGTGTGTGTGTGTGTGTGTACATGATATCACTTATTCTTTTTGTTCTGCATATCCCTCTTATCTCATTCTTCCACTTGTAGTCACATTTCCATTGTTTTGTGGCAGGGTGTTGTTTCATCATATTTTTCAGTGGAAGACCAATAAATCCTAAAGTATCCTCTTTGATTTCTCATTTTGATGCCTGGCTTCTGAGTTTCTTTTCTATTTGAAAAATGTTGGTTATTTTTAGGCTCATAACTAACAAATCTGCTTCCTTCCAGGACTGCCATAGTCCAGGAAGTTTCTGGCTTTGGATATCTCACCAGAAGTGCTCCCTTTCCCCTTAAAAGTACTATTCAGCCACCTTTCTTTTATCTTTTTTGAAAATACTGCTTACCTCAAAGCACTGTAAAATAGAAATAAAAATGATAGTAACTATTCAAAGCTGCCAAAAAATAATGTGTCATTCAATATTAGTGGCATTCTGTGTCAGATTCTCAGATTAGGAGAATTGTTTTCATGCTGTCAATAAACTGCTAATTGCATGTTGGATGTGATGTGTACATAACACACAGTTTTTATGTATATGTTTACTACAAGGGTCCAAATTTCTAACCTTCTTTAAGCATAGCTTTTTTCTTCTAACTTAAACTTTTAAACTTAGATAGGTGCATGAATTAAAGTAATTCAGTCAAAAAATTAAATCTTCAAGGAACTCTTAAAATTTGAATGACTGAGGGATCAGATTCACAGTGGAATTTAGAATTTAATTGTATAGATACTGTGATGTCTTGATTCTTACAGGGTGAGGTCCAACCAACACTTCCCGCTTTTTCTGTAAGAGTGGGACGTGCAGCGATGTGATAATGGGAGCAAAATGGGAATTAGTAAAGATTAGTAAAAAACATGTCCGCATGTGTAGCACCTTCATATCCACTGGGTGGAAATATCTATGTGGTGTAAACCAGCTTTTTAACAAGAGCTAGACTGAGGTTATAGATTTGGCATGTGATTTACTCAGCCTTCTAGCTGTTATATCTTTCAAAAAGTACTAATGGGAGATTTACTTAACGCATTTTACACAGACTTTTAAAACTCAAAGCAGCAAACCTCTGTATGTTCTCATATACTTATGAGGAGAAATACAAAAGCACCAGGAAGATACTTTTCCAAGAAGTTGTGAAATGTAGCTGTGTAGCTTGACCAGTCTTCCTGAAATAGCCTGCCTGAAATTGCCTGCCCATCACTTTATCCCTGTTTATTAACTCATGAATCTGAACTTTAAAAAATACATGTTCATATACTTGGTCTGGCTTTTTTGTTTGTTTCGTTTTTTGTTTTTGGTTGTTTGGGTTTTTTGTTTGTTTTTTGTGTTTTGTTTTGTTTACTCTTGTTCTTGGAGCAAATCTCTTCTACCCTTAATGAATGGAAAATAAGAATGTCTTGTAGTTAACCCCCTGCCTAATGATGTCTATGAGAAACATTTCCTCCCAGTTTCACTGAGGTAGGTCTGTGTGTCTTTCTGATGCTGTGTGAGACTGTCTTTTCTAGAGGCACTAGTATGTTACAGGTGGGTGTGAAGCTGAACTGAACTACTGGTCTGAACAAGGCAGAAACCTCAACAGCAGCAGCATTTGTTGCTGAGCACCAGTTCTCTGTTCTCTGATCTCTACATTGGTTTACAATAGACTGTTATCACATTCCTTCTCTTCAAGTACTGCACAGATTTCGAAAAGGTCACTAAGAGCTTGTGGATGGGCAATGTGGTTGACAGAAAGTATGGCTGAAGGACACTATTAGAGGTTTTCTAAGACACTGAATTTCCCTGGGGTGCTGGTATCAGATGTAGCCAACCCAGCTCAGTTCTATGGGGTGCCTGAGTGAGAGGGTTCATCTGGGGTGGAGGCTGGGCTCTCTACTCCTGGTGAAAGAAACTTGCATAAGACTGAAAACACAACTCAAACTTGAACCTCAGTGCTTTTTAAAGGCCAGATACACTTCTTTGATCTTTTCCAGTGTAATATGCAGGAGATACTTAGTCTTATGTCACTTCTGTCCTCCCTTTTTCTTCCTGCCTCTCTCTCTCCCTTCAGAGCACAACATCTCAGGACAAGAGAAAAATAAGGTGACAGGTGTGGCTCCAATAGGATATGCAAGTTCTGTATTGAGAAATAGCACATCAAAGTGAACCTCCATGGTGAAAATACGATGAAAGCTGTTCCAGGAGCCCATGAGATGCTGAAAGAACATGGAGGAAGTACGACCCAAAGCTGATCTTGCACTCTTCCATCAGCATCAGATACTGCAGCTGTTAGCAAGAGGTGGGCTTCAGTGAGGCAATACTGCTGGTCCTGTGTCTGCTCAGATGCAAGAGCGTAAGTACCCAAGTAATTTATTCTCTTCCAAATGAAAGAGAAATTCAGCAGGTTTACAGTCCAGTTCTTAAAAAGAGAAGAAACACCCCCCCCCCCCCCCAAACAACTGTGTGTGAGCTTTTGAAGTTCTGCCATCAGTAGTAAAACTTAAGAGCTGTTTCAGGCTGTTAGTTTTACAGAGAAATACCTGATCTATTCATAAAACTGTTAGTTGCAGACAGGGTGTAATTTATGGTGATGTTTACTAGAAATTATAAAAACATACTCTTTTTGGCAAGTAGTGCAGTTAGTTTAATTGTTTCAAATCTAGGTAGGCCTTGTTGCTTCACATAATGTCATTTTATCTATCCATTCATGGTGTTCTTGTGAAATAGCAAGTAAAGTGCTGTCTTCTAGGGCAGCTAAGTCCAGTGCAGCACTTCCTGTGCAATTCTTTTTTCTCAGTTTAGCCCTATTTATGGTTCTTGCCCAGTGCAGTGACCACCCTTTCAAAATATTTTTTTTCAAGACAAGCAATCAACTGAAATATAAATTCTTCTCAGTTACCATGAGTGACTCCAAAAGTAATTGCATTTGTTTGTTTCGTCCTTTGTTTTCTCCTTCAATTTACATTAGCTAGTGGTTGACACAGTCAATGGCTGTTGCAATATCAGCTCTTGTTTTATTGAAATACTGTTTGCATTTGGCTCCTACGCTTTAGAATTATGATAACTTAATGGCTGTTCTAGAGAGGAATATGGTAATGTTGGTAAAACAAATTTCATTTCAAAGATCCAACATTTTCATTTATCTGTAGAATCGGAAAATACTGATACTTTTGCAAAACGGCAGTTTTACAGAGTACATTTGTGAAAACGTTTTCCTGAACAAAATTCAATGCCAGTGTTTTCTTTTGCCATGCAACAGTTGCATTCTGCTATCGCTTTTCTTTACAGCTTCCAGTAAAAGCTGTGTAAATCATTTCTTGTAAGTAAGCAAGGGCAGTGGTAAACACAGGAAGAGATTCTTACTCACAGCTAATTCTCATTAGCAAATCATAATTTTATCTCTTTCCCATATTGCATTAATTGATCCAGACTGCAAAGTGTTCTATAGAAGAATCCTTAACACACACTAGACTGCTTAGAGAACGTTTTACTTTCCGGAGTCAAATACAAATTAGTTCTATCAAATGCTGCTTTCCCCATTGCGGTACGACCAAAATATTTGGTATTTCAAAGCAGATATCTCTGTAGGTTTTTACAAACCATGTCATTCTTGGGAATGAAATTCGCAACTAGCAGAGCAGAGCTGAGTTGGCCGAAGCGGCGTTTCCCGGAGCACGCCGAGCGGGCGGTGTCGCTGAGCAGAGCCGGGAGCGCGGTGCGGTGCCGTGCGCGGCCGGCCCGGAGGGTGGCACTGGCCCTCCACGCACCGCCCGCCGCCGAGCCCCGCGCCGGGGACGCGGCCCAAAGGTGCGTCCTGCCCGCGCTCCGAGGCAGCGCCCTCGGTCATGTTTTTGTCAAAATATTGGCACCAATTCTGCAAGTGGCTCCCGGAGGGTTTCGGTGCGATAGACACAATGCTGTTTGCCCAGGGGTGAGTAAACAAACCCCAGCGTGTTCTCTGCATTTCCCTTACCTGGAGATGGGCTGGAGGGGCTCCTACCGCCCTTGGGTGTGAACCCGTCCATTTCTGACTGGGATAAGACTGGAAGCTGGGCCATATGTTATTAAGGGCGATACACAACAAAAGCCAGGTTTGGAAACCTCTCTTCTAGTTGAGAGAATCCTCTTGTATCTCTGTTTCCCCCCCACCCCCGTGTGGAAGTGTCTAAAGCTGCATTTGGAACTTTCATGCATAGCCTACTCAAAAACATATTGCAGAGTTTAAATATGATTGTCACCAAAAGTATTTTGCTGTCACATATTGACTGCAGGTCCTCTTGCTCTGTTGTGTTCAGCTACTCAGTTAACAGGACTATGGACAATAGCTGTGTACAGAGACAGTAAATGGGCCAGGGAAAGGGCTGACAATGTCACAGATTTTTCTGATGTGTTCTGGAGGGACAATGACAATGGTATAGAATAAAGAAATCCCACATCTTCAAGGAAACCTAAAGAATTAATGTTGAGGCTTTGGGCCTTGCTGTTTATCTTTGAATAACAAAATTTTAAGAACAAAACCAAAGAGTGAATCTCTAAGGGAGGACCTAGTTTAAGCCCCCAGTTCTGATCGTAGGATTACATTGTCAAGTGGAGGAATTAGTTAATTCTGAAAGAGGAAAAATTTTTTCCTTTCTTAATTTACATTTTTTAAAACATGTTTGTTTGTTTTCCTGCTCAGCTCCCCACGCCTTGTAAATTGTGAATTTCCTTTTGGCTATGCGTGATAAGAAAATCGGTTTCATTCTACAAGTGTGTTATTCATCCTGTAGCTTAAAAATATCAAAGTATATATGCTGTAGTTTCTAAAGGGGTTGATCTTAAAATAATTATGGTGATCTGACCGTTTCAGCTCTTTAATTTTATAAAATGAACTGTGTGTTTAAGGTGACTTACTGTTGTTTCACCCCAAAATGAGCAGCAGGGTGAAAAATCAGTTTTGACGGTGAAATTTGGTGGCGATTGCATTGGATTGTTACTGGTTTGGAAGATCTCGATACCCTGATTACAACCCCGAATGTGTTGCTGTTAAGAGTTGGGTAAAATATGCAGGAAAAAGAGTATTTTAGGGACTGAGGCGTGCTGATTTGAGGCAATGAAGTATTTCACTACTGGGCTGTCAGGGTTAAACGTTGATTGCACGAAGCTGGAACAAGCCCTGCGCTCCGGGCGCTCAGACAGTAGCGAGGTTTGGCCACAGGAGGCACAGCCGGTGTTCGCTGCGCGGAGCTTTCCCTAATCCCTGCGGGGCTGGGCACGGGGAGATGCAGATCAGCTCCGGGCCGTGTCCTTCTCTCCCCACCCCCCCGGCCCGTCCCAGCTTTTGCTAACCCTTCTTGTCTTCTGATTGCATTGATCCTCTGAGAGGGCGCGCTTCTGCTTGGGCAGGGCAGCGTCAGTATTAAGAGATCAGAGCAGGCTTTCTCCCAGCCTACGTGAATGGATTTGGTGTCAAGGGCAAGGAAAGGCAGCTGCTGCTGCCCCAGAGCACCACCCACCCACCTGTTCGCTGGGGAAAGTGTTACTGGCCCCAGGTGAGGCTCCTGCCTTTCACACTAAGAGTCCCCAGAGCACAGAAACCCCAAACGCGCTCCCTCAGGCCCAAAGCGCAGCGCCTGCCAGAGCTGTACTTACCCTAAGCGCCAGTGAAGTTTCTTTCTTTCAGATTACAAGTGACTCTCTTAAATTCCCAAGCAGGACCCACAATTTAACTTCCCATTTCGGAGAAGTTTATGCGTGTGCTTAAATTAGAATGTCATCTGATAAGGCACAGTTCCCACATCCACTGTCTTATGACAGCTACACATATTTAATGAACAGTGGTTCCACAGGGTACAGTAAGTGTCTCTGAAATAATAAGGGATATTGCATCGCTTCTGAGGGCAAAAGAGAAAGAAGAAATAAACCATTCTTGGCTTTCAGGCATTTAGACTCCTATTTCAAACTTAATTTAATTCTTATGGAGAGAGTCCCTGTAGGAGCAGCCAAAGTTTAATCAGTAACACAACAGCGATTTAACTCAATTCTCAGTATCTTAGTCATATGGAGAAGCTGCTGCAACTGATTAGAAAGCCCATTTCATTGAAATATTGCATGGAAGCATGAAAATTCCAGTGAGGAAAGGCAACAGTCACTTCATCATTCTCGATCCCATGTTAACGCATCACCAACTCTCACATTCAAAGCCTTTTTAGACCAATTTAATAGTTGGGGCACTAATAACCACCCACAACCCTTAATTCTGAGTGATTATTCTAAGCACAAATTAACAGATCTGGGCCATTACTACCCCGAACTGAATCATTCAGAGGGGTGGGAGGGAAGAAAAAAGGCAATACTCCATGGGAATGCCTCAGGATTAACTGCTTTTGTACATTTCCAAGCACTTTTGTCAATAGCATCCCTTGTGTAATAAATTCCTTTTCTAGTTCCTTTCACAGTGTTTACAGGCAGAGGACTTAGAAGTTTGCAATATACACCCAAATAAGATTTTCCAAGTTACAAGAATTATTCACTTCAGGTAATTTTATTCTTTATAGTCTCTACATATTTGAATTTTTACTTGATAAATTCATAACAATGTATAAGTATTAAAAAAAAAAAACCCAAACAACAAAAACAACACAAATCAAAGCCAGCAAACAGTTGGTCCCCAAAGAATAAAGCAAGCAATCAGTTCAATAAACACACTTGATTTATTTTGTATAAAAAGGGTTAAGTTTACAACTAAACTTTTATAAAAAGTTTAGCATGATTAAGTACATCATTACACTTTTTGCAGAAATGTATATTTCTGCCACTATACAAGAAAACTCCAATTAAAGAGTTCACAAGGTTTCACTCATATATATATATTTATATATAAATATATACACAGCATTCAGTCCTAGGTTTGTGTCAAAAAGGTAACTTCTGACCACAGACTTTCCTAAAAAACTGAACACTGGATCCTTCTGGTACTCACGCTCCACCTTTGGAAAAAAAGGCAAAGTCTGCTTTAAAATGGGCAACTCCTTGTGAGATTTTTGTTTCGCTCCCCACGTTGGGAATAGTATATAAAGGAAGCCTTCCAACTAGGGAAAGGGTATTTAAGAGTCTCTTCATAAATAACTAGGTTCAGTCCAAGTTGAAAAATGGGGTGGGGATAAAGATCAATCTTGATTTTTTCTTCTTTATTAATTTTAAAAGGTCCTTTTACTTAGACGTGGATTTCACCCTCCAGATACAGCTGAAAAATAAATTCAGCACCTCAAAAAAAAATCCTGTAGACATTTTCTTGTGCAAAAAAAAAAAAAAATCTCATCAGTGGAACACCTGCAAGAGATTGAAAAGAGTCATATTTAGGAGAATGCTAACAGGGCAGAGATCCGGACAGACTGGCGCCAGAGAGGAAGCCACAGTTTGAACATTTAACCAAACACTCAGAGTTTGGGCAAACCCTGGCGTCCAGATGCAACACATACACGCTCACACACTCGCTCTCAAGAGCACAAATTGAACATAAAAATAACATACACTCCAGGGAAAGGCTAGAAAGAGGATTCTCAGTCTAATCTTTATTTAGATCTCTGAAAACGCAATGTTCAGAGGCGCCAGTCTGCCTCTTAGAGCAATTATTTGATTAAAAGCAGCCACTTATTTAACTGATAGTGCAGACAATCCCACATCACAGAATTCAAGGAATTGTGCCAAGATTCCCAACTTAATCAGTCACTTTGGCCCAGGAAGTTAAGGCTCCAAGAACAGATAANAAGTAAAAGTAATAAAAAAAAAAAACCCAAACAACAAAAACAACACAAATCAAAGCCAGCAAACAGTTGGTCCCCAAAGAATAAAGCAAGCAATCAGTTCAATAAACACACTTGATTTATTTTGTATAAAAAGGGTTAAGTTTACAACTAAACTTTTATAAAAAGTTTAGCATGATTAAGTACATCATTACACTTTTTGCAGAAATGTATATTTCTGCCACTATACAAGAAAACTCCAATTAAAGAGTTCACAAGGTTTCACTCATATATATATATTTATATATAAATATATACACAGCATTCAGTCCTAGGTTTGTGTCAAAAAGGTAACTTCTGACCACAGACTTTCCTAAAAAACTGAACACTGGATCCTTCTGGTACTCACGCTCCACCTTTGGAAAAAAAGGCAAAGTCTGCTTTAAAATGGGCAACTCCTTGTGAGATTTTTGTTTCGCTCCCCACGTTGGGAATAGTATATAAAGGAAGCCTTCCAACTAGGGAAAGGGTATTTAAGAGTCTCTTCATAAATAACTAGGTTCAGTCCAAGTTGAAAAATGGGGTGGGGATAAAGATCAATCTTGATTTTTTCTTCTTTATTAATTTTAAAAGGTCCTTTTACTTAGACGTGGATTTCACCCTCCAGATACAGCTGAAAAATAAATTCAGCACCTCAAAAAAAAATCCTGTAGACATTTTCTTGTGCAAAAAAAAAAAAAAATCTCATCAGTGGAACACCTGCAAGAGATTGAAAAGAGGCATATTTAGGAGAATGCTAACAGGGCAGAGATCCGGACAGACTGGCGCCAGAGAGGAAGCCACAGTTTGAACATTTAACCAAACACTCAGAGTTTGGGCAAACCCTGGCGTCCAGATGCAACACATACACGCTCACACACTCGCTCTCAAGAGCACAAATTGAACATAAAAATAACATACACTCCAGGGAAAGGCTAGAAAGAGGATTCTCAGTCTAATCTTTATTTAGATCTCTGAAAACGCAATGTTCAGAGGCGCCAGTCTGCCTCTTAGAGCAATTATTTGATTAAAAGCAGCCACTTATTTAACTGATAGTGCAGACAATCCCACATCACAGAATTCAAGGAATTGTGCCAAGATTCCCAACTTAATCAGTCACTTTGGCCCAGGAAGTTAAGGCTCCAAGAACAGATAAGAATTTGCATTAAGCAGCGAGCAGGATCAGAGCAGCCTGTGTGGCTGAGTGAACCTTAGCGACACACACACACTTAGGACCTCAAGACTCAGTTATTAGTCTCATTTCTTACTGATTACAAAGGCATCTCCTAATCAACTTTTGGGACCTATTTTTAGCATTTGCCATCACGCCTCCCATTCCCCGGGGAGGCAGATTTTACCCCAAGTTTAGGAAAAAGGCACACTGCACTCACCGTTTGATTCAGCCACAAAGTGCTTTGCTGTCGCTTGATATGAGCTCTGAGGGGAACTCGGATGCCTGCGAGAGAACAAGAGCAGGGTAAGGGCGAGGTGGCCGAGCACTCGGGGAGGCGGGAGCGGATTATCCCGGCTCCCGAAGCGCTTCCCCCGTGGCGCGTCCGGGTGCAGCCCCGCGGCGGGAGAGGGCGCGCACCGCGGGGCTGTCACCCCGCCACCCGCGCTGCGGACACCGCGAACACCGCCCGAGCTCCCCGCCCCAGGGTCAGCGGCGAGCCGGGGCAGGGGAGGCACTTACCTGTAGCGAGAGGATGCTGATGTCTGTGTTGAGGGTGGTCAGAGGAGTTCTGGAGGAAGGGTTCTGCCCAGGTCTCTGGTGGTGCAGGCTGACGATGCTGGGGTGCGAGTCCAAGGCGATCTGCAGGTCCAGGATGTAGTCAATGACGTGCTGCAAGATTTCCATCTTGCTCACTTTCTTGTTCTGCGGGATGCTGGGCACCAGCTCCTTCAGCTTGGAGTAGCAGTCGTTCATGTTGTACAGCAGGCTCATGGGGTCATCCACGGGGGTCTTGCTCCGGGAGATGCCCAGGTTGTGCTCCGAGAGGCCGGTTTTCCTGACAGACCGCACCGGGCTGAAAGCTTTCATGCTGGAAGGCGGGTGGAGAGCGCGATTCCGGCGGGCGGGCTGGAGCCTACGGTGCGCTGCGCTGCCGCTCGGGCGCTGCTGGAGCTCGCACTGAGGGCAGGAGCTCCGCGACTGCCCTTATACGGCGGCCGCCGCCGGGCCCGGCCCGCGCTCGCTGCCATTGGCGGCCGCCGGCACGTCCATCACCGCGGGGCGCCCTCACTGGTGGGGCCTTCCGCCCGGGCAGCCAATGGCGGCGGGGGGCGTGGCCGCGCGCACAGCTGAGAGAGTAAATAGTGCGCGGGGCTGTGCGGGCCGGGGGCGGTGGGTTCGTTCCCATTCCCGCCCGGCCCTCAGACACCCCCCTCGCCCGCTCCCTGCCCTCCGCCGCACCCGATCTCTGCACGGGCTTGCACCGCTGTCAGGAGCGCAGGATGTGCAGGTCCCGCTGCAGCGAGGGGTGGCGAGGGCTGATCCTTCCCCAGGTCACCGTAACTTGGGAGCATCCCGGCGGTGTTTGCATGTCCCCACTTAGCACGCGGCAGGGAAAGTCAATGGCCGGGTTTGCAGCCAGCGCTGTAGGCTGCGGCTGTAAGCAGGAATGAAATAAATCAAGATGAAAGATAAAATAAGCCTCACTGCAACTTTCTGTCCTGATGAGAACGGGACATTGCGCACCTCACCAGCCAGGCAGGCGTCACTCCTAGCACCCTGCTTCCTGGGAACAGGGCTACTTCAGATGATGCTATTAATTGGAGATCATTAAGCAAATCTGCATATTGGAAGTACATTTACATGTATTACCCTTGAAAGGCTGCTCATCTGCGCCCTATCAGTGCTCGTGACACAGTACTGCCATTAATTATGCATAGATTGTTTCTGGTGACAAATGCAAATGCTTACTACACGCTGTACTTTTAGCAGCTTTTGGTTGCAGCCAATGAAACATCTTCCAGAAACATTCCAGAGGAAAAACTTTGCGGGGTTTTTCTATTTTGTTTTGTTGAGCTGGAGAAGTGACTTTGATTTTTTTTTTAAGTTTAGTTCCATTGTATTTTCCTATATTTTGCTTATGCTACCGGCTGTATAACAAATGGGCACAGCTTCCACCTTACATTCCACACACTAAGGAAAGTTCAACTTATAAAAGCATGAACTTTATATAGACAACTAATATAAATGAAATTCTGCACAAATCGCAGCAATTCTCTAATTGTGAAACCACACTGATGCTTAAAGCGCGTCAGTGTTCATTGCAAACAAAACCGTAGTAAACGCATACATCCATAAAATCAGTGAGGACTGTGCTGCCAATCATAAATATTAAAAGCAGACAAATATTGGATTTATCTGCGCTGTTGTTGCATAGCTACACGAAGGGGGTCGGGGCTGTGGGAGAGGAACATTACGGACACTTGGAGACAAAGCTGCGGAGAGCCACATCAGTGTTTTTTCCAATTAACGTGGCATTCCTGAGCTGGTGGTTGGCTATTCTTTTAGCAGGGCACTTGGTGACTGTCACACCAGGGTGTTTGCCCCGGGGCTGTTCTCCGGGGTGGACTGGAGGCGGTGCCGAGGCTGACAGGAACACAATTCAAGGCGTTTTGAAACGCGAAGGGTGAAAGTGATTCTCGACATTCAATCTGACAGGAGGACAAGTACACTGTTCAAGTGCAGTTACAGAGAGTAAATAATAATAAAAAACACCCTGCCAATTAACTACTCCCATAAAATCACGATTTAGGGCGACTTCAACCTTTACATCTCTAAGTTACCAACTGGTGGTGGTACTTGACCTGCGGCCACAGATTTTGGTCCTGCAACACGCTTGCGTTTCTCTCTAATGAAGGCACCAGTGGAAGAAACGTTGCGTGGTTTCGGTGTAATAATAGCCAACGTAAATATGTTCATGCTTCTCCCGTCACTGTTTGTCGTTCTTGGACAGCGCAGCAGCACGGCAGCACCGGCCGGCCGGGCGCTGCAGAAGACCCCGTATTACTGCTTTCGGTTTTCCACACCAAGGGCTTAGCATGCTTTTTGGAACACCGGGAAAGTTGTGTGGAGAGGCTAACCTGGCTATTTTCTCTGTCATCAAATGACTGTCATATGCGTTTTTGCACGCGAAGTGAGCCCGCGAGCAGCCAGGCTCCGCTTCTCCCAGGAGAGCGGCTGAAGTGGCTTTTCCTAACATTTCATTCCCTCAGTTCTGCTGTTTTAGCACTGAAAGCTTTGGCAGCGGCTCGCTGGCTTTGGGAGCTCCTGCGCTGTGACACAGGCCCCACAAGCGGTGTGGCAGCCGCGGCAGTCCCGCTGCCCGGCGAGCCATGGAGGGCTGCGGGGCATGGGGGGAGCCCGACACCAGCGGGTGGGGGAGAAGGGAGCTGTTCCTCGGGGCTTTTCCCAGGACCCGTCCCAGGCAGCTCCGGGTGCTTCGGGAGCCTCTTAGTTTTCAGTCGGGACTTTTACAGCCGGTTCCCAGCCCCAAAACGCCGCCGCTGCCGCAAACATCTGGGGGGACTCGCCGCCACTCGAAAGCACGCACAAAGGGCCGCTTTCA
>VZTZ01012087.1:86647-200195 GCA_013400955.1 Drymodes brunneopygia
TTTTTTTTTTTTAGTTTTCTCTCTACTTGTCCCTGTTTCCCACCCCTCGCCATGCCGGCAGCAGTCCTCCCCGTGCCCCCATGCCTCCGTGCCCCCGTGCCCAGCGCTGCAGACCCGGCTGGCACGGGCGCGGCTGCGGCCACTGTCCCCCGCCCCGCGCGTGTCGTGCGTGTGCTGCCGTGTGCGGCCGCCGTCCGTGTCACCGGCCCGGCGGAGCGCGGCTTCCGTGCGTGGGACAGCGCTGCTGTGCCCCCCTGGCTGGTGAGCGGGGCCCTGCCGTGCGTGGGACAGCGCTGCTGTGCCCCCCTGGCTGGTGAGCGGGGCCCTGCCGTGCGTGGGGCAGCGCTGCTGTGCCCCCCGGCTGCGGAGCGGGGCCCTGCCGTGCGTGGGACAGCGCTGCTGTGCCCCCCTGGCTGGTGAGCGGGGCC
The DNA here is from genome assembly GCA_013400955.1 of Drymodes brunneopygia. Taxonomy (NCBI): domain Eukaryota; kingdom Metazoa; phylum Chordata; class Aves; order Passeriformes; family Petroicidae; genus Drymodes; species Drymodes brunneopygia. The sequence continues at coordinate 87,076 of VZTZ01012087.1, forward strand.
CTGCCGTGCGTGGGACAGCGCTGCTGTGCCCCCCTGGCTGGTGAGCGGGGCCCTGCCGTGCGTGGGACAGCGCTGCTGTGCCCCCCGGCTGCGGAGCGGGGCCCTGGCGCACCCGTCTGCGTGGGTAGCCCCGGGGCACAGCAGCAGCAGGGTGACATCTCCCTGCTCCCTCGGCGGTCTGCGAACACCTGTGCTGTTGGGAGCAGGACTCCTGCTTCCCGGCACCCCTCGCAGCGCTGTTCGCGTCCCGCTCTGCCGGCAGCGACTCTCGGGCAGTGAGGCTGGTACCGCAGCTCCCTCGCCTCCAAGGTCTTTCAATGGGCACGAGAATGCCCTACTCACCGTTTCCATCCCCCCCGCTCCTAACCCCGCCGGGTGCTGCTTCAAGGAACGTATGGATACACCTTCTCTGAATCCTACTTCCAAACTCCATTAGTTTCTGGGCCGTATTTGTAAATGCCACAGATCCGTCAGCTTTTAAGATCTCTTTTCCTCTTTCCTCATTGTGCTTTAGAATAATGTTGCTTTTGCACAGTAACATTCCCTTCATCCCCACTTTTAAGCATCCCTCATTTGCTGTTAGTTCCAAACCGTGTGTTGTTGGGATGCTTGGAAGTATTGTGGCAAGACGTAAATGTTTTTTCGTTCTTTTGAGACATCTCCATTTTGGTTAGAAGTGTTGGACTAAAGGAAGGGCAGGCCTTTTTTTGGATTCCGTTTTGACATGTGTATCATTTTATGATCGTATTCCTAAACTGCTGTTTTGCAGTAAAATGACTTTTACTCAAACTGTACTTTCCAGCACCACCCTGCAAAGAGGGGTGTTTCCATGTGAATTGCATGGTTTTGCTGCAACATATATATCTAATCCAAATTCAGATGCTTTAGTTCTAATGTTTACTTCTGTTTTGCAGGATTTCTTTTTTTTGTAAGTAGGACCAGTGCCCTGAAGGCTTTGCTACATAAACTGCTGCCTGCAGAGGGCTGTTACTTACCTGATGCTACTTGAAGAAAATTGCCATGAAATCTTTCTGAGAGCAGCATCTCTCTGGCATAGTAAGTTCTGCTGGTATAAGGTGTATTGGATCCATGTATTAACTCTTATGTTTTTACTCAAAGCCAAATACATTTATTTTAAAAATATTTAACTATTTTATTAATGCAACATCTATGTTTTAATTAAATTACGTATCGTCCTCTAGAAGTGCTTATAGTGAACCATTTCGGTGGCTCTCTAACTTAGCATGGTTGTGCTAAAATCTCGGATCAAGCAAGTTCACTTATTAGTGCATGGCTTATGTAGCAGATGGTTTTCATCTAGTGTAGCTTTTCTAGCGATACCTTTAAATTAATATAGGTCTAAAATATTGCAGATTTTGCACTCCCCACCAATTCTCTGGAAAATTTATTCAGGATAGAAAAGGGAGAGGGGCCAGGCAGGAGATTACTGACAGTACCTCACATGCAATAAGGAATAAACCAAGGAGTGAAAAACGGGCTTATTCTTTTGTTAATTATCTGGCTGGCTGGTCCAGCTCCCCTCAGTGTCCCACTTTGGCCCAGTTTTGATCTTTAGCTAGAGGCCTGTGGGAATAGGATCACAAAACGCTGAGCTTAATTTCACTGAAAAAAAAAAGAGGGATTGGGAATTGGCTTGGTGGGAGAAGATTTTGCAAATCTATTCCAGGTATGGTTTTAAGCACACACACCCCAACCACTCCCCAAATTGTAAAAGTATGATAATTTCAAGTATAAGTCTGTTTATGTAGTGTGCTTGGTGTGTTTTGTTTTTCCTGAATAATAATGTTTCATGAACATAGAGGAGAAATTGAGTCTGTATTGCAACTGGCATCTAATTGTTCATCTGTCTGGCCTTCCTGTTGTCTTCAGGAAGAATACCTCAGTTCCATGATGGAAAGCCTTGTAATACTAACCAGGCAGTGCTAATTTAACTTTTCCAAAGGTATTGTTATAGGTTATGTCAACACAGGACCCACAGCATTCTCAGTCCTTTTTAAGTAACGTACAAAAAAAATTTTGTATGGTCAGGAAAGCCTAATTCCACTCAGGATTTGGGTACTGGAAGTGCAATTTAACAAAATATGTGCACCATATCCCAAATGCATGTGCACCCTCACGAGTCCTATTGAACCACGTGAGTGCCAGTGAAGTTTCCTAGGCTGTTAAAACTTTGCTTCTTTACAGGCCCAGAATGAGCATTATCTAGGTTAAGCTGGCTTTCTTAGTGACTGTCGCCTGCATAAACCCACCTGGGAGTCACAAAATAGGTATGTGTCGAAGTCTCTGGAGAGGTCTGGTCCAGGAGGTGTGCTCAAGATGATGGTTAAATGCACACTGACAGCACGGAGCTCAGCACAAGGCGCAGCAGCTGGAGCTGCCAGAAAGTTCAGGGGCAAAGAAGGAAAAGAACTGCTGCTTTCTCATAAGCAATTTTTCTCATGAGAGCACTTGTCCTGGAAGTGAGGGATGCAGATTCAATGTTCTCCTCATCAGAGGTGATATAAACTCCCTCCTGCTTGCAAAGCAACCCTAACGACCAGAGATAAGGCTAAGGTGGAGGACACCCACCCATCCTGTTCAAGCTTGCCACAGTAAAGAAACAGATGCAAATTTCAGAGGGCCAGAGGCATTATAAACAAGAGGGAGCCTAGCACTGTAGCTCAGGGGTAAAGGCATCTCCTGGATGGCAAGAACCTGAAGTCTGGGCCTGCTGGCCTGGCAGACTCACCCATTCTTGAGGGTGAGGTTCATCTCACCTTATCTTAGCTATTTAGAGGTTTTATGTCTCATCTCTCTATAGTCAGTGGAAAGAGAGAACAAGAGACACCTGCAGAGAGTGATTCATTCTGTGCCCATCTGACACCTCTCTCAGCATGGAGTGAATCTCCTCGCTGGGGGCCGTTGCTCGCCATCAGTTCTCAGCAGGAGTCAGACAACCAATTTCAGCCAGAAGCCTGACTTACAGATGCCAAACGAGGTGGATTCCACTGTGGATGACTAATTTTCTGATTCATCATACCCAAATTTAGTCATTAAAATTTGGGTATGTAGTCAAAGTTAGTTGAGTTCTGTCTCTGTATCATGGTCATTCCTTCCATTGGAAGGCTGGACATGGATAGTGAAACGTCTTGGGATGAAGTATTGCTGAGCCTGTAGAGCCTAAAGGCCATATAGCCATGTGTGTCCCTAGTCTGCACTTGTGGATCCTGGTGCCAGGTGTTTGAAATGTAAGTGTGGAACGGTTACATGTCATTTTGAGAACTTTTGTGGATGGTCTAAGTGACTAGAGGCACTATGTGCTGCTTTTAAGGGAGGACCTAGCTATGTAAAATATGCACAGAAATTGTTTGAAGTTATTACAAGGCTACAGTTGGGATTTTCAGAAAGCTGAAATGCTCTGTATTTAAATCAAAGAAAGTGAAGTACTTTGGAAAATGGACTAAGTGTATACTGCATTTTATGCTCTTGAATACCCAGAAAAATCTGTCTCTAACTTCTAAAACTGGAGGTTGGATGCCTTTAAAAATATCACCTTTAATACTAGCTCTGAAGAGATGAGCCTCTAATTTTCAGTTTCAAAAAGCTATAGTTTTTTCATTTTTGATAATGTGGAATAGTGCTGTGGTGTACTGCAGGATAAATCCCAACTGTGTATTTAATTGTTTCATCAGAGATCAGCAAAAGGTCACTCAGCTTTCTTATCAATTACTGGAGTGCAAGTGTTTTCTGTGCTGGTCTGAGTTTGGTGCACACACATTCTTTGCAAATGGATGATTTCAGGGAAACACAAGCTATGTGTTTTTATAATTTCATTTTAGTTAAAGGTCACCAAAGACTTACTGTCCATTCATTTTGCAAATTTTAGGTTGTAGAAACAATTGTGGAAAATAAGTGTCCAGTTTAGCAAAATTACACCAATATGTTCTCCTGATAGGTTTTTAGGTGCAAATACAATTGCAGATGATGCCACTACGTTGTTCCTGTCAATCACTCTCTATATAATAATAATTCAATAAAACAGAATGCCTTCAACTACTCCAAAACACATAGTTGGGAAACCCTTCTAGTTCTTTTATCAAAATATGGAGGATATATGTTTAAATTTGGCAACATAAAAGTAATTTGGAATGGACTGAAATTAAGTTATTTAAGGCCTCAAGCTATTGTTTGCAGCAGAGACAAGAGATCTGAAAATATTAAGAGGATACACAAACTTGTTGAAATACTTTGAGCCAGAACAAAACAGCTCATTGATACCTAGCTGAGGATCTCAGCTGTTCTCCATTGAACAATCAGAATTTGGACTTTTAGCAGGTTTTTTTCCCCTGCCTTATCACTTTGCTTGTTTTCACTTCATTAGCGATAGTTTTGTGTTCCTTATTCCCTTTCACAGGTCTCTTGGTTCCGGAGATGGGATTCACCTCACTTGATTTATGGCATGTGTCTGGTTGATGTCTGCATCTGAGCCTATCTTTAGAGACTCAGTTTACAGACAATTGAGAAAAACGTTGCCTCTGTGATGACTTATTTCTACCTAATACAGAAGTCTAAAGGCCTGACTCTATCCTTGATACTGTCTTGATTTCTGAGTCCAGCCAGCTGTCCTTAGCCCAGACAGCATATGGTTTAACTAGACACCCTGGCCTTGATGTGAATGTCCCATGTCAGTGCTGGTTCTCAGAATTTCTTGATAATTATCTACTTTTTTAAATTTTTTTTTTTTTTTTTTTTTTTTTGCTAACTGACTTTGACCAAGAATCTTTTCTGAATGTGGTCTGGTGGAGTGCTGGGTTTTTGCAGTCCACAGTGTGTAACCTCTAGGCTAGATGCTCATAGTTGTAGGTTTTGTGCATTTCTGCCTGTTGTTAGCTGTGCAATCTACACCAGCAGGGCTGCATATTCCTTTGTGACATAGATGGGACTTACATAGTGAGTGAGGTTGCTTTCTGTGGAAACCTTAACTCAGTTGTTGTAGAAGGTACACAAAGAGGATACTCCTTAAAACAGCTGAATTATGTTCTGGAGGACTTAATGCATGTCTCTGCCACAAAGTTTTTTTTTATGTGATATGATGGACAAGTCACTTAGAGCAGACCTGTGTCAGGAGACTGTTTATCACATGGGAAGTCCTTAATCCAATGGGAATTGTCCTTAAAGATCTAAAATATGATGTTAATACCACTCTTGAAAAGGGAATATCCCTTTTGAAGGTAGGACAGAATATATTCTAATAAATGTGGGAAAAGATTCTGGGGTGGCAGAAGTAATAAATGTAAGAAGGGGCATCCTGGTGTCCTTTCCAGCTTTTCAGGGCCCACAGCGAGATTCTATCTCCTGCTCTCCAGCTGGAAAATTGCAAGATGGTGCAGTGACAGCAGGGTGACTTCCAGAGACCAGAGAAAGTACCAGTCACAGCTGGATGAGGACTTGGAGCAGGAACAAGGAAGTCTAAGGATTGAAGGGGAACAGGGGAGAGGGAGAATTCAAGTTTCAGATCTCTTCATCAATTTAGATTTCTTTAATTTGAAATGTCAAGCTAAAATAAGCAACGCTATCCAGAAAGTGAATGCCTCTGAAGAAGTTTCTTGTATTTCTGTCTCCTGTTAGGACAACTTGTGAGATAAACTGTGGTGATTTTAGCCCTAGTTAAATCAGTTTCCTAGGCTATGGGAGACATAGGTTCTGAGTTGATCCAGGGATCTTATAATCGTCAGATAAGAAACACTCCAGAAGTGGTCATTTGGGACATTCACCAAGTGCAATGGAAATTCTAAATTGCAGATTGAACTGGGAAGAATGGGATATGAAGCCTTGGTTTTTGACAGGCCTTGTAAGCATCAGGCCACTTCTTTGAGAATTTCCTGAGAAAATGTTCGGGACAATAATCTTGGTTTTCTTCTGAAGTGTGATTTTATTTCTCTTTATGTGAGCTTCTGCTTTGTTTTCAGAAGTGCTTTTATAGATTCTATTAAGGAAAAAAATGTCATGGGAAAGTTTTTGATGATCTTTTTATTGACTGGGTGTTTTTTGGCTGTAATGGAGATGTTCCTTTTTCAAACCTGGTAAAGGGGACATGATGCTCTCTGCTCTGTACTGAGAGCAACACACCTTGCAGAATTGTTTTAAGGAGCAGTCTGGAGTGTGCCAATTTCTCTCTTTTCTGCTATTTTGGTAGTGTTTTGTGGAGTGAAGCACATGTATATAAGCTGCAAATGTACATTCCTGTACAGAATAAGCAGGCTGTCTGTATGAATCAGCTGTTATGGGGGTGGCTGTGGGTAAGACTTGTAACAGGCAGTGGAAACTCCTTTGATGGAGACTCAGTAGTCTTCATGCTTTACACCTATGGGGCCTGATGCAAAATCCAGTGAGACCCAGGAGGACTCTCCCTATCAGGTCACAGCTTTGGATCCAGCTTCAGGTGTGTTTGTGAATGTGTATGTGGGATGTGGCTGGTTTTTGGCTACTGTAACAGGTGCCAGTGAGAGCAGAGAGGGAATTTGTTTCAGTGCTTTGGGTTGGCAAGTGAATTTTATCTAAATCTTGTCGCTTGCACATAGCCAGCCTGCTCACGTTCTAAATAGATTCTGCCCTGAGATTGTAAAGAACAAGATAATAACATTATGTTATGTACTTGAGAGCTAAATTATTTTAAAAGTCTGAAATTAGCAGATGAGGAGGAATTTATTTGCCAAATACATTTCAGAAGCAGCTTGGGAAACCTGTCAGAGCCCATCTTTAACTGCTTAACTAGTGGCTGTTCAACTTAATGGCTCTGAAGAGTGCTTACAGTATGAGTGAGACCAAAACAAAATCCCAGAATGCGTGAGATTTTCTTCCAAACAACAAAAAATGCCATCAATTCACAAACCAGATGGTTAAATAGGAAAACCTGCATCTACAACCACTAACCTCACCTAACATCCTCTGTGCTCCAGGCAAAACACCTCTTGCTCTTTTTTTTGGACTCTTTATCTGTTCTTTCCAGCTCTATTAACTTATTGCATAGCTCAACATGACCTTTGCCCTGGTAGTGATGCCAGCCTGTACCACACATTAGTCCTTTTACCACACAGATATCTTCATATGTCCTATCCTCCATGTGTGGGACAAAGGTCTGGAAAATTCTTTCCAGCCCCTCTTCTTCAAATCACTCCTTAAGATGCACTCCACTCCTCATGTCTGTGCGGCTTTGCTGACAGTAGCTGGGCGGAGTGGAAGTTAAATTGTTTTCTAGGCAGCCTGTGTGAAAACATGCTTATGTTATTCCTACTGTGGATCTGCTGTCAACCCCTTTCCTGCTGGGGACCACAAGGCCACGATGCCCTTTTAGTAATCATCAGCTGTCATTGGAAGTTGACACAGACAGGAGCAGCTTTTGGCTCTGCTGTTGTTACCTTCCCTCTCCTTCACTCCCAGCTGTCCCAGTTTGCTTTTAGCCACCGTGCTGCTTCCATCCTTCCTGGCTCTTGCACATCTGTGAATTCAGCTCCTGTGCCTGGCTGAGTGACTGATGTAGTCCACCCTTTCAGGCTTTTTTAGCACATCTTGGCTGTAAGCATTAAAGATCTGTTTTGGGGAGGTGACTTTCTTGCATATGAAGCCACAGATCTTAACCCTTCAGAGTAACAGAAAAGCTTCCCTCCTAGTTGATATTACTTGCTCAATTCCATATGGAAGGGGAAGGCATCCTAGCTAATCAGAGCTTCAGACAGGCAGTTCTTCAAATTGTTTTAGGGTTTTAAATTCATATTGCAGGCTCCAACGTCATGTGGCAGAGAGAGCCAGTATCAGTCATCTGACAATAGCCTTCACCGTCTATCACATAATGAGGGAATTCCTCTCGTAAGCTCAGGAAGCTTCTGTAATGAGTGAGATTGCTGTTTGCAAAGCATCCTGCAACATTCAGCCTTGCAGGTCTGCTGATTTTTAAATTATATAAACAAAACCCTGTAAAATCTGCATAGCCCAAAGACAGTGACTTCTGTTTATACTGTCCAGATCACAGATGCTGAGCATGAATGCATGAACAGTCCTTTTGTATGGTGTTTGACACTTTCTGCGTCTGTCTGCACTGTTTTTTAATATACAGAATCCCTGATTCTCCACTGCCTTGCACCCTGTCTATTCATTCTCACCCCTGTGAAGTGAGGGTAAAACACTATCAAAACAAAATGGTACCATTTTGCATGTTTTCCACTCAGTTTGTTCAGGTGTAAATAACGACAGAAAGAACGGGGCAGAGCAGAACCTGACCCGCAGTCTGTCTCTCAGTGCGTCAGGGGTCTTGAAGTGGGGGGATGACAGAACAAACACAAGCTGTTACCTTGCCATTTTTGCTAATGCTTTAAAACTAGGCAGCTTGTGAGGATGACAGATGCAAAAGTCAGGCAGTACTTCGTTCCTGTAGTGCTCACGTGATGCATTCCCCTCGAGCAATAGAAGTGTTACCTGTGGTGTGGATGGGTGCTAAGGATAGCTGGTATGGGAGCAGGGTTCTCAGTGAGAGTCGTCTTTCTGAGTTGTTCAGCTGCTCCACTTAGTACTGGAGAAAGAAAAATCCTTTGCACTTTCAGCTCTTTGCTGCATTACCTTGACTTTTATAAATGGTTGTAAATAAAGAGTGAGCCCTTCAGGCTGTGGTGAGCCTGCTGCTTTCCCTCTTGGGCTCTGGACATGAACAGCACTCACGTCTTTTTAACTTTCTAAAATTTTTTTGTCATTGTAGTGACAGAAAACTGTACTCATCCTAACTTACTTTCCATCATCCTCTAATACTGCCTTTATGCAGCTCTGCAAGTAAGCACCCATGCCTTCTTCCAAAAAAGGGTATCTTTTCCCTTCCCGTCTTTCTCTACACAAATCCCAGATCTGACACTTTCCTTGCTTTCCTGAACAACACATTAGACCATCCTAGACCATTTTGTTTTTACCAGGGCACAGAATTTAAGTACAATTATGATTTGTTCAGAAGATATTACTATTGCCCCTTGTGATACAACTTACTTCACCATTAGCGCAGGAAAAATCATGTGACATTGCACAAAAAAAAATCCACTCTCCCTTAAAAAATTACCCAAATAATCAAAAAAATGTATATAGATAAATACTGGCAAGATCTGAGTTGAATGAATGTTGCATGGGCTGCTATAGTAGGTAGGAATAATGAGCAGAAGTTAGAGTCTCTTTGAAACCAGAACAGTAAATATTTTTGCTTATCATCAATTGAAATCTCAGCCTTACCATTGCATTAGCATTTCCACTCATTTTTAGAAACAGAGTGAATTTTCATGACTCATTTGAGTGCTCTGTAACTATTTGTATGCAAATGTGACTCAAACTTTCTCACAGTCACATGCTTAACCCTCCTGTTGGAGTTCATGCACAAATTAAAGTGGTGGTGTTCCTTTTCCTTACAAACCTTACCTTTCTTAGACAGTCTTGTGCCTTTCTCACATTTGTGATAGCATTTGAAGAAACATTTGTTTCTAGAACTTCAGAGTTGCTTTAAAATTGAAAATCTCAAAAAGAGAAATAAAAAACCACCCTGTATTGAAAGCATTTTGTTAAAATGTTGTGTTCTCACTTTTAAATATGAGAGGTTAGGAAAGGAGTGCATGTTTACTTCTAACTTTCATAAAAAATAGGCAAGTTCTGGCCTGAGAACAAGCATGAGAAAGTTCAGCTGAAAGGTAATGTATCCATGGATGTATGCAGAGACTTAGAATGAAATTGCCGTCTCAACCATAGCTAGAACAAACACAGCTGATGAATACAAGTATATTGACTAAAATAAATACAAAGTGTAATGCCAGATGTGGACAATGCAGAATGCAGAAAAGCAGTAAACTGAGTATACATCAAATTAAGGATTAGGCTTAATTGTGAGGAGTTAATTCCAATGAGAAACAGAACTGGGGAGCTTTTTTGCCCAAAACCAGTTGAGATATGTTTCCATCTAGAAGAGAAGCTGCCTGATCTGTCACTGCTTTTCCATTTGAGGCTCATCAGCAACAGCCTGCTGCATCTAACATACTGTTCAAAGGCTGCCCTTATTTATGAGTATCTGTGATAAGGTTGTAGGCTTTTGCTGTAGCCCAGAAAATTTGGTTTGTGGTTTTTGTCTGCTTTTCCAGAATGCACCTTTCTGTTCTCCATAAACATCCATAAGACCTTCTGTCACAACATCTCTTGCACTGCAATCACATGGGATGTCAGTGGTACAAAGTATGTTTTTATATTTCCGTCTCTCACAAAGTCCAAATGACTAAAATGGAGCTTTGCAGAGTTACTTGTTGAGGAGCAAGAGTTTTGGAATTCAGATGAGACACTCCACAGAATCACAGAATGGGTCAGGTTGGAAGGACCACAGTGGGTCATCTGTTCCAACCTCCCTGCTCCTGCAGGGTCATCCTAGAGCACATTGGACAGATTTGCATCCACATGGTTCTGGAATATCTCTGTTGAGGGAGACTCCATAGCCTCTCTGGGCTACCTGTTCTGGTCACTTGCACAGGAAGGTTGCTCTTCCTCATGTTCAGGTAGAACTTCCTGAAACATCTGTTTCTGCCCATTGCCTTCTTGGCACCACTGAGGAGAGCCTGCTTTCATCTTCTTGGCACCTCAAATGACACCAATCGTAGTCAGTGAACAGCTAATCAGTAAGCTCAGCCTCCAGGGAGTGTCGAACCAGAGTCCCAAGCTATGTCTGCCTCTGAGTCAGTTCCATGGCTCAACAGTCCCTGACCATTAACTTAAAAATTGACACCGACAGATAAACACTGAAACTATTTCTCTTATTCCAGAAGCTAATTTCCATCCTATATAATTGTGATTTTTTTGCTATATTGTGCCTTTCTGGAGTGGCCTGCGAACCCAGCACAGGGACAGAGGCCAATGCACACCCAACTCTGCACCTCCTCCAGTGCCATGTAACACCCTGCAGGTTCTCAGATGCTTTGCTTATTGAAATCTTTTGTCTGTTTTTCTGTTTCTGGTGTTTCTGCCATTAATGAGCAGCCCTCCAGAGGTACCTGAGCCCTGCTATGGCTGCAGTTGACATGGCTAAATAAGCTAAATGCAAATGAACTCAAATATCTTGTTGACACACCTCTGACTGAACTCAATGATCAGTTGATGATCACCTAAAGTTTCTAAATTGACATGAAATTGTTGTTGACTTGAAAGCAAGTTGCAAAAGCTGTAAACAAACTGTAAAGAAAAGGAAGTAGGAAGTTGGTACTTGGTCCTGCGAGTTCCAGACTGGTGCATAAGCTGCCAACGTGAAGTTCACTGCAGGATCGGGTCTTATGAAGGATGCACTCCCTCTTTTCTTAATGCCAACATCATTAGTAGTGCAGGTAAATAGAGGTCTTAAATTAATAGTGCAACAGATTGTTCCTGCTGCACTTAACAAGCAGTTCAATATAACAGCCCTGAGCTAAAATATTTGCAAGTTTGTGAACTTCAAAGCAAACTTTGCTTCTTTTTTCAGAGGCTTACAAACAACTGAGCACATTTTCTCCCACCTCATCTTAAAAGAAATTACAGAAGAAGATATACAGCAGGCCTGAAATTCCTGCCAGTCCTTCATCTTGATTTTCTTGGCATATTGGTAAGGAATCTGGATGCTGAAATTTACTGTTAATGAGTACCTTATTTTATGGATGTGTTCTTTTTCTGTGCCCTAACGCTTATCTGAACTGTTTGTGCTCTTATGGAGGGCCAAAAAAGACACCTAGAAGATAAAGGCAGAAGTAACCAGTGAAATATCTTCCCACTTTCGTATTTAATTTTAAGTTTGGGAAGTATGGGTGGTCTTTAGTTGAACTAAATTTCTTCATTGATTTATGTATCTGTGGATTATAATCCTACAAATTATCTGCTATCTTTATTTCAAGGGTCTTCTGTGGCTTGTGACAGTTTAAACGTAGAGGCAGCAATTATTAAGGAGATGCTGGTCAATACAAACAAAAGTGGCAGGCAGTGGTTTGATTTGAAACAGTGTGGATGAAGTATATTTCTAAACACAAACATCAAGTGGAAAGCAAAAATGTAAAGAAGTGGCAAGGACAGTGGCCATTCCAGAATGGAACAGATGAGGGGGAAGCTGAAAATACTTGCCCAGAAATGAAAAAAAGCCCCAAGCCCTGCCAGCAGTAGGCAGGAAGGACTGAAAATAGTGAGATAAAAATTAGAAATGTGGTGCACTTACCATTGATTTCCAAGAATCCCTAAATTACTCTTGCTGGAAGCTGAACTAAAACCAAGGGAGGTGAAAAGCCAAAGGACCCTTTGAGGGAGAGTAAAAGAATGTGTTTGCCCTTTGAAAGAAAAAGGCAAAGATTTCTGTTGGTTTTATCAGAACAGAGTTGAACACTGTGAGTTATGGAGAAAAAGAAATCAGTGTTTTTATCATGTTGTGTTCCTAAACTTACACACGTGATTAATATGATGTTTTACATTCTGTAAATTGGGTGTTTAGGCAGATTTTGGGGACTGAAGACTCTGAAACATCTTTCCTCATTCCTCCACTGGAAACAGCAACATAGTCTCCTTCATATTCTGGACTTCTGTGCCTCAAAACCCAGCTACTTCTCGCTGGGAAAATCTGTAGTCTCCCCAGGTGACCTGTCCCTGCATCCAGGGGCTGTGCATTTCTTTCTTACTCCTCAGTTTGAGAAGCAGATCCTTGCTCAGATGTGCTAGTTTTGGTCCTGCCTTGCTTGATTTCCTGCACACCGGGACTGAGAGTATTATGAGAAATTATAATCTCTTGTATTATGAGAAAAATGGCCTAAAGAGCTATCAGTTCTGTTTAGCCCTTGTGTCCTTAAGGACAGTTACCCAGGAGATCTCATTCACCAACTCCTTAAACAGCTGGAAGTTCACTCTTGCAAACTTCAGGGTCTTGACTTGTCTCCTCACCAGGCTAGAGCGTGGTCACCACAGCTCAGGCTGCCTCCAGTCTTAATTCCTTTTGTGAGCTCATCCACATTGATGAGCACCAGGTCCAATAATGCTTCATCTCTGGTTGCCTTGTCTAACACCTGAACCAGGAAGTTGTCTTCTACACACTCCAGGAGTCTCCTGCATTGCTTGCAGCCAGCTGTATTGCTTTTCCAGCAGATGTCCAGTTGGTTGAAATCACCCACCAGGATGAGAACTTGAAAATGTGATGGTTCCTGTATGTGAAGCAAAAAAGCCTCAACGGGCTCCCCCTGATCCGGTGGCCTAGAGTAGACCCCCATCACCAGGTGTCCTTTGTTAGTCCTGTCCTTGGTTTTTACCCACAAGCTCTCAACCTATTCATGGCTGTTACTCGGTGGCAGCTCTTGCAAACCCCCTGCCCCCCCTTCTCAGCCTGTCTCTTCTGACAGGCTTGTGGGCCTCAGTTGCTGTGCTTCAGTCTAACATGACAACTCTTCCCACCATGTTTCTGTGGTAGCAATTAGGTTGTAGTTTTCTAATTGCACCATGGTTTCCAGCCCATCCTGCTTGTTACCCATGCTGTGTGCTTTAGTGCAACTGGGCTGCTCATCTCTTCATCGTTTGGGAGGAGCCCTCTCCAGTTCCTTTGGGTGTTTCCCTGCTATAGGGCTGTTGTTTCCTGGTTCCTTACTGACACCTGGTAGAGCATCCCCTTCCCCACTGAATCTAGTTTAAAGCCCTGGCTAATAAATCCCAGCAGCTTGCTCCCCAAAACACTTGTACCCCACTTGGGCAGGTGTGCCCCATCTGCTGTTGGCATGCCCACTCTCTCGAAGGCATGTTCCAGATCGTAGAACATAAAGCTCCAAGCATGGCACCAATCTTATGGCCAGTCCTTCACCCTTTGCACTTGTTTCACTCCTCCTGAGTCCCACTGCCTTACTAGGAGGATAAAAGTGAACACTACCTGTGCCCCAAATCCTTTCAGTATCTCTCAGAGGGACATGAAGTCCTTTCTGGTATTTTGGAATCTGTCACAGCTTCAATTGATCCTATATGAAAGAGTAGGAGCAGATGATAGTCCTCAGCTTTTGCCAGGCTTGGAGGCCTCTGTGACATCCCAAATGTGGGCCCCTGGGTTGGCAGCAAACCTCTGTGTTAAGGCAACCTCTCTTCTGAGTGGCTAGCAAAGCTGTTCGTCATGTTGGAGATTTTTTTCCAGCTCATTAGTGTAACTGGAATTAACTGATTATCTTGCTGCATCAAATCCCTGGGTAGATGTGAAGTAGATGCTGTTTCATCCAGGGTGGGATGCACTGAACAAGGATGCAAAGGATTCTGCCTTCCTTTACAAACTCCTGTGGTTATTATTCCAACAAAATTAGGTTTTCATTTGCTTTCATTTATTACAAATCTAATAAATGCAACTGTGGAGCAAAGGGAATTTTTTTCCTGTCTCATGTAGTGTCACTGAATCAAACAGCCTGTACCCATGCAGAGGTTGCAGTGGAAAGCACTGTTACAGGGATGCAAGAAGGATCTAGAATACAGGTTTTCACCTGCAAGTCTTGGCTGAGGAGACAGATTTCTCTCTAGTTGCTCATCTTCTGGCAATTAGAGCAATTGAGAGCGGGGCTGAGCAGCTCTGACCAAGCAATGAACACCATTCTGACCAGGTGCCAGTGTCCCAGCAGTCTTTTCTCTCCATCACCATTACCTTTGGCCTACATCTCCACAGGTTTATAGGTAAGTGGTTGACAAGGAGATACAAAATCTCAGAATATTGGGTGTAGTCATTTTGTAAATACATTGTGTGAGCTGTTCAGAGAGATTGTTGTTTGTATACTGGGTTAAAAGACTTTCAAGTGTGATTGCATTGTTCTGCATAGTAGCCTCTAGGAAGAAGCAAGTAGGGGAGATGCATAATACCTAATAGATAAACAATCCCTTTGCAAATATTGTGAAGGTAATTGCAACACAATGCCATACATCCATGCCCCAGGCTACTTTGAAACAGCTGTTTGTGAATAAAGAGGTCTAAAGTGCACTGAATAGTTAAAAAGCTCTTTCCAAGAAAGGATGAGATCAGTTGTCAGTAGGTGTCCAAACACAGAGAATGGCCAACTTCTTTAGCATTTATCCTCAGAGACAGAGCAAGTGCATCTTCCTCACCAGCACCGGGGATTTTTGTCCCCTCCCCCTGCCCTCCACTGCTCTCCAAGGGGCCAGTCAACTACTCAGCTCTCTGCTATGCAGAACAACTTGGCTTTAACCAGCTTGGAAACTCTGCTGCCTGGAAAGGAGGAGACATACTGTGCTGTGGAGATGTGTGTGATTTCTTGAGGATAGTGATATTTCCTCTTCATAACTGCCTGGTGCCAAAGGGCAGCAGAAAACCTTTGCAGAGACCATCCATTTGGTGTATGAGGCTGCCACAGCAGGATTTACTAACCAGGATTTGAAACTCGCCTGGGTGTTGCTCTCAGTTCCACATTTTTCCTGCAGCAGTTGTTGCATCAAGGCCCAGTATCACTTCACAAGATCGAGTCCTGTCTGAATTCAGAGGGACCAGAGAGGCCAGTAGGTAGAGTGGTATTTGTCTTTGCTCTGGATGCCCTGTGTCAGCAGTTAGCATTGTGTTAGGTACTAGAAACTTTAGTTAACTTGAAAGCCAAAGCATGAACAAATGGAGTGGGCTGACTCTGACTCAGCAGCTGGTTTTCATGGATAGGTAAAACAAATTTATTGTGTAAAGGGTATTCTTTTGCATAATCTACTATAGAAGTTCCATATGTTTTTCTTGTGCAGTATTTCTTTGCAGATGTTATTTATTCTTCATTTCTTTCTATTTTTATACAGGCAGCAAGTTTTTTTTTCGCAATTGCCAGAAGTATTTTAAGGCTGTTGCTCATGTTCATTAAGTGCTTCTTTACTCTTCTTGGGGCTGTTGGCATTTATCCCAGGTCAGGCTTGGATGCACCCTGGGTAATAATACTTCTGTGTAACTGTGCTGGTGGATCTGTCACTGTACGTTACAGCTCTTTAACCCTCTGGAATTACAAGTGTAGAAGGAGTATCTTCAGACTTGGACCTTTGTATCCTTAAACATGACGAACTTGAAGATGTCAGGATTAAAGACATGTTTGTTTGGCTAATCCCACTAATAATGAATTAATTTACCCATAAGGAGCATATGTGTTCTACCAGTATTTTTTGTTGCTCCTTTTCTGACTTAGTAACATACATCTCAAGAATCATGACAGTGCAGACATTGCAGAAAGCACAGACAAGGATACTTTTTCCCAGGAGCTAATCCAGCACAGATGCTGTCAGTGACTATATGTGGTCTTTCATATCCCATTGGAGCCCCCCCATAAAATGACCAGTAATTGTCAGTCACTGATAAAGTGGATCTTCTGATACTGGAGACACTATGAAATTTTTGTGTCAGATGAAAATAAGATATCTCTGAGTTTCTGCTTCAAAGCAGTTCCTTCTTCTCTATGACTTGGTCTTATGCTCCATCTACCTTTAGATGGCTTTACTTTGAATAGCAGATCTCTGGTTGATGCCAGTTTTGGCAGAGTGTGGCAATCATTGTTTCAATAGAATGACCACTAAGCTCTAGGGATCTGAGTGGTGTCTGAATGACATTCACAAGCTGTAAAAAAAACTTGGCAATGACAGTAGTTGGGTCAGACCAGTGTCCAGCTGCCCAGGTTTTGTGTCTCTGAAAGCACAAGTAGGAGATGTTATTTAGGGAGACCATACTAGCCTGGTAACTTTCTGCAATTAATTCTTGACTTCCCTCCCACACCTGGAGCAGTTAGGGACGTTAGATCTTAGCCTGCTTAGCCCTTTCAGCATCTGCTTATGGACTCTTGGCCCATCAAGTTTTCTCATCTTTTAATGATCCTACACCTGCAGTTTCCCTCTTCACCCTTCTGCATCAGCAGGCTCCAGAAGTTCAGTAGGTGCTTTGTAAAGTGCTTTTACATCTTTTAAATCAATCACTTACTGATTTAATCAAGTGACCCCCTAGTTCTAGAATTGCAAAAGTTGAAGACTTCTGCTTTGTGATTCTAGAAACCTTACTTATATTCCCGTTCTCAGCTAGCTCCTCATCAAATTGGAGCCCTTATCTTTTTTAGTCACTTGTTTCTTCTTAGAGCAGCTGTTCTAGCCCTTTGATTTTTTAGTTGTCCTTGTCTGTACATGCAGTACTCTACTACATCTGCCTTGAGATGCTGGGACCAGCACTTGAAGAGTACTCAGGAGGGATACCACAGACAGTTTCTCTAGGAGGAGCCTTCAGTCAGTTGTCCCATGACCCACTGTCTGCTTGTAAGCCATACTGCTTCCTTCTGCCTGAGGCACTTGGATGGATGTTATGCTGGGGTGCAGAAGGGGAATTGTGTGTGCTTTATCTTTCTGCTTTCCAATCCAAAATGCCAGAGTTTACCAGGACAGAGTGTTAACTCATGCAAAAAAAATTGTCAGCATACATGCAGACCAGAAGTGAAACACATATTGACAGACCATCTCAAAAACCTACACTAATTGTAAGTAACAAACTAATCTCTTCAGTCAGCACATGGCTAACCTTGGACACACATACACATCTGTAATGATACCCATTTTATAGATCATGTTTGTTCAAGTACATTATTGCTAAAAGAAAGATATAGTTTTCCGATAAAGCTACCTTGTGTTTTCATATCAAGGCAGTATCTACATATTTATTACAGATGAAGTATTGCAGAAATAAACTTTCTTATATTTATTCCTTAATAAATCTTAAACCATTTCTGTTAAAGCAAAGCTCATACATATGATGAACTGAAGGAAACTTCTAGAACATAGTTGCCATTAATACAAACTATCTTTAGCAATTTTTTGCATTGATGGATTTACCATTTTGTGGTTAAACAACTTTTCATTCTGGAATATTTCTGAAGCCACTTTCTGATAGAAGTAAAAAAAAAATTAAAGTTCATCTTGTATATCAGTAGTTTGGACAGCTCTATCTGCAGAAAAATAAATATAGTAGATATAAATTAAAGGGGGACAAAGCAATCTGAGCTGGGAAGAGTGCAAGTTTATTTCCTTGGTTGTGTAGGAGTCTTGTTAACCAGTGTGTAATGCACAGTCATGTAATAAAACATGCTAGACATTAAAAGGCAAAAACCCAGTTCACAGATGTTGTAATGTTATGAGATAATTTTAGGGAGTGAATGGGGTGAAAAGGCTGGATTTGTTAGAGAGGAAAATACCTATGGAGGCCTTTTCTGTGAGCAATACCATGACTTCATTACCATGTCAATTCTGGGAAAAGACTCTGATTTAACACAGCAGTTGGCTGGATCCATATGGAGCTGATGAACCTCTGAATGAATAGTGAATGGAAAAACTGCTGGAATCTGCCTTCAGCTTTGTTCCCAGGATGACCAATGTAAAAGGCCTAACAGCAATACTGCACAGATGGTGTAAAGAGGTAAGAAATCTGCAGGGTTTAGTTTACGTTTTCTTATTCTACACTGTTTGGGGTTTTATATTTTTAACCATGTTTCAGTAACTCCAACTCTATTTGCTTACATGTCTTCACTCACAAAAATGTAAGAAAAAGAAAAGCTTTCGGGAAATGAAATTAATTTAAAAAACATAAGTAGCAGTAAACATTTACATAAAAATACAATTTAAAATGTTGAATTTTGTATGGTATAGAAGTAATTGAAAGTATAATTATGAAATCTTGGGGAAAAAAAAAGATAGTTAAAAGTTTAACAAAGAACTTTGGAATTACTTGTTCAATTCACCCTATGTTGTGGGAATATGCAGATGTTCACATTTACACAGTCATGTATGTCCACTAGGGTTACATGCTTTTATAGTCTGAAGCATCATCACAAGTGCCAATACAGTAAATCAAAAGACTCTCTGGCATTATCTAGTTTCCTTTCTGGCTTTAAAAGTTAGAACAGATGTCACAAGAGAGGACAAAATGGATTTTACCCACCGAGAGAAGCTTTTCTTGCCATCATTAATAGGAGGCTCCTTGAAATGCTAATGTACACAGTTTGTGTTGCCGGGTTTGCATAGAGATGGTGGGAAACAGCTCTGATCCCAACAAAACCTTTTGTTATTAATCAAGAAAATCTGCTCTTCTGAAACAGCAAAGCACTAAAATGGTGTGGCTACTTGCAATGCAGAGATCTCTATAGCAATCTCCAATGAACAAAAATGTAATAAAAACTGTTCAGCGGTTCTATGAGATACAGCACATGTAACAATTTATTTGCAGTGGTTTTGCATACACCTTCTACTTTCCTTTGTCAGTTCAGCATGGGTATTTACAGTGGAAAGATTACATTGTTTCTCTATTTTTTCCAAATCTCAACTCTTTTAAAATCTTGTTTAATTTCATAGCAAATCTATAAAAGCAAGCTTGAGGCAGGAAGAACTTTGAAAAACAAGCTTTTCTTCTTAGAAAAAAAATCTGTCATAGAGCATGAGTTTCTGTTCAATTTGATGTTAATACTACGTAAGATATTTTTACTTTGTTGGAATATAGGATTATGAGATCTTGTGTACATGTTTTGAGTACAAACATACTCTGCAATATTAGGACTAGGATTTCTTCCTGTTGCAAATGGGATTCAATAATTTTTAGTAATCTTTAAGAGAAGGGGTTCAGACCCTGACATAGCTTTGTGACGTATGACCTCTTACTTTTAAGAAATACCAGTGCAGTTAAATCACTAAGTACTGACTGCTGTCAGACATTCAGTGCCTTGTATAGGATGCCTCAGCAGAAGCCTTCTTCCCTAAAAGTATTTGGGGTATGAATAAAAGCAAAAAAATTAAGGAAAGCCTGAATTAAAATAGAAATTATTTGCCTGGCATTACTCATCACTGAAATCTCTGACTCAGTCTCTGATCAGAGTTACATTAAATTCCCTATCAATTTATTGTACACCAGTTCCACAACATATTAATGTGTTTTTTCACAGATTCATTGTGCTGAAAGTTCAATATATGGGTACAAGAGAATGAATTAGGGATGAAGCATTATCTCAGAGTTTAAGTCTCTTTTGATTTCTTTGCCTCTGTGTATCTAAAGCAGATACTTGTATTTTGCACAACCATAGATTATTGCACTTTTATTTCTATTTTTATGGTAGTAAGCAGATAGTAAAAGTAAATAAAACTACCATGTTATAATTCATGCAAGGTGTTTGAGATGATTGTTGTGTAGGTATGGGATAAAACAGTATACATAGTAAATTTTAAAATGAGAATGTCTATTTGTTCATAGCTTTGTCTGATAAAGATTTGTTAAAGCCCACAGGAAATAAAGGAGTGGGGTAAGAGGAGATAACTTATGTGGAAAACCTGAGTGAAACATCACCAGTTCCATCACTGAGGAGCTGTTTCAGCAGTAGGAAATGCTGTAATGGGCAAGCAGGGAAAAATGAAGTTGCAAGAACAACTTGGATGTCACAAGTGCCTTTGGCATTGTGAGGAGTCTAAATGAAATGACCAGGGCTATCTCCAGGGTACTTCCTACAAAGGGATTACCTGTTCTCTAAGATTTGATGTATAGAGTTTTTCCCAGTCTCCATTTTCCTTTCAACTTTACAGTTAAACTTCTGATTTCATGAAAGCTCCATTTCAAAGGGGCCCCAAGAGCAGGGTGCAGCCCTGTGCCAAAGGGTCTCCACCACCTGTGCTGCTGTGAACACAAGACTTCTCTACTCTTGCAAATGTACCCAGACTGAGTCATGTGAGGCTACACTTAAAACCCCGGTATTCAATGAGGGGGTACTTTTCATCCAAAAACCAAGCAATAACAGCAACAAATCCTACTCAGCATGCTTAGTGGGACCTGCTAAGGCTTTTGTCAGGGACTAATGACTTTGACCTCACTGTCCGATCCCTCAGTGCAGAGCTAAGGATGAAGACTTCTTTTCTGAAAAATTTTGATTAGGAGGGCTGAGCTATCTTGTGTCAACAAAATGCCCTACAGCCCTCTTGCCTTAAGTGTACAAAGTAAAGCCATTTAAACAGAAAAATACTGAAGTGATATTGTCATATGTAAGACTTTGATCTACCTGTAAAGTTTCAGTGATTCAGAAAAGGAGTTTGTTTTTTTTTTTCCAAAAGTGTTATACTTAAAACGGTATCAAAACTTTGCAGAATTTCAAATGCATAGATTTCAACCAGGCTGGAAATCTACAATCTAGATTCTGTTGCTAAATTATGAGCTAAGATGCTATATGGTAGCCTGTAATATATCCATGAAAGGGTTTTCAGATAAACTGGTTTTTAAACCAGTGTAAATTCTTTTATGGACACTCAACCTTGAAGATTTTCATCAAGGATTGAATGTTAACTGACTACTTCCCTGTACAGTCCCTACCAAATTTTGTTCTCACTTCCTGTGGTCCTGAGTGTCTTCACTGCATTTGAAGTGGTTATTCTAAATTTGTCCCAGTGTAACAGACCAAAATTTAGCTCCTCTTGGAGGAGCATTGCCTTCTGTTGGTGTGTTTATAGATTTTTGGCTGAGAATCTGGAATAGGTGAGCAGTCCAATTCAGGTGTGAACACTTTCTCTACACTGCCTTGTAATGAAATCTCCTTTTCTTGGTTTTTATATACTGAAAAATTGGTGTGAATGGACATAAAATCAGATCTCTTCAGTTATGCTTTTGGGAACATTTTATGGCCAGGTTAAATAGACAAAGTACAAGAAATCAAGTCCCACTTTCCACATAGGAATTGCTGTTCCTGGTGATAAGCATTTGTAAGATCAAGTTCCTTTTTGTGGGGTAAAAATAATACTTTTAAGAGTCAGGTGGTAGATGTAAATTATTTAGGGATTTCTAAAACTAAGCAAGCATTTATAATATAAAGGCCTTCAGGCTTTAGAGTACTGTATATGGGCAAAAAGCAAAAAAAAATCCTTTTGTATATTTAAACTGGTCTCTGAGTTACTTTGAGTCTTATATCATTTCTGCTTTCTCTGCATCTTTTTCTTTAAACTTCCATAGTCAGGTAGCACCCTGCAAACTGCATTGATTCCAACACCTAAGATAGCCTTATAAACCCTGCGGACATTAAACTACTGGAAAACAGATTGGGTTGGTAAAAATAAGTGTGCATGTTCTCACAGAACCTGAGAAAATCACACCTTTACTTTGTTAAAAAAATCTGTTTGTGCCACTCCAGTAATCACTTCATAACTGGTGGGAGAGCAGAACATATGTCTCAGAAGTGGTGGTATATAAAAGCCTCTACCTCTAATCCTATTTTCTTTAAGAGAAAAAAAAAAAGCAACAAAAACCCCCAACCTTTTCAGTATGTCATCTGTAAAATCGATGCCAAGGGTTTTCTGCTTTAAAATGCTAAGACATTTTGTGGTGATTTCTGTGAAACTCCTTGGTTAATCCTTTTGCAGTTTTATTAGCAGGCAGAGTCCTGAAGAAGCAAAGCAGTGTCAAGGAGGGTGTTGTGAATGGCTTTTGTAGCCCTGCTGCAGCTAACGAATCCTACGTGCCTGCTGTTCCAGAAACATTTCTTGGTTAGTTGTTTGTGAGGGCTGAACTCACCTCTTTTCAAGTTCACCTTTCGGACTCTGTGCCAGTGTGGTAAATATTAGGTAACAGGATATTTACAGAGGGGTCATTTCCATGGAGAATGGATGGGACCTGAACACTGATCTGTTGGACTAGGGAGGGAAAAAGAAAGAGGCTTCTTTTCTTTCAGAGTGTTGGTTGTTAAATGGTCAGTGGCATGAACGCTGTAATGTGTGGCAAGGCTGCCGCTTGAAATAAATGTCAAGAAGCAATCTCAGTCTAGTGTTACAAGCATAAAGAGGAGATGATGGCAGTTTAATATGTAGTCTGCAGGACAAACGTATCCCACTTTAACACCATTGAAACCAGCGTGGTGACAGGTTGTGCCTGGGAGGCTTTGGTCCAGCAGTGTCCAAATTAAATGTGCAAATGCAAATTAACTGCTGACATTAGACACAGGGGTCTCAGGAAGGTTGTTTTTGTCAAGGTTCAATTGCTCTTTCATCTTCCCTACAAACTCCTTCCCTCTCCTCCCTTCTTCCATCCTGCTAATCATCAAGGGCAGAGGATTGGAGATCCTGCCAAGCCTGTGCTAAGCCCCAGGGCTGTTCACTGATCAGCAGGTTCCCCAAATTGCTTCTTTTGTTCCCAGCCATGACCTCATCCTTCTGCTGGTTTTATGTAGGCATAAGCTGGGCTGAGCATCTCTGAAAGGCAGCACCTCCAGTGGTATCTTGTCCTTGGCATTGTGCAGCTTCAGGTGTGACTTGGATGGATAAATGAAGAAGCCACATCACGTACTTTTTAACTTCTTTCCAGCTCCAGACCTGGGTTCTTTGGTACAGGCCAACAAACAGTCCAAAGATTCAAAACTTACCTTTAAAATTATGCTCTGTTAAATAAATCTCTCTGAGTTGATACAGGACACATAACTTGATACAGGGCACATAACTCTAATGCACAGTGGGAGTTAATTATGTATATTATGCGGAAATGAAAGCATGCACATTGCTGTGTGTATTCATCATTTCTAGGCAGTTATTTATTCAGGTACATAAGATTTTGCTAAGCAGCACTCAGCTATGTTTAACTTTTATTAATAAAAGTAATACTTGATATGGTACGATTTCTTAGAGGCAAGCCAAAATAGCATCAAAAAGAGTAGGTAGAATATTTGTCAGGAGGATTATAGCATTTACATTCTGGTGATGATTATATATTCTAGATGCCAAACGAGATTGCATTATAAAATTCTAAATTAAGAAAATATTGTACCTAGTTCTATGAGCCATTATTTTAAAGCAATTCTGGTTGAAAAATGGTGTCAGTTTTGCTTTGGAATAGCAATTATACAGCCTTGCACTCTGATCTTCTCTGTTTCTTTTACTTTGCTTTTTTTCTTACTCAGAGCACAAGAAATAAGTCACCAATTTCTGCACACATTGTGTACAAAGTATCTATTCATATTTATCAGAGCATCATACAGCCCTTCTTCCACCTCTCCCTCCTTTTCAGGTAAATTCTTCTTAGCAGTTCATTCCTGTTTATCCTTGGTGATTTGCAGTACTTTGGAAATTCTCATTAAATGCTAGTGAATAACATTTGAAAAAAAAAGTAAAGCAGAACTGTTTGTCTTGCTGTGTCTTTAAATCTGACCTTTATTGTTTAAGTTGCATTTGAAAAAAAAAAGTGTCAAGTGGTTGAAAGATGAGTGCACTCCATTATACTGTGCTCAAAGCACTGGGAAAATCCCATTGAGGCAGGAACTCCAGCCAGAGTTTACAATGCTACATTTTAAATGCTTATTGGAAAAACAATGATAACAACATGAATTTCCTGCATTTAAGATTTCTATAGTTAAGAAAGCATAATTATACCAAATGCCAGGATTTCTTTTCAAGAGCAACCTACTTCTCCAGTGGTTGCAATGAATCACGTTGTGGCTTGAGAAGGGAAATTCTCTCTGGCTGTGCGCTGGTGCTCCTGGATCACTCCAGGCAAGTGTGTCCAAGTGTGGACATGGTTGGAAGAGGGGCTTTGAAGGAAGGCAGCTACCAACTCTTGTCTCACCTCTTCTGTATTTCCTCTGACTCATGCCCTTGTTTTGAGGTGGATTTCTTCTCTGCTCCCACACCTGAGTATTCAGAAATTCAAACATTTATAAATATATTTAGATACATGCTCATTTTTGTTTACTTCAGGCTTCTTGGTGAAGGGAAATATTCATAAGAGCTGGATACTGGGCTTGCAGTCAAAGCCAGTCATGCCTACAATAGTGGTGGTGGTACTGGAAAAAGATGTTATTTTGCTGGGGGAGAGGGAAAATTAGAAACAAGAGGATCTCAAATAATGAGAGCAAGCTTAGTGTGCAGGAAGACTTGGAACTTTTCTAAAAGGCATAGCGAGTCAACTGGAAATCAAGTTACTATAGTTTAGAGCTTATTTGAATGACATTTGTGAGTAGTTTTTTTTCCATTAATTGTTGAATAAATGACTCAGAAATATATTTGCCCCTCTTTGACAAGCTTCATGTATGGTTGAATACTCTTTTCCAAATAAATTATTCATAAATTTTGAGCAATCATTGAGTAATTTATTCAAAATATTTTTTTCATTATACACTCCTCTATCCCATGGAATGTGAGTGAAACTGACTGTGTTAAAGTTAGTGAAGACATTCTAAATGATTTGACCAATGCCAGGACTTCACCCAATTCAAAGTCTTTTGAAAACTGTTACATTTACTTATGGAACTTTGGCTTAAATGTAAGTGGTAAACTTACCTGTGACTTTTTCAATGTGTAGAAAAAAATGAGCAGGAATTACTTCAACTTTTATTAATCTAATTCATTTAAATTAAAATTTGATTCTGGATTTGTGAATGCACAGTCAAATTGGGGTTTTTTTTTGATTTCCACAACGTAGTATTTCCTGTCATCTGAAGTCCCAGTTTTTGATGAGGGAAATCACTACAACAATTGTTGAAGAGGTCTCAGATGCTGGCTGGTTTCCAATTTTTAATAAAGTTATTCAGGAGTACACCAGTTTTTGAGGTTTTTTGTTTTTTTGGTTTTTTTTAAATTGCAGCAATCTTTGAAAGTGTTCAGTATTTGGGTTGGGTTTAACTGTTCTCATCATTGACCAGATAAAAATTGTTAGGATGTTTCCACAATTCTATAGGAAATAAGCGTAATTTATTTTATTGTGATTTTTTTTTGCATTTTACTACTGGTTTTGGTAATTATAATACTCCAGCCTTAATTCTCCCTGGAAATATGACGTGAGTCTTCACTTCCTGTCTTAAATTTGTATTGTATAACTTCATGCAATTAAGGCATGGCTGGCATTATGCCATTGTTCGTGGGTGAAATTATTCCTATGTAAATACTTCATTTTGTACTGTTAATTGGCAAATGGTATAGAGTGCTTTGGGATCCATCTGGAGAAAAGTTACTGCATATGCTTATGATCATTATTACTGTGTTATCTTGTTCCTTTAAGATACACAACTGCTTTATTATTTGCCGAGCTCCAAGAGAGTACTTGGTACTGTACAGATATACAAGGGGAGAATGCTACTGCCCCATGGAGCCTACAAGAGACTTGGCTGAGTGAGACAATAGGTGTTGAGCTGTGTGAAATACATGGGTTCAATATCCACATTTCTTATTAATGGAGATTTAAAAATCTCTCTGTAGCATTATGATTAAGACACTTCATGGGAGAAATGCACTGCAAGTGAATGACAAAAGAGGAGAAAAGCAATGTGGTGAATAACAAAAGAGAGAGCAAAGCCTAAAAGAGAAGGGTAGAAAGATGAGAACAGGAGGAGGATTCACATGGGGCAACTCAGAGGTAGCTTGGGAGGAAGAAAAAGAGGTTGGGAAACTTGTGCTGTTTGACAGATATGATAGAGGGAGGGAAGGGAGCAGTAGAGGGAGATAAGCTGGTAGAGAACAAAGCAGAGCAGTGATTTTAGCACTGTGATTTGTATTGGGGAATGTGGGTTGCATAATGGGCAAATGATGACTACTGATGTCTGGGGACAGAGAAAAGGAGAGGTGAAGATGAGTTGGTGAAGAATAAAACTGAGTTAGTTGGAGTTTTGAGAGTCTGTGTAATAAAGAAGACTGGATAACTTTTTTGAGAAGAGATCTGTTTGAGATAAAGAAAATTCAGTTTGATGGTGTGATATTGTAGGAACAGATTTTACTGAAAGAGGAAGCATTGAGATAAAAGGCTGGGTTTAGATGTGGGTTACTTAAAATGTGGCAACAATTTCAGGAGCTGCCAATTTATTAATTAACTAATTTACTAATTGGCTTTAAACTCACTCAGACCTTTCTCTAAAGCTGGAAGATTCAGCCAGGCCTTTTCCTCAGAGGTAAAGTAGGAAAAAATCTACTGAAATTTTATTGTTTAAATATTTTGAAGGAAAATAATTTTGTTTTCTTCTGTTGCTCAAAGATGTTGCTATAATTGAAGGCCCTGATCAATAAAGCATTGAGGGATCTGTGTCTTTGGAAGCACAGATGGTAAGAAGGCATCATACAAGCAAGATACCAAACCAGAGCTTGATAGAACTGAGAACCTTTTCTAGCTTTCTTTAGGTGTTTGCTGGGGTTTTGGACAGGTCAGCATTTCTGTGTCATTTTTTGTACTTAATGGACATAACAGTTTATTTCTGTTCATTGTTCTGTTCATTCATCTGTTTATTGTGTTGAGGTGTCTTTCTATCCTTATTGACATGGATCAAAGGGAGACTGTATTCCACCTGGACACCTCACAGAGATGCCTATGGTGTACAGGGTTAGCTCATATTTTAATGTGTCTGTGCAATGCAAGGCATAAACAGAAATACAGAGTACTGTATTCCACAACTCTAATTTAACTTCTCTTCATTGCCTGCCCATGGAGTCAGGTCTGAAAGCTCTGGATTATGTGTGACCTGAAGGAATGCTATTCTCTTGAACTTTGAGACTGGATGGTTGTGATCCCTAAGTCAGCCATATACAGGTTGAATATGATCCCACATCAAAACAAAAATGATGCCGATACAGTATGGTAATCTGAAGATTCAAAATTAAAAAGACAGGCTATTGAAATTGTTATCAGATGTCGTGTCTGAAATAACTCCACTTTTCTCTAGGGGAATAAAGGGTTGGCAGTGCAGTTGCATGGTATCAGTTGTCAAACAACCTTTTAGGAGAAACTGCTGTATAAAGTCTTTTTCTGATGTGAAAGCCCACACGTGAGACACTTTTGTAAATACAGAAGAAAACATTCATCTCAGCAATAAACTGTATCTTGTGTAAGTAGGTTGTATAGATTGATGTGGAAGGCTCAAACAAATGAGAAAAACTGTTTAAAGTTTGCAGTTCAGTTCACTTAATGTTACCTTGATTAATGGTAGTTTTTTCATGTATCAGATCATTTTGTGCTAATTCAGTACAACAGTGTCTGCCTAATAACAGTCAATACTAAATGATTTCCTGATTAAATATCAATTGAAAATCAGTGATTTCCTGCTTCCAACTGCACTTAGTGTCAGTATTGCACATGGCGCTGATCAACACAAGTAATTGGTTGTTAAGCACTTAGCATGGATAGATAGATAGATAGATAGGTAGATACATATTT
The DNA here is from genome assembly GCA_013400955.1 of Drymodes brunneopygia. Taxonomy (NCBI): domain Eukaryota; kingdom Metazoa; phylum Chordata; class Aves; order Passeriformes; family Petroicidae; genus Drymodes; species Drymodes brunneopygia. Next base: position 115,244 of record VZTZ01012087.1, read on the forward strand.
AAGTCTGGTTTCACCAGGGTAGTCTCTGAGAAGTTATTGAATTGAATACTACTTGGTTCAGTGCAACAGTCTCAGTCCAAATGAAGATGCCATTCTGCTAGACCGAGCATCCCCAGACCTGGCCCATGATTCACTGGATCAGTTATTAGAACAATCCTGAAAGGTTGTTTCACTCCTTAGTAAATGAATTAAGTATGTGAAACTCAAATCTAACGATTTCATTCTGTGCTTGATGAATATCAAGTTTCTTACTGAAAATCTGACTGTCAAAAATGTGACAAAGAGATGCTGGTGAAAGGAAGACTTAGAAGTATTTTTCATTACTGTTTTTTCTTGTGATACCTTGCTATTTTCGTTCCAGTCCATTTCTTTTTGTGAAAGATGAACCAAAATGGCTGACAAAAATCACAGGCACAAGGCACACATGAGGTGGCATTCTGGGCTGGAAAACCATCTCTCAGTGCTGCAGAGTACATCATCCCTCTTTCCATATGTCTTTGCTTACTAGTGAGGATGAGTAGGTGTTGCAGTAGGAGGCACTACCTGAATCATCTGAGGGAGTAATAAATTGCCTGGGGAGGCAGTCTCCCATCATCCTGTCTGCAGGTAGACAGGTGCCCTGCCTTGGGAGTGCTCAGGTAGCTGTGTATTGAGAAATGTATTTCTTTTGTCTGGCTTTGTTTTCAGTTTCCAAACTCCCTCTCCTAGATGATTATACTCCCTTTAGGAGATCTTTTTGTTAGTCTCAAGTGAGACAGATGCTCTGGCTTGAGCTGGTAATAGTGCTGTTTGGGGACTGACAAGCTGGGTGAATTTGCAGTGTGGTTGTATACATCCTCTTCAGTCACCAGTGCTGTGTGTTTAACTTCTCAATATGTTCCATCTGTGGTAGCTAACAGGGGTATGGAATTTATGACTGCAAAGACTATAACATACCACAATACAGGAGTGCCTCTTGAGCTGAAATGATGTTTTTAATCAGTACATTAAATGTTGCAGTTGATTGACAGATGGCTCTTTCTATTTTCTGGAATGAATGTACTTTAACTTAATTGTAACAAGGGTATCACATGTTTTATAACACCTTTTACACTAACAGGTACAGAATTTTAAAGTCCACGTGCAAAGAACACTTCATGCACCATGGAAATGCAACCACCTTGGGTGAAATGTGGGGAATTTAGGTAGAGAGAATGTAATTACCCATGCTGGAATTTGGCCAGCGCCCTGAGATTAAAACCCCTAATCTTACAAAGAGTACCATGGGATCTCTAATGACCGCAAATGGTCAGATCACAATTTTATGTCTCTGGCTACAACGCTTTACTACAACAAGGGTATTTTCAACTGTATAGTGCATTCATTATGATTATGCAGCTAATTTTATTCTCATTGTAATTTCTAATAATAAAGTTACAATACTGCCACTAAAATGTACGAACAAAATGGTATGACACAATCTTATGTTACATATATTTTAGGGGCATATTCTGCTCTCACTTATAGTGGTATCTTTCTTTGAAGGCAATGGAATTCCTCCAGGTTTGTGCTGGAATAACTGACAACAGAAGTTGTCTTTCCAAGAGAGCATTTTTTTATGCACATATATTGTAGATATGTTTGAAAAGTTAAATATTTATATTCTGTCCAAATACGGGAGAGTCTTTCTTCTTTTATTTTTAAAACCATAAAATTGTTAACAGACCCATGGAAAAAGAATACTATGGCTCTATGTCTGTTGGTTAACCTTCACCACAAGAATTGATCTGTGGGAATTTCTCACAGTGTAACATACTGTATCCAATTCCATAGTTATTACTGTAAACCTATTAGTGCCACCTGGGTTTGCATATCCGCAATGCTGTCCAAGTGAAGACAGATTAGCTCTATCACATGTTATGCCAGAGGGACAGCCTCACGAGGAGCCTGCCCTCAGGGAGAAAAAAAAGGGCTCAGACCTTTAATGAGAATACAGTGCTTTATAATAGCATTTGGTGGCCTAGAGATTTTCTGTCAAGTCATTTCAAATTAAATTGGCAGCCTTGCAATGTTCAGCCCATATGAGTTTTTGTGTGCCGTGTATCGTTAGTGTTAAACCAATTCACACAGAAGATCAACACAACATACAGAGGCACTGTTTGCATCCGTCCTCTTTTAAAGTCTGGGCCTTTATAAGCTGCTGAAAAATGCTTTTTCCAGAGCAAAACCTAGCTTTGGCCTGATTTATTCATGTGTAAATTCAGGCAATTTATTTGTGAAATTATTTGTAAATAATTATACATTTCTATATAGTGTAATAATGAAATTAGTACCAGTCTAGGAGTGAACCGTGTGACTTTGTTACCAATTAGTGTGACTCTACTCCCACTTCCTCAGGCTGACTCCCACGGAAAGGGTGCAGAATTTGCCACTGAGAACTCCATTTATTTCTGTTACTTCCAGGACTTTCCTTTTTTAAAATGTAACATTTATGTGATATTTTAGTCCTTCTAGTGTCTGCAAATTTAAAAAGCAGATGATACTTAAAGCTAAACTGCTATCATTATGCAGGAAGTTTTTTTTCCTTAGGTCTTTCTCACATTTTTCATTCAGGGCTCAGCCTGAAAAGCTCACATTGGTATCCTCTTTCTGTGATGTATTGGTGGATTATTTTTGTGGGAAACTGGGGTTTGCATCCTCAGAAGTAGGTTAGTACCTTGTTCAATGGAATTCAAGAACTGGGCAGCTGAAGGGCTATGAGGATCCCATTTTGCATCTCCAGTTATGCAAAGTCCTAAGAATACCTGCAGGATTCTGAAATTTCATAAGCTATATTACATTTAATGATAAAGAAAGTAGGTTTATGATTTCTAAGCATAGGGCATTAGCTGTGACTAGTGCATGATATTATTAGATGAAATTTTGCTTTCCAGCTGCTTTGGTATAAAGGGAAGTCTAACTCACTGAAATAAGTGAAAAAAGGGGTTATTTGTGTGATTGGAGATCCATGTTATCTTAGCCCATTATTGTACTGATATTAGGTGAATAAGATTAGTCATACAATAATAAAAACAGGTTTTTCTTTTACTATGGAGCATGCATTTTCCACATTTTTCCAGAAAAGCTCCTTAGATCTTCCATCCCATATTTGGTATGTGCACATTTGTAAATCAGACATGAGTATTAGTTTTGTTAGAATTATCTAAGTAAAACCGAAGCACCACAGTCATGAAACAAGTTTGAATTCCCCTTTTTATTTAATATAATCCTTGTTTTGGGATTCAGTCCAATACTGTGATTTCATAACATCCCCTACCCTCTGTATTCTGTTTTGTAATTGAAGGAAAAGTGATGACAGAAAATCTTCCTAATGTGATCACATTCTTATATGTAACTGTAAAAAGAAAAATCCAAATCCTGCTTCTTCAAATTAGAGGAGTAAGTCCACTGCATTTGGTAAGATATTTACACTGCCAGAGCAAGCATGGCTTGATCCTGTGTGTGGCGTAAGCTCATTTTTTCCCTGTCTGTTAAATGCGTAGTCTTACTTCAGTGCATGTTCCTTGGGCAGAATTTAGCTCAATTTACTTAACTTGCAGTGCTGGACCAAATTCAGCTGTGCTGCAATTCCACTGACCTCTTTGGGGTTACTAAATAATTGGATTTGACCTAATACACTCTTCACTGAGTGCCATCTTGCTTTCAGGGAGCTTAACACAATAAAATTTTCTATTTCTGCACTCAAACATGAGCATCTTTTTTTTTTTTTTTCTTTTTAATTCCTGCTGGAGGGACTAGACAAACTGCTGCTGTAAATAGTTCTAAATAACTAAAGGGTATCCACAATTGCCTTGAAACCTCACTTGGTTAGTTGAAATCCGTAGTAAAATTCCTAGTGACATTAGGATGGCAGGAATTATCCACTGTTGCACCTAGTTATTTTTATCTGTCTTTCTGTAAAAGTGGGGTTCAGATCACAATAGGGTGATGCCCTGAAGGGTCCATTTTCTTTCCATTGACAGTAACCTTAGATTATTAACTCCAAAATAGCTACAAATAAAGAAAAAAAAGCCCAAACATTAAAGTTCCTTGCCACTATCTCTAGCAGTGCCTTTGAAGTCCAAAATCTGGAAGTCCAGATCTTCAGTGTGCCTTGAACAAGCAGCATCTGATACGGGAAGGTGGATGAAGCTGGGCTGTGTGAGCTGCCTTAAGATGCGTGTTTTGGCCTGAGCTCATCTATCACCATTTCACATGGTGAATCTTGGTGACAGAATAAAGGGATGCACAAGCCTTTCTCTGTGAAGCTCTTGGTCTTATGTCTTGATATGGTAACAATAATGTATGTGATAAGGTTTACTATGTGTAGACAACACTGGGTTTATGTAAAATACTCACATGGTTTTTTATTTGTGAGTATTTGCAGATCTGGGGCTTCAAGCAACAAATTCACACTGGCAGTGTTAGTAAACTTGAGTCTGTGTTTTCTGAGAAGTAATTGATTGGCCCAGGAGGACATTATATTGAATAGGATTTTAAGGGTCTAATTTGAAATTTATTTCTATGTGCCAAAATCAAAGATGTATTTAATATATCATAAGAGTTATAGTTAATTGATCTGATCAGTTATTATTAAGATTTGAGATACTGGGCCTTTTTCTGTACTTTCCTGAAGCTTGTGTCTGATGCAAACCATGTAAGATGCATGTAAGGCATTATTTCTATTTTACAAGCATCATTGTTCATACCTGGAGTAGATCCTGGAAATTAAGGCCGTAGCAGTAATGTGCCTTCCATCTGACCCACTACAGGCTGTGTGCCCACGTTAGCCAGCAGAGCAGATGGACAGCAGCACACTGGCAGGAAGGAGCTGTCGGTCCTCTGGACCTGGTACCCATGCTGAGTACATGTCAGGAGGGTGCTTCAGGCTGATGCTAGTCTAGTCCCATGCACTGAATGTCAGCAAACTCAGTGAGTAAAAAGGGGCTCTCAGGAACATTTCTTTCTCTTTTAGCTCTGAGGCCACTCTGCAGTGTGAGCCCAAGTGCAGTAAATGGGGATGATTGGTAGGTTTGATTCAAAAGAGTCCCTGTGATCCCAGCTAAAGCAATAGTACATATGCACCCACATGGAGTGATTTCTGTCTTTCTGTCTTTGTTAAGTGACTGCTTTTAAATCCTGCTTGCTTTTCTTGAGACTTTGTATTTAATACTTGTGCCATGACTAACCTGTTCAGGAAGAGTCGGTGCAGGTGTGTGGTTCCTGAGAGCATCGATCAAAGGTTTCTACCTCTCTGGCCTTGTTGTAAAAATGTATCAGCACAAGCAGATTAACAGTAATGATATGAAATGCAGCTGTGTGATCTGAATGTCCTTATTGAGTAGGCTTTGATTAGCCAGTCAGCAAAGTAGTGTATTTTAAATCATTTTTTTCTCCTTGTGTATTGGTATGCCTTGGTTCACTGAACACATCCCCGAACATGTCACCCTTGAATATCATAAATACACATACTCTGCTCAGATTGCACTGAGGTTTGTGGTACTGTATAGATGCAAACCAGGAAGAACCACAAGGTGGAAAATAAATTTGAAACTGTCTCACTGAGGAGTGGTACTACAACTAAAAAAAAAAATCCAGTACAGAAACTAGATCCAAACACATTGCTGATTATTCCTCTGCAATTCGCCTTTAAAACTTCTGATGGTCTTTAAACTGTTGTACTAATGTTTCAAAAGAAATGTAATTTTACAGAGTGACTTGTCTGGGAATAGAATGAGATGGAACATCTGTCCTTCTGAACTGTTGGAATTGCTTGGCTGAAGCAAATGCAAGATGAAAAAAAGGAGATGAAAAAACAGTTAAAAAATAGGACTTGTTAATCTTTTCTCTAAAACACATACTAAACTTTTCAAGTTAAATTTACTCATACTATTTCCTGCTATTTTATACTACTACATCTTCCCACATAACAACAGAGTTAAAAAAGGAAAAAAGCAAAACTGGCTTCATTACTGAGATAACAGCATATGCTAGGACAATTGAAAAAGTTTGATGCATTTTCTGATCACAGAAATACAGTTTTGTTTTTTAAAATGATGTGGATGAAAACATGTAGTGATCTCAACTCTTGATTCATATTGTCAACATCTCAGCTAATTATTATGATGATCCTTATTTTGTTCTAAGCTGACATTCTAGAAAACAAGCTGGAGTAAACAACCATTAAGTCTTCCATGCCCGAAAGCACTTAAGGCTAGTAAAAAAGGTAACATTGTCTTTTTAAAATGTTTTCAGCAGTCAGTAATCTATTTTCATGGTGTTCTGTAAACCCTATTATCAAGGCTGCAGATTCCTACACATGACCAGTCTTCAGTAGTGAACAAAAATGGCATCTAAATCCCAAGTGACACTCTTAAGTACTTGGCAGCAGAAGGGCTCTTCTGAGGAAGATTAAGTTAATGGAAGCGTTTGGGTAACATCTGCATGACTCTTCGTCCTGGTATGGCCAACTCACACTGCCTCAACACGTGACAGAGGATTTCTTCGATTATCACTTAAGAACAAAACTGGCTGAGGTTCCTTTCCAGGCATCCGTCAGGCTGTGATGTACATCTTGGAGTACACATGCGGTGTAAACAGGCACAGTTAGAAAGAGTGGCCTGCATGGCCTTTGAAGTGGACTTAATTAAAGTCAGATTACTCATTTAATGAAAAGTAGAAGAAATTGGGGGAAGATTTGTTGTTGTAGCTGCTGTTTATTTGTCTTATTTACAGGAAGACGTACTGTCTTTTCCAATTGAGTGCTGCTGCAGGCACACAGAGCCTTGTTAATACAGGCGATTAATGCACTTGCCCTTCACCTCAGTTGACCTGGGTTTAAATCTGTTACTTTGTTACAAGTTAGCAGAGTTTATTGGCCTTTCTTTAGCCCCTAGCTGGTGCCTTTCCACCTCGTAAAACCACTTCACAATTTGGCATGAGTGCTGTATTCTGGTGTGAAAAGACCCAGGTTTGCAGCAGCAGGGAAGAGGCAAGTGCTGGCTGAGGGACATCTGGGAAGGGCATGGGGGACTTCGTCCGGGGGCTCGCTGTGTTGGACTGGTCTCACTTGGTTTTTCAGATTCCTGTTTGAAATCAGGGGGATCCTTCTTGTCTGCATAATGCAACATTGGTTTCCATGCCTAGGCTGATCAGAAGTTACTGGGTTTCATTTTCCATAGGACTAATACTAACAGAAGAAGGATGGGGGAGCATGAAGGAGTCACTTATTCTAGTGCTAAGTGGCACTATTTATAATTGTTTTGAGATTTGCTGACAATGAGGACAGAGGGAAATAGAAATTGTAAGTTCTTTGCAAAGGTTTTTATTTTTTGCTGGGTATTCCCACTCATTCAAGCCTCGTTTCCTCCCTTCCTTTCCTTGCCGTTATCAAGAGGTGATTTTCAACAGCTACAGGGGGAACCTGCAGACCAATGCAAGCTCCACAGAAGTGCCTCCTCCACTCTACTTCAAGATCTGGCTAACTGGAAAGTCATCTTGAATTATATTCCAAGATTTGGATGAAAAGGTGACAAATCACTGCAAGTTTGAAATTAGATCCATCCAGAGAAAAGAGAAGAAGCTAAATTTTTTTTTTCATAGAAAATGAGTGTTTTAGCAGAAATTGGCATTTTCCAGAAGAAAGCCTTGGAAGCTGAGTTTGAGATTTGTGTATATCACCATAACACTCAGCATTTTGGGCAGTTATACAGAAAAATAAAATTTGAAGAACATATACCAGCCTGAAATTAAAAAAGATAAAAACACTTTCATAGTTTCACAGGAAAGGAATAAAAATCAAGGAAAAAAGTTGCTGTGGCCAAAATCTGCTATCACGTTACCGTTCAGGTCTAAACATTAGAGAAGAGAAATTGAGCTCTATCTGCTGAAATTTACTGTTCTTTTTCCTTAGCTTTAAATTCTAACATTACCATAAGAGAAGTCAACTAGTTGTTAATAATTTCCAGAATGTATTCTTTTTGTCCAAGGTATATGTTCCTAGAATTTCCCCAGATTTTGTTTAGGTAAAGAAGTAGTTTTCCACTGCAATTACTTTTTTCTTTAATCTCTTTCAAAGGAAAGGTACTGGCATGCAAAGATTGGGTTTGCCTGCAGATTTCATCTTTGACTGATGTTTTGTGTTTTAGGATGTGGTAGACATCCACTGTAGATCAGCACACTGGTTTCAGATGTGCTTTCCTCTTTGTTGCTGGTTACCATTTTTTTTTTCTGTAATGCCATTGCCCTGACAGCCATGTGGAAAGAGACAGTGAGAATCTGCTTCAGGGTAATGTCAGCCAGATTAAAGTAAAGAGCTTTTCTTGTGTTAAATTAACCTGCTAGCATTTGTAATAGGAGTGAAGAGGAGCTCTGTGGTGTGGGCAGCTACTGGCAGAGGGATGGTAGCAATCAGCTGAGAGGGGATCCTCTAACAGCAGTTTCTTTAACACGCAATTGACCCCTACTTGTAAAGATTCTCAATGTTTATACCTAGAATTTGCTTCCACTAGTGGCACTGTTTGATGCGTTGTCAAATTGCAGTGCTTCCTTGGGTGGTAGGGCTCAGCATACGTCACAGGGCCCTGGGTTTTCCAATTAAATGTGCAGTGAATTAAGGAGTTTACATTTCTTGAGAATGAACAGATGAGTAGGTGAGTCTTCTTATGAATTAGTCTAGTAAAAAAACCCCCAAACCACCCAGACTATATTAACAACAGATTTTATTTCGTTAACTTCACTAAACTTCTGATCCTATTGACCTACCCACTTTAGTGACTGGACAGAAAGACAAGAATACTCTGTCGTTAAACCAGAGCCTGCTCATCACATTCTCAGCAGTCTCAACATGGAAGCAAACCATCTTATCTGGGAAAGTGTGGTGAGGATGGACGTATGAGAATTCATGGGGTTTGTTGTGAAGCTGGGCTCTCTCTCAGTTGCAGCCACAGTCTCAGTCCCTGCTCATAATCTGCACTTCTGAAGGGTGAAATTTGAAATCTTGGATGAGATTCTAGGCCTTTAGTTTGGTGACTGAAATGTAATGACTGGTAAGCCCCAAACGCCAGTGTCTGGCAGTACTGTCTGTTGGCATTGGCCTGAAACCTTGCAAATGAGCTTAAGATGATTGTTGTAATATAAAAATGATGAAGACTTCTCATGAACAAAAGAATTTTAATTTAAAAAACAACACCAACCTTGTTAAGCTGTCAAAAGCACATTAAAACTGGTGCTTTTCAGTTTCTGATGGAATATGTTCCTTGGACCAGATCTTCAGGTGCTGCAGATAGTTGTGCTGAGGTCAAGCAAGCTACTGTAAAGTTTGCAGCAGCTGAAACTTTGGGTGCCTGTGGGTGTGTATGTGTGTTGTATGAGGCCTGGATATGTACTGTGGAGCTGGATTGCATGCAGGGGATCTGATGGTAGTGTGCCAAATGGAGTAAGAAAATTCTCTTTCCATGGAGCACTGTCAAAATCCTGCTTTTGTGCTTTGAATCATCAGGGCTCTAGTTTCAGGCTTGCAATTGTTTAAAGATGTCATAAATATTTCTGCTATTCTGTTAAATGCAGTCTGCTTTAATTACCAAACCTAGCTTGAATATTGCACTCTGGGGGGTAATGATAATATTGATTTACCTATGTATAGGGTGTAGTATATCAGTGTTATCAGGCATGACTTTATTTTAGTAGAAACTTTACAATACAAATCTAATCTGATAGTTTTATATGATCTCTGGCTCTGGATGTTGGAAATAGGTTGCAGCTTGTGTTGTAATGTTTTTTTTAACATAGCACATGGCTTTTCAAAAGCATTTGAGGGGTAACCTTTGCTCAGGATTTTGTTCTTACCCACAAATGGCCATTTTAATGATGACTCTCAAGAAACTGTTTGAAATGTTTCAGAAACCTGTTGCCCTAACTTTGATATTCTTGTTTGAAGGTCAGCCTTTTAGAGGCAGTGAGCTGTGTCACAATGTCTGGAGGATTCTGGAGAGAAACTTGCTTCTGAACAGGATTCAGAGTGGCTTAGGAGAAAAAAAAAAATCTTCTCTTACCTGCTGCCTGTTGAGAAGTGACCCTGCTGTAACTCATTTCTTGCTGCTCCTAATATACCCTCAAGGGAGATGAAGCCTTTGCTACAAGTGCGTCAGCAGAAAGTAGACCCACAGGGAACTCAGTTACATGGTACAGTCTGGGGCCCAGCTTAACTTTGCTTCATCTTTCTAGCAATCCCAGAACTCTTCAAAAATGTGGGTGGAGATCTATTACACATGCTTACTATGGTTACTCGCCATGAAAAACAGTATGAACGGCCAACACAGGCTCCAGGTGGTGGATCAGCATTAATCATAATAGACTCAGGGGCAGAGGACTGGCAAGATACCATGGGAAGTGGTTGTACATCCATCCCCTTGAATTCCATTTGCTCCCGTAGTGGGTAGGAATGTGGGGGTAAGCTCCAGTGCCTCCATCTTCTGTTTCCACCTATCATAAACTGTGATCTGCAGTATGTCCATGTCCTTTTGTCTGCAGGAAACGGGTGCATGACATAAGCCTCTGGTACAGTGGACTTTGAAATCTGGGGCTTTTGACAGCTTTCACAAAAAAATAATAAAGATTGAAGTCTGTCCTTCAAATTCAGTTGGGTTTAATAGGAACAGCTTTTAGCAGTATTGCATGTTTCTCAGTACACTTGGCTAAAAAGTCATCTGAGTGATGAGCCAGAAACCTCCATCTTTTCTCCTTTTTCTTCTCCTCCTCTCTCATCTACTGCATATATATTTGTGCTCATCTGAAGCTGGAAGGGAAATGGTATGGATATAGAAGAGAAGCAGGAGTGTTCAATGTGTTCACAGCACACTCAGAGCAGGCCTGTTATGTGAGATACAAGTGGTGAACCAACAAGCAGGAGAAGAAGTTTGGGCTTGTGGTTGGTCTTGTGGCTGAGCTCTTTAGCTGGCAGAGCAGCTGCAGAGGCAGCAGGGCTGAGCTGGCTGTGAGGAGATGGGGAAGTAGACGGGCTCTGGTCAGTGCCCATCCCTCCCCCTTCCCTCAGTGCAGAGTTGTGTAGGGAGCTCTTTTGCTCAGAGGATGTTAGGACACAAGTGATGCCTCCCCTGAACCACAGAGAGGAACAGCTACCAGAGTTGCTGAAATAGGGACTGTTAGATGCTGTGAGAGCTTGCTGCACTTCTGGAGCATTTTCTGCACCCCATCCTCTTTCGCTGGAGGCCTGTCTCTCTCTTTTCTGCATCTTACCACTCCCTGCAGTCCTTTCACTTCATTTTTGCTCCTTGTCTGTTCTGGTTTATCTTCATCTTTCCTGACCTATTTCTCCTTAAATCTTTCCTCATCAGTCACTTGTTTCTTTTAGTTCCACACACCTCACTTTATCTAAAGCCTGCACAATTTGCTTGCTGTGGTTCTGCCTTTCCTCCATCCTTTCCTCCTTTTTTTATTTTGGCTGTGAGACCTCCAGGCAGGGCCTGCCTGCAGCTCTGTGTGCACAGAGCCTGGCAAGAGTGAAGGCACTACACTTGCAGTAGTTCTTAGACACTGATGTGGTAAGCAGAATTAATAGGAATTTGAGTGGATGCAACTGCCAGTGTGAGCACAGACTTACAATGCAGCTGTGGGAAAGTTAAGTCTCCTGGTGTCTGATCACTATCTGTAAAATAATACTTTTCTTCTAGTCTTTAAATAAGAATACATGGTTAAAACTAAATCGTATTTTTAAATCTCTTTCACCATGAATAATCTTCTGCATGATTAGCAAGAAAAAAGAGGTATGCAGTTTTTGAATAGTAAATTTTGGGCTTACCTATCTGCTTCTCAGATGTTATGTGATTCTGCAGTGTGATGTTCTGATTTGTCACTCATGCATCCACATGTGGACACAAACACATTCCCTTTTCACTTCTGTTGCTGCTTCTTCTTTGGAGGATCCCACTGGAAAATTGCATCTGAAAATAAGCATCTGAGAAAAAACAGTTGCAAGTTTAATATCCTCTCATCAACTTGTGTCTTTTGTACCTGCACAGGGAGGGAAAGAATAGTGATGGCGACACATGGATATGCACATGTTCACATAGCACACTGGTAAACCAGAAACAAGGCAGTGGTCAGAGCTTGTTGCTGTTATCTGAGCCCACTCATACAGCAGTACAGTGTTACAGCTGTGGAGAAGAGCAGTGAGAGCACTGCAGTGTATGATATAATCATACTTGCATAGCTCAAGGAAATATGTCTTATTAATTATGGATCACAAATATATTTTGAGATCCTCTGATTAGAAGCAGTATTGAAATATAATGCATTTCAACAGAACTGTGCTAATTTGCATGGTTGACTGGAAGACCTTTTGTGGCCAAATTAATTTTGTAATTTATTAAGTTAACATACCCAGCACAGCAAAGCTCATGCATCACAAAATGCAATTCTTCAGTGTATTTTTACAACAATACTATCTATTTTAGTTATTTACAGTGCTTATTGACTTCCTAGTTATTCCCAGTAGCATCTGTTTTAAGAAAATCAGTGAAATCTTATTTATAGAAGCTGAAAGGGGTCAGGCACGTGGGAATGTTGGGCAGAGATGAAGTTAGGGGTCCCTTTCTTCTCTCACCTGCACACTGGCTGCTTGCCACTGTTGTCTAACTCAGCCTATTGTCTCTTCTCAGAAGTACTGGAAAAGCCCCTGAAACCAGCACTGTGGCTTAATTAGGGACTATTTAAAAGAGACATTCTTGTTTTTATTGCACGGTGTGCAGAAGAGTGTGACTCGTTCTGTGCTCTTGTTGCTAAATGCTTGATAGTGGCCAAATAATAGATGAAAAGATGTTTTCTCTGTAAAGCAAGGTTTACAAATTTGGAAATAAGATCATCTTAAAGTAAAAGTAAAGATCTTTAGTGTATGACAGAAGATAAATTTGCTCAAATGAGACAGATAAGGTTACAGATGACACAGCTTTCAAATACCAAATTGTCAAGCAGATGTTAGTATAAAACATGCTGCTAAAAGAAAAAAATACCTTACAAACAAGCAACTTCGTGCACAAGAAAGTCTCCTCAGCATTGTGATATGACTGTCTCATGCTGGCAAAGGGTCTAGTGAACAAGTCCTATGAGGAGCAGCTGTGGGAACTGGGGTTGTTTAGTCTGGAGGAAAGGAGACTCAGGGGAGACCTTATCACATGCTACAAATATCTGAAATGAGGTTGTAGCGAGGTGGGAGTTGGTCTCTTCACCCAAGTAACAAGTGATAGGACAAGAGGAAATGGCCTCAAGTTGCACCAGGGCATGTTTAGATTGACTGTCCGGAAAAATTTCCTCACCAAATAGATTGTTAAGCATTGGGACAGGCTACCCAGGGAAGTGGTTGAATCACCATCCCTGGTGGTATTTAAAAGATGTGTAAATGTGGCACTTAGGGACATGGTTTAGTGCTGGACTTGGTAGTGTTAGGTTTATGGTTGGATTTGGTGATCTTAAAGGTCTTTTCCAACCTAAGTGATTCTCTAATTCTGTGTAGTTCCCCTTTCTTGGCCTGATGGATCTGAAATCCTCAACCTCAAGGAGACCAGGAGACCATCTGGATTTCCTTGGAGATCAGCACATGGGGTCATACCTTTTTTTTTTTTCTGCCCAGCAGTGCAGCATCTCACCCCTCCCTCTCACCAACAATCCTGGCAGTCCTGGATTTTGCATCTCTTGCTATTCCAGGCAACCCAGGCGTATACACTTTACACGTGTGCCAAAGCCAATAGTTTTTGCTGTTTCCAGTGGGTGACTTCACTTTCTGCTTAACACTTCACTGGTGTTTGGCACTGAGGGCTTGTTGTACAGAGTGCATCTGCTAGTACAGAGCAGGTAGCATGGGCTGTTTAACCTGTCCTTCCTCATGCTGGACAGACATCTCTTTTCTGGACAGGAATTCTCACCCTCTTCTGCTTTAACCAAGGCACTGTGCTGATATATTACTCCTCCTTCCACCCACAGGGAAGTTGGTGCTTCCCTTGCCATTGGGCTCAGCTTGGTGGTTGGTTGCCTTGTGGCAATCACTTGTCCTGAAGTCTAGCTATCTTGACAAAAACCAAAAGAATGTAGAAAATAGAGCATGCATGCCCATGCTAATAATTTCAAACATCAGGCTTAGGTAGGCCCTAAATCAAGATAGGTCCAATCCTAGTCAAGTTGTTAGGAGACCATGCACAATCTACTCATGTTGCTGCCTGTGTGGGTGCACTTCTTTCTCCACCAAGAGACCATCCAATTGGCTCTCTCAGATAGTCCATGGCCGCTGAGCCTCTCCTGTAAAGATCAGAATCACAGAGTGGTTTGGATTGGAAGGGACCATAGTGGGCCATCAGGTCCAACCTTCCTGCTAAATCTTGTGCCACCCTAGAGCACATTGCATAGAATTGCACCCAGACAGTTCTTGAATATCTCCAGTGAGGGAGACTCCATAACCTCTCTGGACAACCTGTTCCAGTGCTCAGTCACCAGCACACTAAAGAAGTTCTTCCTCATATTGAGATGGAATTTCCTGTACATCAGTTTCTGCCTGATGCTTCTTGTTCTGTTGCTGAGAAGAGCCTGGTTCATCCTCTTGGCACCCTCCCCTCAGATACTTACAGCCCTTAGTGGGGTCTCCCCTCAGTCAATCTCTTCTTGTGGTTGAACAGACCCAGCTCCCTCAGCCTTTTCTCATAAGGGAGATGCTCAGACCCCTAATTGTGTCTGTTCCCCTCTGCTGGACCTGCTCCAGGAGCTGTCTCTCTTGTCCTGAGGAGCCCAGAACTGGACACAGCACTCCAGGTGTGGCCTCACCAGGGCTGAGCAGAAGGCAGGATCAGGTCCCTTGACCTGCTGGCAATGCTCATGCTAATGCCTCTCAGGACACCAGTGACCTTCTTGGCCACAAGGGCACTGCTGGCTCATGGACAGCTTGTTGTCCACCAGCACCCCCAGATCCTTCTCCACAGAGCTGCTTCCCAGCAGATCAACTCCCAGCTGTGCTGGTGCCCGGGGTCGTTCCTCCCCAGGTGCAGGACCTTGCATTTGCCTTTGTTAAATTTCAGACAATTCTTCCCTGCCCATCTCACCAACCTGTTGCGGTCCTTCTGAAGGGCTACACAGCCCTCTGGGGTATTGGCCACTCCTCCCAGCTTTGTGTCATCAGGGAACTTGCTCAGGAGGCATCTGCCCCTTCATCCAGGTCATTGATGAATAAATCAAACAATACTGGGCCCAGTATTGAACTTTGTCAGATACCATTAGTCTCAGAAGACTTGAGAGAGATCTGTAAGACTAGGAATAGTTCTAAATGAGGTATATGAGTATGAGTGTGCTTGTGATAGAGCTTAGGTATGCTATGCAGCCTGAACATCAACCTATTTTGGGGGACACTGCAGAGAAGCTGGGATTTTCAAATTAAACCCAAGTCCAGCATAGCTCTACTTTTGCATGCCAGATTAAAACCTGCTGCAGCTCTCACCTTCTTTCTTGTTAGTACAAATGTTTATATTTTGGGGTGTATGAAGGGGAACAGCCAGTATCTCATTTTACTGTAGTGTGAGGAAAATCTATTTAAGTGTCTGAGGAAGGAACTGCTGGTTGCAGGTGTTCATGAGAGATGTGTTCCTCTTCGCCCCTGCGCCCCTGGAGGGGAATTCAGCAAAAAGGACTTGCATGTGGAGCACAGTCCCTGACTTCCCCAAAGCTATATAAACACAGCACAGACGCTGGTGGGCCCCAGTGTGCTGAGGGTCTGTCCCCCCCATAAGAAAAGAAGAGAGGCTTGGATGATGCGTTCCGTTTATATATGTTAACCTGTGAATTTTTTACCCTTTTTCTTCATACATACTTTGTGCTGGATGTTTGTGGTTCACATCTAAGGATTCCTTCAATTTCTGACTTGTTTACTGAAATTTTCAAGATAATAAGCAGCAAATATAATGGGTGAATAATGAATGAATAACAGTAGTAAGTAGTAGTCCAGCATGCTTATTACCTACAGACTTCTGGTATCTTGCTGGCTGTAATTTGTCCACTTTAACTCTGACCTCGTAAAACCCTTGAACACATTTAGAAGTGTATGAATAATTCACTAAAAATACTTTTTGTTGCTTTCTTGCAATTAGACATGTCACTAGTTTCCTGTGCAGATGATGTGTTTACTGTCATGCTTATGAGCGATGCATCAGGCATCACTCTTTCACATACTCACAGAAATGCTTTATCGGTGGTGAAATATGTCACCTTCTTCCTTGAGCTGAATGTTTCATTCCTCTTGCTCACAGATCTAATACCACAGCGAATTAAATGTATTGATGATTCAGGACTGAAATCTACAGTGAATATGATTGCTTAAAAATAATTCCACCAGACGTAGTTTGGAGATGTCATTTTCTGTGGGCATGTATGCTCAATGTATATAAAGCATACGTATATAAAGCAGCATGTGGGAATGCATTGCTATTTAACTCGTAAATGGAGAGCAGAATTTTATTGGTCACAGTAAATATTTGTTCAAGGAAAAGGGAGTGTAGGTGAGAACAATCCATATGAAAAGAAAGCAGGTTAATACCCAGAACACTGAAAATATTGTTCAAGGACAGTTTATCCTTGTGGAAAATATGACCCCCTGTAATGCTGCTGAGTCTGTTTGCAGATCTTTTCAAAATAGAGTCCTTGCATTTGCCATTTTAGTTTGTTTTGGCTGTTGGTGTCCAAACTACATTCCTAGCAAATTGCATGAAGTGCTTATTCCATTATTTCTATTGTTATGTTTCTCAATAGAATGTGGTTATCTTTAGCTAGTGTCATGCTTTAGTACATTAGCACTAAAATGCACTGATGATATTGCAAAGAGAGTATGAGGCAGCTGACATTGAACTGGTACCTTGTACCTTGTCTCTGAAGATTCCTAAACCAGAAGTTGCTTTCAGCTTACAATGAAGAAAGAATATTTGCATTTCTTCATAACCTAGTTTCCTCTAGTGAAACTGTGACCTGTGCCAGTTCATATATGTTCTGCTCAAACTCTGTCCAGGTGCTGGGATGTGCTTGACTGGTCCTAACTGGTTTTTTGACGAGAGGTGCTCTAATCTGCTCTGCATTTTTATTTTGCATGGCTTCAGTTTTCACATAATGAGCCAGTTTTATCTGTCATGTGCACAGTTCTGCTTTCTTCACGTCCCAGTTCATAATTTTGTTACATGCCTTTTGTCCATAGAAAATAAAGGAATCACGGAACTGAAATTGAATTAGACTCAAAACGTGCTTGAGTTTCCTGTTTTTCTTGTATTAAAATACTTTTTCTATTGAGACCCATCATGCGGCAGTTTCCTAACCACAACCACAGGGACTGCGAGAACACACTGAGTTTTGCCACACAGCACAGGGAAACGGGCAGATCTGGAAGTGGGCTGGGGATGTGCTGGGCAGAGCAGTGTGGGGGGGAGGCTGTCCTGCTGCACTGGCAGCTGCCCTGCTACTGCTGGACAAACGAGTTATTTTTGTCCTGGACACTGGCAATGACTAGGTTTGTGGTTCACCCTTTGCCCAAGTCAGATGTCATCTTTCTCTTTCATCCTTCTTCCCCGCTGTTTTTTCTGCTGCCTATTCTTTTCTCTCATCTCTTCTTTTTTTCTATCCTGCTCCACTCCTTCTTTCACTCTGTCCTCATTTTTTCTCCTTTGTTAGCCAAACAGACCTACTGAAATATAAAGTCTGACCTCTCCTAAAGGGGGAGGATGTCCTTTTTCTTTTTAAATTATGCACCTGCCTAGATGTTTTCATCAGGTAATTGCTATAGTCAATATCGGGAACACAGATAGTCCCTTTAAGACAGCCACTAAAAGCCTTTTGATTTAAAATGATGTTTTCAGTTTTATGGCCTTTCTATGCTTCTGGTAGTATCTTTCTGCAAAGCTTAAGTGGAGAGACAAAAGAAAGCAATGAAAGACCGGCCTCCAGCAATATTTCCACAGCCCTGTTGCTGGGGAGGGCTGCTCTCTCTGAGGTCACTGCTAGTAGAGCTCATCGCTGAGTGCAAAATATATTCAAAAGTTACTTTATTATAAGATTAACAGCTCTGTCTTGAAAACCAGCAACATTCCTGGGCTTGTGGGAATCAATTCTACTGCATTCCAACCCAGGATGTCCTTCTGACACATTTTTTTTTCTGTGGAAACACTCATAAATTTGACCATGGGACTTGGAGATGAGTTAGACCCTTTTGATTACAGCCCTTTTGAATCCACCCTCTCTCCTTCCTTTGTTCCAAGAAGGAGGTACTCTGTCTCTTGAGTCTTACATCCCTGAGTAAACTAAAGGATATTTTAGATATCTTGCTATTTGTTTTGGATTAAGTGGTGCTGTTTAGGGAGTAATGTTCTTTTTGGTGTGAATGGGAGGAGTGGAATTTGTAGTTCCTGTCTCAAGAAAAAAGATATTTTCACAATAGATAGAGAAGCATTTTTTTTATATGTAGGAGAGAGAGGCATGGTACATGATCAGAATTTTGGAAACCTCCCATTTTAAGGGAGCTGTGATTTGGGCATTGATAAAAACCTCTATTCTTAATGGTAGTAAGAGAAAAAAATCCCAGCAAAACCTCCCCCCAGAAACGTGACAATGTTAAATTTGCAATGATTTTATTTGTATTGATAAATTATTTAATACACATTAATCAGATCCTTAATTTAGACACTAATTTGATGATCCACCCAACAATGAAAGAAATGCTGGTGACTATGCGTTATCTCATACAGAAGACAAACACAGTGTTATTGAAGTGATTTGCATATTTTCTGAAGTCAAATATTAATACCCACATGCCTTTCCTAAGTTTCAGCCCATCACTAAAGCTCAGTGGTTTTACACTAAGATTTTGTTCTACTTTACTATGCATAGTGAAATAAAACTATGTTACACAATTAGGCAAAACACCCTTGTTATATTGAATAGTTATTTTCTGAAGGTACTGAATGCAACCTTTAATTTCATCTATGGCTAGATGTTGTACCTTGAAGAAGCCCTAATAATATTAATAATAATAAAAACTTCCAGTTTTCTTAGAGATGTAGTTTTGCATCTATTTGCTTGTTTGCAGTCATGTCTAAAATTATCTATTTCAGTTATAAACCTGAGAAAACAAGGAGGAGTATAATTTCCTAATGACACACAGAAGTGGGGCCTGCACTGGATATTTAAGTGTGCTCTTTCTCCTTATTATCTTTGTACCATGTCTTCCTTATTTACTTTCAATACGGGCTATCAGTTTTCTCCTTAGAAGCCTCAGTCTGATGGCTGTGAGTGTGGATTGTACCTGTTGTTATGGGGGCCTTTTCTACCAGCACTGTTTTCCCCTGCTGTCAGATCTTCCCCCACCTATTCATTCCTCCTGCTTAAGGCCTGTTTGACACTGTTGTAATGATTCCCCTTGGGAGATGCACAATTAGATTTCTAAGTTCCCACATGGCTCCTGCTTTTTAATGTTTGCTCCTGAGTCAGCACTGTATGCATGACTGACTGGAATAGTGAAAATTTGAATAAATATCTGTTCTCTTCTCTGGATTATATTGGTGTTTGGTTGTAGAGAAGAAATGTGCCTCTGAAATGCTTCAGGAATCTCATACTCTCATGTGCAATTAGGTTGCAGTATTTCAGATGCCTAGTCTTTCTATTTCCTGATCTTAGTAGTACCTAAAGATTTTTGTTAGAAGTAGTCTGATTGTCGCCAAAGCTTTATAGTTAAAAACAATGGATGATGGATTTTTTAAAATCACGCAGCAGCACCCTTGATGGACAGTACAGGCTCTGCTCCAAGTTGCATTTGGTCATAAAATATGTGGCAACATGAGACTAAACTTGTATGCTGGTAGAACAATGATCTCATAGCTAGACACTGAGGTAAAATTAGCTTTGGTCAAATTTACATTTTAGAGAGAGCCAGGATAAATGCTTGTCCCCTGTGTCCTAAGGAAGGGAAGGTTATTTCAGGGAATCTCTGGATTCCACAAATGCTTCTGGAGTTCAGGATAAAATTATTGCTTTCCTATGAACAGTCTGGGGGTTAATGTTTTTTCTGCTTCAGCCAGCCATGATGGGTTCAGCTCTGCTGTACACACAGGCCTGTATCCTTACATTATGTGTTGGTAATTCTCATTCTGTCATATACTTTGGCAGAAAGTGATGCAATCTATCAGAACCTCTGAGCAATTACCTTCTTTTGGGCTGCATATCCTTAGTAGTCTGGGTAGCAATTACCCAATCTGAATATTTGGCAAGTAGTTTGCAATTCCCGTGGAGAAAGCATATGCAAGCCTGGCTCTGACCTGATTAACTTTCTTAGTTCCCTGACTTTACTGTGCAGTACTGAACACCTGAGGGGAACTAGCATGTTCCCAGGTACTTCTGTCCTGAAAAACATCAGTGAATGCTAATCATCCCTTCTGGATTTGGTGCTCCCTTTCATCTTGGGCTGGCTACATCCCAGGTGGCTGCAGCTGCTGGCAGCATGCCCTACAATGTGGGTGTTGCCCTCAGAAGTAGAGGACTGCCAGATGTCCAGTGTCACCTGCCCGAAGAAAATTTTCCTTCCAAATCTCTGGGTGGATTGTTTCACCAGGTGACTGTGCTTGTTGTTGTGGTCTGCTGATGTGACCGTGTGACAAAATGCACTGCTGGCTTCCGTGTTCAAGGGAAGTGGAATTTAACTTGCTCAGTTGTATTTTGCAGCTGCAAAGAAGGAAAAAAATAGAAGTAAGAGTACAGTACAGGATGGACCAACATATGTCTTATTTCCTGCATTCTGGCAGCACTCTTAGGGAGGAGGGACGCAGCACCCTGGCAGTGACTCTGGGCCAGATCCTCATGAGTTCAAGAGCTGCAATCAGGAGTGTTAACAAAGCTCAAGTATTAGGACATGTTAATCCACAGGTGACTAAGGACCTTGCCTACAGAAGGTTGTTTGGTTCATAGCAAAGCATGTTCATTTCATGGTGTTTCCTTTTCCTGCTTTTCAGGGGTGGTTGTAGATGGTCTTATAGTTTTCTAACATTTCTCAGCTTTTTTGGATAAGCTTATCCTGTGCTTGCTTGCATGCTGTCAGACTTAAGTAAGAAAGTAACTTTCTTAAGTAAGAAAGAAACATTGCTTGAGGACTAATTTCCTGCAACATCACGTTCTCATTCAAGGCTCCAAACTTCTCTCACCAAAATATATCTGATGTCACTGATATGAAAGGGCTGGGGATGGTTCAGTATGTTCCTTTCCTCAGCCAATCACATCTGACTGATGTGTTCAACAGAGGGACTGGTTATTCTTCCCTCATCAAAAGGGATAGCTTATGTTATTTTGAGCTGCGTTGTTGAAGATGGCCCTTGACAAGACTTGAACTCATTCTCCTTGAGCTTAGTGGGGTGGTTTAACTGCTCATCTCCAGACAATAAATCTGGTAGTCAGAGGCACAGCAAGGACGTACAAGGAAGTTCTTTTAATCTTCATGCAACTTCATGGGTGAGGTCAAGTTCTTACCCTATGATTCACCAGCAGATTTCATCAGGTTTAAGAGGTGAACATCAGCTCCCTCATGCTTCTTTGTCAGTTCCCACATATCAGCATTCCTCTCTATCATGGCATAAGGGAAATGGATGTGACTCACACTTGACAGGCTTCAGGTAAAGCAGATATCAGAACATAAGAGATGTTGAAGGTTGTGACAGTGTTACAAGTGGTGGGTCACTTCTCTCCTTAGGAAATTCTGTCTGAATCCCTCAGACTTTTCCAAAAAAGAGCAAAAGAGACCAAAAAAAGAAGCATAGTGAGGAAAGGAAAAGGTGCTCCCATTTTTTTTGTGGCATTACTACACAAAGCTGAGCTGCCAGGTTAGTTAAGATCTGCAGGGAGATTGTGGTTAGTACTGGTGGTTGATTGGGCGCCACTGCATTCCTTGCAGTGGGACTCAGGCCAACACCATTACACCATCAGCTCTGAGGGATCACCAGTAGCACAGATTTCCAACAGGACAGGAAAACACAACAGAGTTTTTGATACCTAGAAAAGGTGAGCTTTAGTGACAGTCTAGCTGTTCTCCCCACCACCATGACCATCCTGGAAATATTAAAGTGTCAGCATGCCCATTTGCAGTGTTTTCAGTCTGTAATAAAATGGTTGCCGCAAAAAGTAGTAGAATGTAAATATTTGTGGGGTTTCATACTTTGGCATTGTTTCTTTTTCTTTTTTTTTGTAAACTATAAATTTCCTCACTTCCTTTCTTCCTTCTCTTTAGCAACAGGCTGTGGGTCATTAGTATCAATATATCAGATCTCTCTCATGCCACACCTAAAATAAATTGTCAATGGGAGGTGTTGCAGAAGATTCACACATCATTCCAGCAACTGTAATATCTGTTGGGAAATGCAAAAACACCAGGTGCATAGCTGCTGGATAGAGTTTCCATTTACTTTACCTGGGGCTTTTCTGTAACATACAGTAATGTACGTCACATGCAGAAAAAAAGTAGGTGGAAGGTCCTTTCCAAACCACATTGACTGAAAGAATATACGTGTAAGGTAAGCTGTATGCTGACACACTCATGTTCTGCAGAGGAAAGGGTTACCTTGTCAAGGAAGTCTTCCTGGTGCAGGTGTGCATCCTAGCAGATTCATTCAGAGACTGAGAGACGAGAATGAGCCCTCCCTCAACTGACATGTACAAACAGCCTTTTACCCATTTGTCTCCTAGGACATTTGCTAGCTGTCTCGTTAATCTTTTACTCGAAGTCAGACATATGTATTGATGGGAAAACAAACCATAGACCACAGACCCCCTGCCTTGCATTCCTCACCTCCTCAAAAATAACACTCACCATAGAAGCATGCAGACAGCACCAATAGCTCAGTGGGTTTGTAGCTGTATTTCCTTGCACTTCTAAAGCACCCCTTCCACTGCTGTACTCATAAGCTCTTCTTCTTACTTATTGTCTATACTGTTGAGTAACTGCCTGTGCCCTGCAGCCCATCACATCCCCTTCCTCATTTGCATTTTGCAGGTATATGATTCCTTCTGTATCTCTGAACTTAAGGTGACTGAAGAAACCGAGACTGGAATTTCTTCTTTTTTAACACTAGGTCACAGCATGCTCCATGCACCTCTTGCTGACCTTCTGGAGGCTTTAAAAGCACCATTAATGTTACTTTCTTCTGACAGAGTAACAAAAATTTAGGATCTGATCCTCAGCTGGTTGAATTGTTTTTAACTTTATTAAGAGGGAATAAGAAACTTGTGAGCCAGAGCCAGTAGCAGAGTAGAGAAAGGGAAGTAATTTCAGGAACAGAAATATCTGTAAAGTTTATTCTCCAGTTATCTTGCCTCTGACTTCATCATCATCTGGTCCCAACACACTTTGTGAGCTAAACAGAGTCAGGTTAGCTCAGTACTGAAATAAAAGAGCCTGGAGGTGTTGTCTTGGTGGTGTTAAATAGTGATCTTCTACCTTACCCAAGGAAGCAGATTCTTTTGCATCTTGCATCATTGCACTATCTGAGCCTTTCTTGCATGTTTGCCTTCAAGCTTGCCGGGCTGATTTGTTTGGATTAGTGGCAGAGGTTTTCCAATGCTAATTTTATTTTTAACAGTATTTATTTTATCCAAAAAAGCTATGCATACTCACATGTTGCATCTCATTTTAAGTGAGCTCAGAATTTCTTTAAATAATAATTATTTGAAAATGAGAAATACCCTCCAATTCCTGTAAGAATATTGTTTATAAATATTTGCACTTTGCATCTCTGTAAATGAAAATTACCAAAGCAGAACAAGGATTTATTTTCAGTTCTCTTTAATCTTAGAGTTATGCTTTGTACTGTATGACATGGGATTGACCTTCATGGGACTGGATCCAGTCAGAATTCATATCTCACTCAAATCCACATTTGTACATTGTTTAGGGTGTTTAGTCAGGAAGTCTTAGCCTGTCTGTTTCAAATAATTCATATTTCTAGTGTTTAGTCTCAGTAAAATCCACAGAAACTCCAGAACACTCTGTAATCGCTTCTTCAAGGGAGGACGTATTCTTCAACAGGAATTTAGGTTTGATATAGTGGTAGAACACCTCCTCTCCATTTAATTTTTTTCCTAAATATTTTTGTTTTTAGTTTTTAGCTTCTCTTAGCAAAAAAAAATCTCAGAAAAATTTTTGCAGTACCGAGCACAAGGACACTGGGATCATAGCTTGTTTAGTAACACAAATCACCATTTAAAAGTAAAATAAGAAATAAGCTATACAGACTATTGACTCTTCTCCAAGAGGTAGTCAGAGGTTTGTAATAACTAGTTCAGTTGACAGCCCAGGAAAGGGAAGTTCAGGAAGCCAGTGTTGGTGATAACGGTGTGACCTTTGCTGTGTTGCCCTGCTAGATCCTTCAACACTGAAGAAAGAGCAAGTGCTTCCCACTGTAATTCAGTTGTCAGTCCTGCACCATCCTTAGTCTTGATGTGGAGGTCTGTCACAAAGCCACCTCCTGCTGTGCTGGTAGCAGTATTTGGGAACTAGTAGGAAATAGCTGTTGTACTTGGAGACAAACAGTTAAATTATGAAGTTGTTGTTTTTATACATATAATAACAATAGTCTGCAATGATCTGGGACAGATATGAGTTTATAAACCCATCCTGCAAACTACATCAATCCATCTCTAACCCTGGGTTCACTGAAGACATTGAAGTTATTTAACATTTAACATGTAGGTTAAAGTGAAAATTGCATTCAGTGTTGGCTTTTGTATAGACTAATTTGTTGGCTGGAAAGCAGTAAAGCTAAAGAGAAGGCTGAAAAGCTAGTGAAAGTGCTGTGGCAACTCACTAAATTTCTAAGTCCCTAGTGGAGAGACTACATCCAAATGCTGTTACTTCTCATACACTTAGATCAATGGGTAATTCTTTGGGGAGTGGCATCATTGTTTTGTTCTGAATTGTGTTCATGGTTGGTCCGTGACCATGCCTCCTGGGCTGAAAGATATTACAATAGAGATGGATCCTCTCCACCTTTGCAAGTGAATTGAGAAGGCCAGGCCTGGCTGCTGTGCCTTGGGTGAGCTGTGGGAGCAACTCCCATGCCTTCCTCCCTGTTACCCTGCTTATGGAGGTGCTGGAATGCAAAGGAGATGAAGTGCCAGTGCATCTGCCAGCTTGTCCTGCCTGGCTGGGTTTCATTGTTCTCCTAATTTCATCCAGGATTTCATTCAGGGAACAGTAATGCAAAACATAGCATCCTAAATGATTTCTTGCTCTCTTACTTGGCCCCCACACCCTTGCTGGGGTCAGTATCCTCCAGATATCCACAGCCTACCACGCTCTCCTGCCTTCCCCTTCCGTTCCCCCAGCAGCTTGCTGTCCTTTAGCCAGGTTACACATATTTTTTCAATCCCGGTTGTTCATGGTCTCTGAGCACAAGGCTTAGTGGAGTGCTGTGCTGCCAGCGCTGCGAGACGCCCCAAAGGGAGCCTGGCTGTGGCTCTGCTGTTTTCACACCTCTGCGCAGATGGACCCAGCTCCCCTCCCCGGCGCCCCTGCGGGCGCCCTGCCCACCCTTGGCCTCTGCTGTCAGAACGACTTTGGCAACTGCCACTGCTGGATTGCATCACCGTGCATGGCTCCCAGGTGGCTGCAGCTTTCAAACTCACCTATCAGCCTGTCTATCTGCTATTAGGTTCTTATCTTGCCTTTCTATCCAGGGTATTGACTTCTGGGCTGCTTTTGCAGCTTTAATTGCAGTTTGGGCACGGCAGCACTGGGATGTGGGTGCTAGGTCAGCAAACATAAATCCCATGGCTGTTCAGGCTTGGACCACACTTCTGTGGCACTGCAGGAAATGGAGGTTCAGCAGGCTGAAGAACACAGGAAGTAAAGCAAGTGCAGCATCTCCTCGCGTGGCTCAGCAACTGCTCAGGGAAGGGAGCAGCATTGCTAGCAGGCACCATTGGGGTGCCAGCTTCCCCCCTGTGATTTATAGGGGGTTTACAGTGGGGTGGGGCCAAATAGGACCTGTAGGAAGCAGGTCATAGAGCTATGTGGGATTAGTGAGGAGTAGACAGAGGCAGCACAGGACTGGGCAGGGGACCTGCTCGTGGGACGGCTCAGCCACAGAGGCAGCTGGCACTGGAGCGCTGATAAGGAGGAGAAACAGATGGCCACGCAAGCCCTTACACATGCCTTCCTGGTAGGCCTGCTGAAGGCTGGTCCACATTCCTTATTCCCCAAACAAAAATACATCTTTTCCTTTCCCTTGTTTGAAGATTTCATGTGGCTCATTAAAGTTTGCTGCCATAAACATGCTCTTGCGGTCTTAGCCCAGTACGTTGCTGCAGCTTATGCATGGCACATGATCAGTCCCATTTATGCCTCTGTACCATGCTGTTGTGACATGGTTACAGAGCCCTTTCTTTAGTGCTGCAAGTCTGCAAAGTTAAAGAAAATTAGGAAAAATGATAAAAGAAGGAGATATAGCAATTATGTAAAATACCCCAAAACCAATTCCAGAATTGGCCTTGATACCCAGGGAAGCATGTAGCAACTCCTAGGTGTGCAGAAGGTAACATGACAGACTGCTAAGTGGAATTTGTTTAAGTTGTGTTCTGTATCGCAGAGGTAAGAGTGATGTGGTGGGATGTGGCAGTGCCTGTATGGCAAAGGGGGAAACCTTTTGGCTGTATGGCAGAGAGCAGAATACTGAGCAGAAAGTGAGCAGAGCCCAGATAGTGCCTAGGCACCGGAGGCAAAGCTCCAGCATTTGGTATCCTCTCCCTACAGCAGTTCATTGCTTGCAGGCTCATGTTAGGCAGCTCTGTCTATTCTCCATTACTACAGAGCCACCATGGGGATGAGGTTTGGAAAAAGCACAGAATGTTTCTAGTAGTGCAGATGTTTTCAATGAATTCACCCTTCAGAACTGAAAGCGAAGGAGGCCTGGAAGGGGAAGAGTGTTTGTAGTGAAAAATATTTGGCTCATCCATATGTAGACCCAATGTGAGCCTGGAAGACACTGAGTGCTCCCTGTGAAGTGACAAGTGCCCTCAGTCTTCACTGAAGTTCTGCTGAAGGCAGTGGGTATGTCTGCATAGCAGTGGCAGCAATGACTGCTTTTTGGCTGGGTAAATTAGCCTTTGTGGCTGCGCTTCGGCTCCTACAGTATGCACGCTTCAGTATCTCTTTAGAGGTTTGTCTGATGAAAAGGGAAAACATTCAACATCTTGCCAGATCAGGGCCTGGATTCTGAAATGTTTTTGTCGGTTAAAATGAGAATGCATATGCATGGGCTTGTTTTCAGGCAAGCTGAGCACTTGTAGCTTACAGAGTTGGGTGTAAATTTTAGATGTTCCGAGTCTCAGAACATTTTTTCTCCTGATACTATCCTTATTGCCCTTACCTCCACCTCCTCTGCTGTTATATAGTATTTTAGCTATGTAACTGTACTATTTAAAGCATTTATGATACCATTTGTTTGGGAAACAGTATAAATCTGCTCTATCCTATTTAGGAGTTTGCACTGCCACTCAGCAATGTAAACCCTTGAGTGACTTCCATGTAAAATCAATAAACAATAGTGAAATCCAGTGGAAGGGCTGTGAATACCACTCAAAATAAGGCTACCTTTCCTTCACAATGGCCTTATCTCAGCCAGTGAACTGGAATCTGGCCTGTTTCACTCACCATGAAATGTCTAGGTACAAATTTACTCTTTTAACATCTTACGAAAAAAAGTCGCATGACCCAGTCCCCACAACTTTCACATTTTAGAGAACTGATAGAGATGGAAAACTTTTGTGAGGACCCTTGCCACTGTAGTATCTCAAATGGTAACCTAATTCTGTGGAGCATCATCAATTGCAATCTTCTGTGAACAGGCTTTCTAGCATTACAGTGTTTCTAGAAATATTTAAAAAGGTGCCTATGTTTATACAAATAGGTGGGTACAGTTTTAGGTCTATATATCTGTAGTTTTGATGCCCTCCCTCCTTATCCCCACATCTGTTTCCAAGAATGTCATACCTGGAAAGAATCATTTCAAATTAATTCAATTTGTTTCAAAGGAGCCTAAGCTTCATCCCTCACAAGGGCCACTCAATCATATTACTGCTCCTGTGAAACTCCTAATGGGACACAAAACAAGTAAAAGTAGATTCAGGTGATCTCACATATTAAACATACTAATTAAATCTGGCAGCAAAATGACTTTGTGAATTTCCTTTAATCCTGTTTTTAAATTAGGCCATATGTATTTTGGCTGTAGATTTCATGTGCTCTCTTTCTACGAACTTCGTTTTAGCCATATCCTGTGGCCAATTCATATCCAATTGTTTGAAAATCAGTCTCAGGTGATAACTGGATCATTACATATGAAGTGTCTAATTCTGCTTTCAAATTGACTGGTTCCTTTGAAAAGCTTAGTGAATATCTCACATCAGAAGTTCAAAGCTGAACTGATCTGACTGTCCCTGTTAAAAACCCAAGTGTGCTGAGTCTCTGTGTTTTATGAGAAATGTTACCTAGAGGAAGACTGGCTTTAGGAAAATGGGGATTCTTGCTTTAAATCAGCAGTAGTTTTCACTTTGCTACTTCATAGCTTTGCCTGCGGGGAATATGGTCATATTTATGTGTTTTGCAGTGACATGCTGACTAACAAGCTAACAAGGGACATACTGACTAACAAGGGCTTCTTCCTGAAGTCCTCTTCTGTACAATCTTAGTATTTAACCCACCCTGTAGAAAGATTAGTTTGCAGTTCAAGGAAGTCTATGTTATTAGCCAAAATGTTAGTGGTCAGTATCTACTTGAATAAATATTGAGCCCTGATGGCTGTACTCCTGTGTTATGCACATTTTAACTTCACAAATCCAAAGCTCTCTGTGGCATCCAGGATATATGGTGCTACCTGAGTGGACCCTTTTAGGGGATGGGAGGAAATTCTCTGTTACTTCTGGGGCCCAGAACATGGATGACACTTACATGCTCCCTGTGGTACACTATGCTTTTTATCTATTTCAGGTGGGGCGTGGAGGTGTGGGTGTGACAGTGAAAATGTTCACAGTGTTCACAGGCCATTCTGGGCAGAACAACTATTTTTATGATTTTGGAGGGACTGAACTTGGTGAGCTAGGTGGCCCTGCTCCTCCTCATTTTATGCTGCATTCTCCTGACTGCACCAGTGACATAAATAAGCAATAAATAATGCAATCTACTATGCTTTCACATAATAGCTATGGCCGCAAAATTCTTTCCTGGAGCCAACCATTTAGTGGGTGTAATCTGTTGCAGCTCTGTCAGGTTACACAGGACTCCATCAGTTCACTGTAGCAGCAGATTTGGCCACTTTTGTTCCATCAAGGATTAGTGGATGGGAAATTTACCTAGACATACACAGATACAGCAGTGCTCACCCTGAGAACATAGCAGCACGGACTCACCAGAGCTCCTGTTTTGCTGGGATGACAATCTAGTCTGCTGGAGTGAGTTTGTGTCAGCACAGTTCTCCTGATCTCCATGCACTTAGTGACTCCTCCACTGGTCCGTAATGTAGGAAAGCAAGGAAAAGCTGCAGTGATACACATGTTTGTGGGAGTGCAGACGTGCACATAGTGCAGAGAAAATAAGTGGCACTGTTGAATAAACGTCCTATCTGCAGAGGTGTGAGGTAGCTGCATTACTCAGAAGTGTGCTGAAATGATTGATGCTAAAAATGTTATACCACTGTACTTCACACAGTGCACATTAAAGGAAAGCCAAGTCAGGGCATATTAAATTTTATTGAGAGTGGGTTTTGCAACTTTTTAAGAGGCCATGTGCCATGCTTCCTTTTTTAGGATCTAACTACCAAAATTAAAACCAGTAAATCTTTCTAAAAATAATCTGAGAAAAACTTTCCCCTATGTGAAAACGAAGCATGTTAATGTCCTTGTGTGTCTTGATTTTCCATAAAAGTATTGCCTTGTTGGAAAGCACAGTCTATTCCCCTTGCATGATACCAAACTCCACGTATCACCTCTTCACCTTGCTGCTGATGGTGTGACCAGTCCTGGCGTTCAAGGCAGTAACATTCCCAGGGATGGAAGAACGCTTTCCACCAGTGGAGGCAGAAGACCCTGACTGCAACAGACTGCCTGAAGAAGTGAACAGGATTTGGACCACCAGATCTGGGGAAGATGTAGTTGTGGGAAGATAAAGGATTTAAAAGTCAATCAGATACAAATTTATTGCATGGGTTTTAATGAGGAATGCGTGCTTTGTGGGCACAGCCGTATGCATACTCACTGTTTGCATTCAGTGAGCAAAGACACATGTGAAAGGTGTTTGCATAACATGAATGGGAAGTTGGTAGGGTTGTTCTTTCTCACAGTCATTCTCTTTCTGTTTATATATATATATATAATTTACATTTATTGCAAAATATTATGTACTCAGACAGCAGCATATGTTAGGCTCACTATTTCACTATTGTATGTTGAATTCTTGGGGAGAGATGGAGAGGCAGTTAGAATAAGCAGGATCCTGGGGAGGTGATCATTTCCAGTTAAAGGGACATATAGTTTGCATAAGAAATAAGGAAAGATATTATCTTATTGATTCTGGAGAATTTCTTCTATGTGTACTTGGAGGCAGAAACAGAAGTGCTATTCAGATATTTTAAGACTGTGCCTTTGTGTCTTCCTTTACATCTAGAAAGTGCCCTGTCCAATTTGTGCAACTCTGGTTTAAGCAAAAGGATAGTGACCATTTCTGCATGACTGTGTCTGTTTCGTAGGGCTGGGTAGTGATGAACGTGGAAGGAAACTCCTTTACTGCTGCTGGCTAGAACCAAAACGTGAAGACATGGGTGAAAAGGGCAACCCTGTATGAACTCAAATAGCTTTCCCATCTCTTAAAATCTCTCAGCCTAGATAAAATTGTGGGATGTGAACTGCAAATGCAGGTGGGAAGCTTAATGCTTTCTGGAAAAAATAATGAGTGAAGGCTGCAGCAAAAACCAGAACAGCCCTTCCTCCCCTCAGCCCACTCTGCCTAAATGAGCACTTTCTCTGCAACTACTGGCAGTAATAAAAAAATCTTCATCTAAAACATCTCTTGTTACAGCCTTTATTGTATTGGCAGTAAGTGCGTAACAAGCCAGTGCTGTACTAATAGTTCTGTCCTGATAAAAACCCAGGCAAGTGAAACACAGAAAGTAGTTTTTTTAAAATGCATTCTGAAATGCTTTCTTGCAGTGCTAAAAGCAGTTTACAGGAGATGTTGAAAACTAAGTGCAAGGTGTAGACACCATGTGTTTACTTTTTCAGACTGGGGTAACGCCTAGGAAAACCTTTGCTTTCGAAACATGTTTCAAACAGAGGACCAACAGCACTGTTGTGTACTCCTGCAAGTTCTACTGGAGCAAAGGGGGCTGGACCTGTTTCCACCAGGAGCTGGTGCAATCACAGGCAAACCTCGATGTGTTTTTCTGGTGTAAGTGGGATGTGCCGTGAACTGCTCTAGGAGCTAGAGCCAGGCCCCCACAGTGGCCAGAGCTTCTCAGGGATCTCTCTTTGTTCATCTGTGCTGCTTCTGCCCATTTCAAAAACTGTGGCCAATTAGCTGTAAAAACAGATGTGCCTGTGATATTTCTCTTCCTCTAAAGGTTACAGGCCAGATTGCTCTTGGTGCTTGCAAGGCAAAAAGGCAGGAGGTGGGGAAGAGGGGAAGGAGCAAGAAACCTTTGCTGGTGTATTTGCATACCTACTGAGACTCAAATATGGTGAATGAAGAGGAATCAGGTTTTTTGTCAGTAACAGCCCTTACAGCAGGGAGGACAGGGGGAGGGATGGGGGAATGGAAGGGTGTTCTTTCCTTACAGCATCTCTGTACCCATCAGCCTAAGAAAGTCAGGCACACAACAGCAATGCAATTCCTCAGTTTTCACTTCATCCCACTCCCTCAGGCACAGGGAGTTTTGGGAGTTAACCTGAGCCTTGAGAAGCAAATCACCCCATCACTCCTTAAGTAGAAGACACCAGCTGGCAGAGTCCCAGGAGGTGTGCAGGAAGGGGTCTCTGAGCTGGTTATAGAGGGAGCTGAGGAAATGTGCACCTCTGAGGTGAGGACAGCCACTGCTGGCTGTATGAGGTCGACCTCGGGTGGGCTGGAGCAAGGAAGAGGGCAGCCCTCAGTGCTTCCTGCACTGGTGTGCCTCCCACGGCCAGCTGGACACTTTCCTTGGGCTGCTGCTCGGTGTGGACACTCACCTAAGGCTCGGGGCATCTTTCCGAGGCTCCCTGGGCTGCTCCCTGCTGACCCCCGGGTAGTTTAGCTGCCTCCTCGGGAGAGCCGCCTGCTTGGAGCCGTCTGCCAATTCCTCCCCTGTCACCACCTCTTTTACTCTGTGTGTGGCACCAGAGCGGCCAGCAGGATGTAACTATAGACTGTAACTATAGAGTATTTAGGGCTGTCGCTGCTGACCAGCACTACAGTAGGTTGAGTCACAAAGGACAAGGGATTCTTTTTTTTTAATGCAGTTTTTCAGGCTTAAGCTTATGCAGTGGACAGGGAGTGCTGCTTAACTAGAAAACCTGCTTTAAGAGAAAGTTTCCTCATTTTTTTTTAATGATGGGGGGAAAAAGTTTGCTCTCTTGCATGAAATATGATGGGAAGGCCAGAATCCCCTGCCAGGGCTGGTGGGACATGGCAATGGTGTGAGCCAACGTGAGCGAGGAGACATCCCTGGGCACTTCTATACTGTGAGGGCTGGTGAAACTTTGGATCCCCTCCTGACTGCAGATCTTCACAGCAGCATTCCTTGTGTGACAAGCCTTTTTCACATTTCCCCATTCAGCTGATTGTGGGTGCTGTGCTATTTTAAACCCACATGGAAGTATGTTTTTAGGACCATCTGCTACCGGCCCTAACCCAGATGATACAGTTAGAGCCTGCCCACAGCATCCTCCCCTCCTTCAGACAGTTCCAGGAACAAGCGGTGAGTCAGTCCCGCAGCTGAACTCATATTTAGCTAACCCTGATATCCTGCCTATCGGAGAGAAATGCACAACGGCCTTCCCAGGTGCAAAGCCCCGTTGTTCCCATTATTTAGAGAACGCTTGGAATTTAAAAAAAAAAAACCACCACCAAAGCAAATGTCAGATCAGTTAGTGCATCCACTCCTTTTGTTCTGAAGGCTGAGAAGGAAGAAGTGATCAGTCCCCACACAGCAGCTTGCCCCTCTTGCCTTTGCTTCCAGGCTGAAGGGCAGTTTCTGCCCCTGGCTGACCGGCAGGCTTGTAGCCCTCCCTTTGCCTCTCCCTGTGGTGGTGCTGGCTCGGCACTGGCTCTCCCTCGTTCTGAAACATCTCTGCACAGCTGGAGCATAGTTAATTCTTCCTTCAGGCACCGGGGGTGAGTGTGGGCGTCTCCTAGAGCTGTCTAAAGGCCAGCGTTGCCTGTCAGGGTCCTGCCTTCTCTCATTGAGCAAATGTTGTTAAACACGCATCTGTGGGTCTGGATGAGGCTCTTTCCCTTCACCTTAGAGCTTCATGAGCCTGAAATAAGGTTTCAGCCAATGGATCATCTGAAAAAGCCTCCCAGAGAGCAGCATGACTAAGAACGAGCGTTTATAAGCCATTACTTGATGTATTTTAAACTCCTGCTCTTTGATCCCTGTATGATCCAGCAGCCACTTTCTGGCTGTTTGGCAAAACTGGCAAAACATGCCCTGCTCTGTCATCACATTTTTCCTGGATCCCCTCTGCAGGCTGCACTGTTTCCCACCCAGCAGGTTAATGACCCATATTTACCTTCATCATATAATGAATAAAGTTCAGTATCTCCACAGCAGACACACAGATACTCAGCCTGGGCACAGCCTTCAATGTTAAGTGATACCTGAGGCCCTGTCCTGCTCCTGCTGAAGTGGAGGTAAATCCCTCACCCTCCTCCGCACAGCCGCTGGCTTCTCAAATCTGCAGCACAGAGGAAAATCCCTCCCTGACGCTGCTGGGATCATTACCTGCAAAATGAGTATGAAACATGAACGTTGTTTTATTTAGGCTATGCAGTGTTTGTGTGCTCCCATGTAAGCTTGGATCAGCTCCGGCTCCGAGGAGCTTTCGCTGGTATCCTGTTTCGATCAATGCTGATTTAAATAATTATTTAGTACTGCTCACATGACACTGCATTTGCTATGGTACCCTTGAGACAGGCGGGCTTTATCCTGCTCAACAGAAACATCCGCAGCTGTAGCACGCTCTGCTTCAGGCTCCTTGGAGTTACTTCATCGTTGCCTGACAGCTGTGTCCCCTGACCATTATCTGGTGGCCTCATACTTCAATAGCGGACTGTATGTACTGTATGCACTAGACTACAGTGTGACCTGACAACTTGGCTTCCTCTCCCAGAGTATATCTTCTGCTACTCTTCAGCATCCTACAGTTTATCTGTGGTCAGCTTTCTTACCCATTTCCTGCCAGCTGCTACTGGTCTTTTAGTCAGCCCTGCCAGGCACACAGGCAATGGTGAGCTTGCTGAGCCTTGTGCTGCATTATTTCTTGGATGGAGGCTCTGCAAAGGCTGATCTGGAGTTTTGTATAGAGGATTTCTTTGTATGTAGTGTCATGGCAATTAAAGAATGCCACTCTTAAGAAATGCACCTTGTATTTATCAGGCGCTATCAATTTTATCTCTGTTCTAGCTCTGTTGCAGCATTATGGCTGAGGCTTTGAAAGCATAAAATTGTTTCTAGCAAAAATTATAACTAATTTCATCAGCACAAAAGCCCAGAATTTGGTATTCTTCTTACCTCCTTTGCCAGGTTGTCCCACAGAGATATTAAAGCAGCTGAGGGCACAAGTCCCTGCTCTGAATCCAGAATTTGATATTTTACAGAAGCGTAATTCCTCTTCCTAAGCCTTTTGGAAAGTGGCTTGTTATCCAAGCTGGAACTGAGCTGATGGCACTGTGGTCATGGAGGTGTCCCCATTGCCACAGCAGGGTGCCACAGCTGTGGAGGGTCACTATTCATGGATGTGTCCCTTGCTCCTCTTGCCCCTGTCAGGGCAGGTTTAGGTTTACTGTTGGGGCTGTGTTGGGAAGCACCTGTTCCGGAGGAACCGAGTCACTGGAGCTTAGGGCTATTAACTGAGGGTTTGTTCTCCACCCTTCCGCCCTGACTTCCCCCATGTGGGAGCTCCCTTCCCAGGAGCACCTGAGTGAGCCCCAAATGAGATGAATGTTCAGTGAAGCAGAAATCAGCTAGAGAGACTCTGGTGCTCCAGCCTATCAAAAAAGAATGGCTTTGAAACAGCAAAAGGAGAAGAGCTCAAAGACTTGCCCAAATAATTTCCTCTTTCTTTTTCTTTTTTACTTTTTTTTTTTCTTTTTTAAATAAAAAATAACTTTAAACCTTTATGAGGTTTATGAGTCAGCATGTAATAGATCCTTATACTGGGGCATGGGACAGTGTGGGAGTTCCTGAGATTTCTTGTACGCATTTTGCTAAGCCCAGACGCACACCATCAGTAGCAGGTTCTGTAGGATTAAGCACAGGGAAGGCATGGATAAAGCTGTGTCCATGCCCCATTCAGTCATGCAGCCTAACTGCATGCCTGGAAACAGGAGTGCTTGGGCCAAAGGCTGAGGCAGTTCACATGGAAAATCAAGGGGAAGAAGGAATTTGGCTCACACAGTGGAATTCACTGCTGAGCTTCTGAGAGGCTGAATGCTCACAACACAGTGTCTCAAATGAGAAGCAAGGCAGAGATGTCTTTCTTCAAAGTGGTAGGAGGGATTGTGTCCATCCTTTCCCATTCAACATTCATTCTGAAACCTAATGAAGATAGCTGGGGCTAAGGGTGGTGTTTTTGTTCTGAAACTCCTTTTGAAGGAGCCTGACAATCTCAGCAACATGTTGACGATTCCTGGAGAGGTTTGTCTCACTATCCTAAAGCCAGCAAGTGTGAATACTCTGGGTCCAATATCCAGCACTGTTGCTGCCTTCTCTCCTGGTAAATTTAGTAGACATACATAGGAAAAATCCAGTCTGACTGAGCCCCACAGAATGCTAAGATAGAAATTACTCTGTAGGACTTTCTGTTCCTGCTGCAGGGCTCCTGCCATGTATTGAGTGAGTTGCAGATTTTAAGGCACTGGTGCATTGGCTTATTAAAACTTAGGTTCCAGTGAATCCACTCAACCCAGTGATGCAGATCTGCCAGTATAACTATTTTTCTCTCCATGCTTTACCATTCCAGCAATTTTGAAATGAGATCTATCTTTAAATAGCAACATTTTTTTCATTTTCTTCAAATAGTTGCTAAGGATAGTGAGCAGCACTGGGCTAAGAGGTTTCTGGGGGATCCCATTAAACATCTTCTGAAGATGGGGATGATTCAGTTAGCATTGCCTTTGGCTCACTTTTGGCTCACCAGCTTTTAATCGATTTAATAAGAGGTACATTAATTCTGGATAGTGCTAATTATTTTAATCAGAATGCCATGTGGGACCGAGTTAAATGCCTCACAGATGTTGAAACCCATGACATAGACACAGCTATCTTTATCAGCTAAACTGGTAATTTCACTAAAAAGCAACACCGAGCTCATTTGACAAGACTTTTCCATGAAGTCATGCTGATGACTATTAATTACACTGCCATCTTTTAAGCCTTTTTCAACTCTGACCCCCATGTTCCCATCTGAGTGAGGTGAAGGTACAAGGCAAATGAGACATGGAGGCAGAGGGGACTTGCTGAGTTGTGTCATCTCCAGGCCAGGAGCTACACTGGCCAGTATCAGTCATGTAAAGACTGTTCTCTTCACATCAATTTGCTTGACTCCTGGATCAGTGTTAGGCTAGTCAGCCTGTGGTTGCCAGACTGCTTTTTGTACCCTCTGTAAATAGGGTAATAGTAATAGTAATGTAAATAGTAATGCCTCATGAGCTTTTTGCCAGTCTTCTGGAAGCTTTCCAGTGGTCCCAGATGTGTGAAAAATCAACACAAACATTTTGGAAAACTCTTTGGCATGTTTTTTTAGTATGCTGAGGTGCAACTTAGCAAGTGCTGCTGATCGAAAAATGTTCAGTTTTGATACTGGCTGTTTAACTTTCTCCTAAGTAACTGATGGAATAGAAAGTGTTTCCTTATCACTATGAGATAAGAGTACATCATCCTACTAGTTTCCAAATACAAACCTGAAATATTTATTGAATATTTCTTCTTTTATGAATCATGACTGACAGTTTTGAGATTCTATTAGCTGTGGAGCTATCCCATTGTTAGATTTTGTTTGTTCCTGATACATTTAAACAGTTCCTCTTTATTGTTCTTACTGGCTGCAGATTTGTGTGTTGGTGCCTTTAATTTCCTATGGTAATTTCCTCACTGCTGATATGTGTACACCCACACTGACAGATCCAGGTGCAAGTCCAACGTCCAAACTACCAAAGTTTTAATGAATCTGGGCTCCTGATTTTGTCTTGACCCAATACAAATGAACAGCTATAAAGACTGGGTTAAGGTTTAATTTCTGAATTTCATATCCCTTCTCTCTGATTCCAGAAAAGCTGGCATGTTTCAAAGCCATCTTTTATTCAGTGGCTCTCAGTCTCTGAGAATCAAGATCAGAAAAAAATAATCCCATTTGTTTCATTCCTGTGAATCAGGAATTAACTGTTTTGTATTACAATGAAAATACCTGGGTTATCTTTTGAGTGCTGACTATGGCCTTGGCTACAGAGCTAACTGGTGGATGGGGCTGGTTGTCCTCTGCTCCCCATGCAGGGCTCAAACCTGTTGCAGAACTGGAGACTGCAGAGAGTAGGGAATTTCTGCAGGCAGGGAGCACTTTGGTGCAGGCACTGCTGCAGTGTGTGTCCATAAGGGGCAGATGGACAGTCACAGAGCAGTGGGGAGAAATGAATTCATTGCATCAGGGCTGAGGCTGTGCACGTCACCGCCCTGTCCTGCTGAGCAGTCACTTGCAGCAGCACTCTGTCCTGCCCGTAGGAGGGTCAGCCCAAGTGCTGCCCTGCTTTGAGTTTGGAGGTGGGTGGCAGTGGCCTCTGGAGACACTGATGGGATGAGTGGGTCTTTCTCATTGCTTCCCTCCCAGCTGCTGGGGAGGTGTGAGACATTTTTCACCTTTCTTGTTGCTGTCTCTGACCTAGTGTGCTGCTGTCTGCTGCAGTCGTGCCCTGGGGGCTTAGAAAAGCCCCTCTGGGTAACAGTACATGAATTTTGTTTTTGATTGCAACTGGGTGACCATTTATTGACTCTTCAGCTGGGTAAAGTTATTTAGAAAGTTATGCAGCTGGAAGAATGCTGCAACCCTGGCTTACAACTCTCCTCTCTTTCCCAGTAATAGACTTTGATTTGCCGTAGTTCATTTCCCTCTGAAGTCTGCTTTTTGTAGATAACATAAAGCACTTGGCATAGTGGTTGATAACTGAATGTATGAAGCATGACATTTTCCTAGATACAGTATGCCACATGAACACTTGTCTTTTGTATCAGAACCCATAAACAAGAGTTGACTGAGGGCAAATAGCTTGCTCAGGTCCTGTGGAGAGGCAGGGAGTGAGTCAGTGCTGAGGGGAGGGTGATGTGGTCACAGCTGCTTTGAGGAGGGCATGTGGCAAGAGAAGGCAAAGCCCAAGGGCAAATAATCCCTGTGAGCCAGCTGGTAGCAGGTGAGGCGACTCATGATGTGGATTAAAAAAAAAAAAAGTATTTTGGAAACTTAATTTCCTCCTTGCTTGTTTTTCTGTCCAGTGATTAAAATACTGACATGTTTTTCTGTCTCTGGAGCATGGCAATCCACCTCTCCTCCCACCTCCCCCAGACCAGTGAAAACCTCACAAAGTGCCATTAAGGACTGGGACACTCCTGCTGGGCTTAGACCTTGGCAGCCCTGTGGGGTAGATGACGGTGCCCATGCCGAGCCATCAGACAAAGCAGTTAACCTCTTGGTTTCTCCCTCACCACCCACAAAGAGAAGCTAAAAATAGTAGACAGTCTTACAGAGTTCTGGGAAAGAATAAGGTAAGAATAAAGCACTGGGCTGGGTGGCTGGAAAGCAGCACTCTGTGCTGTAAGATGGAGCATAATGTATACCAGAGAATATGCAGAACTGTGTAGTATATTTTAAAAGTAATGAAGCTTCACACCTTCAGCTTTGCTATTAAAGCATTGCTGAGAGCTAGATTCACACTACTGTGCTGCTGAGAGTTAGTAAGGGTGTGTATGAACTGAGGGAAAATGACTGCCCTTCTCCTTCGGTTCTCAAGGTTTTACACCAGCTGCCTGGCTCCAGCCAACACAGGACTTACACAGAAAGGTAAAGGAGAGAGAAACTGATCATGTCATGAAAGGCAGCTAGAAGAGTATGGGAAGTACACAGCTCTGGTGAGTTAAATTGGAGATACTTGGGGTTGAATTTTTGAGCCTCCTTTCCCAAACTGTGTATGCAAGCTGCAGGCAGGCAAGTGTAGGCCAGAGACAGCTCAAAGAAATGCTGACTTGCTCATGAAAATGCAGATTTTACAGTTGTGTGTGTAAGAACTTTTGCATAGCAAGTACGAAGCTGTGAACTGCTTCCCTTGATGCAGGCTGAGCTTCTTTGGTTCAGACTCAGTTGTAAGGGAAAGTAATCCAGTTACTGATTTTGAATGAGAATCAGGCATCTGTTTGCATCGAGTTTTTGCATTCTGTTTCAACCATACATTTACGAGCTATCCAGAGGCGCGGGAACTGAAAGTGAAGAAAATATTTGTGGGATTCCACAGAGACGGATGCAGCCACTGGTTTGCACGTGTGAATTTTGCCAGTGCATTTTGGTGGCTTAGAATGAAAGCCTAGTGCTTGCTCATAGTGAAAGTTGAACCTAAACCTGGTCATATCCAAATTCCCAATGCCCAACAAACTGGAGTGTGAGGGCTTAAGGCAGAGGAGAGGGGCTGCACCAGGTAAAGATGCTGTATATTTATTTTAGTGCTTAGAGTTGATTAGAGTTGGGTGAAAATGATTAGCTGTAAGGATTCTGAGTAAACCAATTTAAAATGTAATTATGAAGGGCTCAAGATAGTGTGTGTGTGTGTAATTATGTTTCTTGCCCGTGTGCACTGCACTCACTGATTTTGTTCTGCAGCGAGTGGAAGGGGGAGGAAGGGATGTGCAGGGGAATAGCTGCACGGGGAGCAGCTGCTGTTGAAAGGCAGCTTGTGCTGGGTTTCTCCTGTGATCTGGAGGTGCACTTTTAGCTGTGCTCAAGGTAGCACTGAGCTGGGTATCAAACCCAGCGTAGCCATAGCAATGTGTAGCTGTGTTTCAGCTGCTCAGAACTGGGAACAAAGCTGGGCAGGTGATTGCAGTGGGCTCTGTGCTGCTCTCTTAGGATTCTCCTAGCCTGTGCCACAGTGAGCTTGTACAAACCAGCTCAGGGTTGCCATGCAAGCTGTGGCATATCTTGAGATGAGAGCACTGACATTCTGGCTTGTGGCATTTCAGGGTTGCTCGTATGACCCCTGTGTCCAGCAGCAGAGAATAAGCCTCGTCTGGTCAGCAAGTTATTGCAGACTAGCTCACGTCCGTGCTGCTGGGGGTGAAGTCAGTCTGGCATGGGCTTGCTGCAGCCATTCTGTTTGCTCTGGAGTGAGCTGAGTCTGTGCAGAGCAGGTGTAGGAGTGAGGGGACTTGTCCCCCTTGGCTGTGGCTGGGTCTCCTTCCATATGCTGGC
Source organism: Drymodes brunneopygia (assembly GCA_013400955.1). Taxonomy (NCBI): domain Eukaryota; kingdom Metazoa; phylum Chordata; class Aves; order Passeriformes; family Petroicidae; genus Drymodes; species Drymodes brunneopygia. The sequence goes on from VZTZ01012087.1 coordinate 156,011, forward strand.
CCAGGGCTGGAGCTTGGGGTGAGCAGACCAGCACAACTGACACTGCACACATCCATGAGCCATGCAGGACAAGCCACAAGCCTGTCCTGCTTGGTCTGGAGGCACCTTTTTGAGGCTGTTGCATCTGGGCTTTCCTCCAGATGTTTTTCTTCTGTACTCTCACATTACTGAAGGCACAAAAGGTCAGGAAATGTTCCTAAAATCCTTTTTACATTAAACAGGCAACTCAGTGAGGAAGAGAAAGGAGAGAAGAAACTGTTGGAGGAAGGTGGGCTATGACAATTAAGGGGGTGAAGTCAGGAATGCTAAAAGGCATTTTATCATCAGTGGTGAAGGGTGATTTTTTGTTGGACTTGATACCCAATGAATGTGTGTCTGAGTTAGGTAGTGAACTGTGCACAGAGGCACATTTATGACAGAAAGTGAAAGGACATGCTCTGGCTGACTCACACATTCATCCACGGCGTGAGAGCGATCCCTTTTGTAAGACACAGCCCCAGTTGGGCAGCAGCTGTGCTGCACGTGACTCTTGCCTTCATCTGACATGGGAACAGAGGGCAGGGAGAGCCTCCTGGGATAGCATACTCAATCTCTCTTATTTCAGCCTGTAATTCCTGATCAAGCATAATCTTAAAAAATAAAAAAGCAGTGTTATGCTCGTGTTGTTTCATCATTTCCTTATGCTCTCTGTATGTCTGCTTTCTCTTACTGCCTTATTTGGATTGTTAGCTGCTTGGGGCAGCCATGGTCCTGTGCTCTCATCGTTTGCTGTGGTGGGCCAGTATCACACAGACTATCACATCAGCACTTCAGACACATCTGCTGGCATTTTTGGACATGGGCTGCAAGATAGACATGTTCCATTGGGACAGGCACATTTTCACAGCAGTAAGCCTAAGTTTCTGTTTTGTCCTTTGCTCAGTAGGTGCTGGTGTGTGTCAACTAATCCTTTTCCTACTTAATCATTCAGTCAGCACCAATGTGTTCCTCTGAGTAATAGCCTAAAGACCAGAACTTCTAGCCAATCCTTGTGTTTTGCTAAAACCACAAATCAAACTTGAAAAATAGGTGCAATAAGAAATAAAGCTTCCCAATAAAGAGAAAGGAATATTTCAGCTGCTGTCATCTTAACTCTTAATACCTTCTTGCAGGAAAGAACTGTTTTTGGAAGATGGCAAGGGAAATGAAAAGGGGTAGCAGTGCCTACAGCTGATAACACTGACCTGTTTTCTTGGCATTCCTCCAAATGCAAGGCCAGCTCTGCTTGAAACATAGGTGATTCATCAGCTGAATTGCAAGCAAATAGTGTGGTGCAGAAGCACAGTCATATTATTTCAGTAACCTGAATTTTAGCTCTTCCACTTTAAAAACTAATGAAGCAAATAATGTTGTGACACAGATGTAGGCAGTGAAAATGTGTCAGAGAAAGGCAATTAACCTCTGTACTAATAAAGTCTGTCAAATCAGTAAAATATTTTTTATATATTATAATAGCTAATCAGAAATATATAGGCCATGAGTATTCAGTGCCGCAAGCCTTTGGAATCTTTTATACCTTTGAAATCTAGATGTAAAACTTCATCAGGGAAAAGCAGGAGGTTTTTGGTATTTTTTTAACATAGGTGTAAATGGCTAAAAATTCACAGGGTGACTTTTGCTGGGTTGGGTTGTGGATTTCTCAGGACCACTTGGCATGGTGTCCCCCCCCCCAACTGAGGTTGGGCTTTTATTCTTATTTCCAGATACAGGCATCCCTTAATCACTTACTGGCTATATTATCAACACGCTGCTGGACATTCATGGGGCATGCTGAGCTGAGACATGATTGATTAAAAACTAAAGCAAAATTGATTCTGCAATCCAGCTACCTGGCTGGAGAAATGGGACAATCTGACATGTATTCCTGGAGCAGGAGAAAGTTCTCTCCATTCTATGTCCTCTCTCAGTCATGATTTCTCCCACTGAGAGATAGCAGAAAGATTATGTTGTATGTGAATCAAGGCTAGGTAAGTTAAATTAAGGTTTGAAATTCTTTGCTAAGGTGTGTAAAAGTTATTGTGGACAAAACTGACTGCTCCTATAGGAGAAACAGCAATATTTCTGAATCTGAATTAACTTCCTAATGCATTAATGTTGTATGCATTGTGGTGCTATAACCATCACTTAGCTGCTTTGTGTTGGATTTTGATCAGCTTAATCTATTGGTGAACATCACATCTGGAGTTCTGTTTCACTGTAATATCACCAAACTTGCTGGACACTCCAACATTGACAGTACGAATACACTTGTACATAAGATCAGCTTGATTTTATGTATATCTTTTGGGATACACAGTAGTAAAACATTTATCCTGTTTGCAAATCCTCAGACCAATGCATTAAGTCATTTCAAGGTTAAACCTCCAACAACAGTCATCTGCCATCTTTTCTCTTAAAGTTAAATGTTCACAGTGTTGTCTCATATTCACAGTCCTGCACAGCCATAGCTTGTGCTGGCATGTGTGTGATAAAATAAAAATTTTATCAAAGCCTTTTGTATCTTAACTGTGTCCTGCCTCTATACCTACAGAAGTGTTACTGTTAAAGATGTTAAATCATATTCAAGTATTAATAATTAACAATAAACACCTCGTATAAGTTATTGCTATTGAAGGGCATGTGCTGCTGATTATGGCCTCTGTCCTTGTGCTCTCCAACATGTACCCTCTTACCTTTCCTGGCACAAAGGACCTTGTGTGTGCCTTCTGTGCTTCTTACCATGGCCAAGGCTGCTTGGAAGGTGTTGACGTGCAATTTGGGTGTGGACCTGAATGATGGCCTTTCCTGTGGACAGACAGCCTGCAACTGTTTCCCTTTGCATACATAAGTCTTTCTGGATTCCAGCTGAGCCAGTCTGTGTGACTTTGACTAACCAAGCAAATGATCTGTTCATCCCCATGACCTCCTACCGGGGTGTACGTCATGTGTTGCATAGTGTATGGGAATGCTGGTAGTGCAGAGTCTCAGTGACAGTTCCTGGTGCAGGCAGCTTTTGTCGTTGAGTGAGCTCACGTTAAATTGCATTCACAGAGTCACAGAAACATAGAATGGCTTGGATTGGATGGGACCTTAAAGGTCATCAAGTTCCACCCCCCTGCCAACAGCAGGGACACCTTTGAACAGGTTGTTCAGAGCCCCCTCTAACCTGGCCTTGCACATTTACAGGGGTGAAGCATCTATAACTTTTCCAGGCAATCCACTCCAGTGCCTCACTACCCTCATGATAAAGAATTTCTTCCTAATATCTAATCTAAAACTACTCTCTTTGTGTTTGAAGCCATTCCCCCTTGTCCTGTCACTACATACCTCTTAAATAGCCCCTCTCCATCTTTCTTGTAGGTTCCTTTCGGGTACTGGAAGGCCACAATTAGGTCATCCTGAAGCTTCCCCTTCTCCAGGCTGAACAATCCCAATAATTTCAGTCTTTTGTCGTAGGAGAGGTGCTCCATCCCTCTGAGCAACTTGGTGGCCTCCTCTGGACTTACTCCAACAGGTCCATGTCCTTTCTGTGCTGGGAATCCACAGCACTGTGGGTGGGGTCTCACCAGAGCAGAGCAGAGGGGCAGAATCCCCTCCCTCACCTGCTGCCCACACTGCCTTTGATGCAGTTCAGAACACGTTTGTCTTTCTGGGCTGCAAGGGCACATGGGTGGGTCAAGTCCAGCCTCTCATCCACAGCACCCCCAAGTCCTTCTCAGCCAGGCTGCTCTGGATCTGTTCATCCCCCAGCCTGGATTGATACCAGGGGTTGCCCTGACCCAGGGTAAACCTCGTAAGAGTCCCATGGGCCAAATTCTTGAGCTTGTCCAGGTCCCTCTGGATAGTGTCCCATCCCTCAGCTGTGTCAACAGCAACATTCAGCTTGGTGCCATCTGCAAATTTTCTGAGTGTGTACCCAATCCCTTTGTCTATGTCATTAATGCAGATATTAAAAACACTGTTCCCAGTATGAGCCCCTGAGGACGCCACTGGTCACTGATGGCCATTGGGACTCTGAGCTGTTGACCACAATCCTCTGAATGTGAGTGTCCAACAACTTCCTTATCCATGAAACAGTCAACCCAGAGAATCCATAACTCTCCAATATAGAGAGAAGGATGTTGGGAGGGAACATATCAAAGGCTTTACAGAATTTGAGATAAATGACATCTGTAGCTCTCCCCTTGTCCACTGATGCAGTCATTCCATCACAGAAGGTCAGGCAGGGTTTCCCTATGGTGAAGCTGCCCTGGCTGTCTTGAATTCCCTCCCTGTCCTTCATGTGCCGTAGCGTAACTTCTTGAGGGCTGTGTTCCATGATCTTCCCAAACACAGGTGTGGGGCTGACAGGCTGGTATTTCCCAGAGTCCCAGATATTCAAAGGCTTAAACTACAAAATGTGAAGTTTGACTGAACTTCATAAAAAGAAATGGCAGAAATCATGTTATTTTAATCATGAGTGAGTTGTTGCCTTTGAATTTGTTCTAATTAAAAATCAGGTCAGATTAACTACTCAAAGGGTCTTTCATTTTTTACCAGGTCTTAAAGCAATGAATAGTTTAATAAGTTTTGAATTCTTTTAAATAGCTATTTATTGCTTGGGAAAACAGCTTTTTGTACTTTTTTAATTACACTGAGAAAATGATATTAAAAGTTAATTTTTTTTACTTCTTATCTGTATTTTAAGAAGCTTTGAAAGGATTAATTAAGCATCCAAACTACCTGATGAGGTATGTAAATGTTACTATCTCCACTTTTCTGATGGGGAATCTGAAGCACAATGCTGTGTAAAGGTTGAATCCACCACGTCTCCATTTCAGAAAAAGACAAGGAGGATCAGCACCTGCCAAGGAGCAATTAATAGATTAACACAATCAGGTGAGAGTGGCTTTCCCAAGGTCAGACTATAATGTCATGGGCAGACAGTTGCAGGCATTTGAGTTAATGAGTTACTGATGGTGAACTGGGCTGTGAAAGCTCACAGGATACGTGCTCCTGCTCACAAGTGATGTACATGACAGTACAGACTGCCCTGAAACAGTGTTTGTGGGGCATTGGGATAGCTTTGCCATGGCTCAATCTGATTATCTAAGCCACCGCAGCATTTTGATATCTGATGGTCCTATGTCCCTATGTCAAAGTCCTCCCCCTTCCTCCTGTGGTGTGATCTGTAGATATTCAAAGATCTCCTCTGCCAGTCATGGAAAAAGGAGCTAAAAGAGCCAGTTTGGCTCTGGTTGTTGTCAGAAATATCCATGGACTTTGATGATTTCCACACCTGAAATCTGAAACATTTTCTTATTCTCAAGGAAGTTCTTCACTTAAAAAACTTCTCCATCAAATCCAGCCTTCCTGTTGGTTTAGTAAAAATGGCAGAATGTACCATTCATCTGTATTTAATGATAAGCTCCTACAAGAAGCATCATTCATCTGTAGGCTGAGAACAGCCCTTCGTCTAGCAATCTTTCTGCTTTCTCTTCATCTGTATCCCAGTCCTCATCAACAGTTTCCCATGGGAATTGTTATATTAAAAATGTAATGACAGAAATGCTGTTTTGTGCAGGACTGTTCAGGAAAATGATGAATGCTGTGCAGATGTGTGTATTGAAACCTCTGTATCTCTAGGAAATATACTGCTGTGTTTTCATAGGTTTCTATCTAAAGCTGTAATTAACAACAGTCAGCAGAATGCTTGAAAGGGTTAAAGGAAAATAGATTTGAGGAAATACTCAAAGCCGTGTGTAGATGCTGCACATTCAGTGTTGCAGTTGCATGTGTGCTTGCAAAAAATGCAATGAGAAGTGTGTCAATTGCCTCTCTTTGCAGATGGCTGTAAGTCTGTGTAAGCAAGATGCTGGTTACCACATAATTAGACCACAAGGTTCTGTCCTAATGCCCCAGTTTCTGTTTGTAACCCTGCAGCGATCTGGCATTTGGCAAAGGACAAAGCATTCAGCTTCTCCAGGTCAGTGCCATCAACAAATCAGGGTGTTCACACCTCTGGTGCTGAGTACAAAGCGCAGTGTTAGTCACAATGTTATCTTCCTCTCTGTTTGGGTATCTGCTGTTTCCAGTTTGAGATCTCAGAGCTTATCTACAACACGTGTTGCATGAACACCTGATAGATTGTCTGAGGCTCTGTAACAAATATTTCCCTTTTTTGCTTCTGCTAATATTTCTCAGGCTCTTACACAAGTCTGTGGAGTAAATTTCAGCAAAATGTATGACCTACCAGAAACCTGGGTAGTTTACTAAGATGCATTTCTTCAACTCTGCCTTCAGTACTGAAAGTACAGATAATAGCAAGCATCAATAACCATATTATAAAAAAGTAATATATAATATATGAAAGTATAAATATATTATATAGCTATTTTTGAAAAGTGAACTGAATATATTCATATTTATTTTCATCTATGAAGATTTCTCCATGGGAGGAGAAGAGGAAAAAAGAAAGATCAACTTGTGACAGATGCACATCAGGGAAGTGGGTTGTCACACTGCAGGGAGGTGTTGAGATATCATAATGATGGGCATGCTGCATAGACCTGAGCAGAACAAAACACTCTCTTAGGAAAACTGAGCAGGCATAGAAATCATTAACTGACTTAGTGAGAAATGGTCCTGAGGTGAACTGCAATTTTTAAATAATATGCAATATGGAGAAGCCTCTGTGAAACAGGTGTTAGAGTTTCAAGTTGAACTTTTTACATTTGTCCCTAAAGGCAGATCTGTTAAGTTTTTCCTTTGTGAGGGTATAGGCTTGAGGGGAATCACCTGTACCACAGCGGTGTCCTTTGCTTTTAGAAATGGAGTTGCAATCTGCTGCCTGTGCTGCTCTGAACTGACCTTTGAGTCTGCTCTTGCAATCCAGTATCTGCTTTCTGAGCCTAAGTTGTAAGTCACAGGCTTTGTAGCAGTCTCCCCAGAGAGCTTTGAGGCAGTTCATCAAAGCAGGTGGAAGGAAGAGTATGTTGTAAGAGATCTTTCCTTCTCGCATATGAGTAACGAGGAGGAACAAAACATGCTGTCTGTGGATGTAATTTTTCTTTAGAAACCAATCATACCAGGACTATAAATACAAGCAACATATTACAGGTGCTATATACAGCTTTAAATATTCTTCTTTGGTGCCAGAATGTGTGTATTGGTGTGATTTTGTTGTGGATGGAGAGAAATACTGTCTTTTGTTTTTGTGACAGCTCAAATACTGTGTTAAACAAATTACTTTCAGGACATTTCAAATGTTTTTATTGTTTGAGCAGCTCAATTCAAACAGTTAGTTTGTGTTCAATTTCCTAGGTAAGTTAATAAGCTTTTTAGAGGACTTAATGATTGCAGTTTAACCGGTGTCTCAGAATTTATGCTTCTGTTTTGTTTGCTCAGCATTAGCATTGCTCATTCACTAATCAAGCACTTACTTCCTAAAGTGGCCCCTTCCTCTTCTCAGCACCTGCACTCCATTCCCCCTTGAAGCTTCACTTTCCTGGTAGCTTTTGTGTGTTCTGAAGGATATGTACCTCTGCCTTGGATAAATTATTCTTTGCTGGGCCTATTCCAACAGCAGTCGAGAACTTACAGGCACCGTTCGGAAATGAGTATGAAGTTGAAGCTAGCAGCTCTGCTGCCCAGGAGATTGAGTTGCTGTCATATTGCATCTGACTTGCATCAGATCAGAGTTTAGGATTTGGGTGATTTGTTCTTCAGATTAATGTCAATCTGTTTTAAATTAAAACACCCTGGGGCAAATCCTTTGCTATGATCAATGAACTGTCTGGCTGCAGTCAACCAACATTACCACAGACATGAATTTTGCCTCCTGGTTTGTTTCCTCATCCCCTACATCACTTTCCTTATGTGGTTCAGGCATCAAGCCTTTGATCCTATGAGTTGTTGACCATCTTCCACTGAAATCAGTGAGAATGGAGGATACTTCAGTGTTCAACACCTTGTTGGTTTGGGCACAAGAAATGGACCACGTACCTGCTCTACCTAAAATATAATTATGGTATATCTATGAGTGGGCAATCTGCTTTGCACCTGTTTTACTACAGGAACAAAAGGCACAGGAAGTGTTTGGAAAATGAGGAACACACCTGTGTATGAGAGTATAACAAAGCATTTTTATATATAATCATTTGCTATAAGTCATTTCAGAGTTGACAAGCTGTTTTTCAACTTCGTGTCACCACTGCCTGATGCATCTAATTAGTCCTGTTCTCCAGCTGACAAATATCAGCTGCTCTTTCTAAAACATGGTTTCTCCCTTAAGTACATCCCTCTGGCAAAGTTAAATATTAATTATCCTTTTTTTATTTTATGATTATTCATGTGTGCTAATGTCACTACACAATGAATGGGTAAGTCAATACCACAAAATATTAAAAGCATTGTTTCTAAACCTCCGCAGCAGCCAAGATGTACAGAGCCATTCTAGAAATTAATGAGGCTGTGGTGGCTGGGCTGTGCCACCAGTCACGCATGTCAGCTATGAGACTGAGAGACCTGTGGTTGTGGCATGTGGGCCTGGATGTGGGAAATGTACCTTCTTTTCCCAGCTCAGATGCTGGCCTGTTTTAGAACTGCACAAATCACAGGACTTTTTACTCTGCATACTGAAATTGCAGGGCACAGAACAGCATGGATGCTCAGGCATCTGGGTACCTCCGCAGGTCTGAGTTGTGTGGACCTGTACTTTTGATGAGTATTTGGGTGGTGCTAGTCTGCTGGAGTTTCTTGCCTTCATTTGTGTGCTGGCCATCTTTGTGTGCTTGCCTTCAGGAAGATCCGTATCCGTGCCTTGTGAAACGGTCTCAAAAACAGACACTGAGAAAGAAGATATGTTGTAATCATGTTTCCTGAGACCAGTTATACCCAGCTGCACCCAGCCTATGACACCCTTAGCTGTTCCCACAAAGTCAAAGTTTCCCATCTGGCCCACTTGGCTGCCACACTGACATGAAGGCTAGTGCACACTCTCTCATTCTGGAGGAGATTTAGTATTTGTTCTGTCCAGACATATTTGCAGCTGGCCCCATGCAAGGGCTTGATGTACTTGTGTGAGCCCTAGTCCTTTGTGCCTTTCAAAGCATTGTGGGCAACTTTGAAGCTGTTCCTTTCCTCAGGCTGCACTTCAGGGTATGCAGGCTCACTTTCATCTCAGTGTCTTTTGCTCACTGTGACTCGATCCTTCCAACTCTCCATGTGGATCAGAAAGATGCTGAAATATAGGAGGACATCCTGTAGCTATTCCTTACCTTATTCCAGTTTCTCACCTTACCATTGACCTGACTTTCTGACCTAGCTTCTTTGTGTTTTCTAGCATGACTAGCATTTTCTTACCCACATCACACAGCCCAGCATGTCTGCAGCCCAGGCTGCTAGACGTGTCTTCCCTCCCTTTCTGTAGTCACTGAAGTAGCCTGGAGTTTGATTGACTCACTGAGCCAGTCCATAGGACTGAAGAACCAACTGACACTTGTTAGAGCTTGGGCTAACAGTTTTGCAACATGCAATATCCAAGATCAGTATGTTTCAGAAGCCCAAAGTATTTGTGGATATATTAGTTGTAAGGATCAAAATTAATAACATTTGTTTGCATTGTGAATGTCCTGCTTAGGGAATGGAGTGCAAATAATGCTGAGTACCTGCCATGTGTTTAGATCATGGTTCTATGACATGAAAATTTGCACATCTCTCTTGTCTTTTAAAGTGCCTATCACCTGATGGAGATTTTGAAGAAAGCTGACTTTTTTGCATGTTAGATACCTGCTGAAGATCCAGCTTCCAGCCAAAAGAAACTGAGGTGTGTAGGATCAATGCGAACATGAAAGCTTCCAAACTGGCAGTCATGGAGGATATCCAATCATTTTAATTATTTCCAAGTAATTTAGCATATCTCTAATTATAATATGAGGTCATCTTGATGCAAAATAATGTCTAATTAGACACAATCCCTTTTCAGATACTCATAATAGATTCCAGAGAAAAACCTTTTGGCTCCCCTTATTGTGAGCTTTTAATTCTTAATTTATGATATTTTTGGTAATTAATTTTTTGAGCAAACAGGGCAAATCAATCAGAGTTAATTAGCATTTCTTCCTTGGTTTCCTAGTCTCCCTCTCTGTTACTCCTCTTCTTCTTCCCCTTATTTGAATATTACTGTAATTTATTCACATTTGTTTGCAACTAGTGCATAATGATTTCAAGCCATGGGTGAGCAAGAAGACTGCAGCACAGGAAAGATTGCAGCTCTGGGAAGGAAGGAAGAAAGGAAGGAAGGAAGGTCTGCAGAAAGTTTGTGCTGGTCACCTTCATTTAGTTGCAAACACCAGATTGCATCAGGGCTGATAAGGGCAGCAGCAGGGTTAAGCAGAACTCTGGGACTGAGGTGGGACAGGGTAGCAGAGCAGTGGGAGGAATTACTGCAACCGCAGAAAGGGAAGATGATAAGCACCCAAGCAGGAAAACTGATTGATCTGCATTTGCTAAAACCTATTTTAAGATGAACATTGTTTCACATTGATACTTTATAAGAAAGTCCCTATGAGATCACTTTTGCAAAGAATACCTGGGCTGCATTCACAAAAACGTATCTCATCTTTATTAGTCAGTATTTGCCCAGTCACTTGTTTTGTTTCACTGTTTATACACATCTATTCTTTTACCTAATGCAGATATGCTCTGTGGTGTGCAGTAGGCAGATTTCTGTTCCATTACATGTTTGCCCTTTCTCCCCTTGAACCTGTGAATCTCTTGAGCTGTGAGAAGCAATGCTATCCAGTGGTTTGAGCTGTAGGCTGAGTGCCAGCAATTCCTGATGTTATCTCGTCCTGGTTCCTTTTGTTGCTGATTTTAGGAGCTCTCTAAACACAGACACAGAGTCTAGTTTAGAAAGGAGACATTGTTCTGTGCAGGGTGAAAGGTGGAGGTTTCCACAAATCAAGCACACCAAGGGGTAAAAAGTTACATCTTTTATATGGTAAAATTTACATGAAACTTCCCATCTAATAGATATTCTCTGACTACCTAATGCATATCTATTTGTGTGACATAATCTCATGCAATGCTTGAAACATAAAGTACTTTTTTTATTAAGCAACTTCTATTGTAGAAGTTATCTGATGACATTAGTTACATTTACAAAGGGTGAGAAAATTACATCAATTCCTTTTGTAGAAGTTATCTGACAGCATCAGTTACATTTACAAAAGGTAAGAAGATTCAGCCTGGGGACTGATAATTCAGCTAGCTTGAATACATCAGTTTCCTAACTTATTCTGTATTTTTTGCATGTGTCAAGTAGTGGAAACTCTTGTCAGGACAATGGTGTCATAGTGTCATGGAAAAGTGACAAGAAAGCCATGTTTTTCATGTGGCCTGTGATGTGAGACACTTCAGTTTTGTTTGGAATGGAAGGGCTCAAAAACCAAAGAAATCCTAAATTACCATGTGATTTTGTCCTCTTGTTTACCACCTGTTTTTCTGCATAAGATGCATAACAATGCTTATATATCTAGCTCCTTTGGCTATTGCAGAAGTTATTTCATGTTTGTAATGCTCTTTGAAAGTAGAAATCAATAAGTAGCATTAACTTAATCAGAAATTGTTTTCCTTTTAAATAGGATCTTTATCTTTCCTATAACTTGCCTCTGCCGATCTCAGCTTGTACTTAATGTATTTGCAATTGAATCCAATAGGAGAAGCTTAGATTCAGGGGCAGAATGACCATGAGAGAGGAGGAGGGTTTTGTAAGGTAGAAGATTGCTGCTTGGAGATGCAATCTACAATTTCAGTTTGAGGGCCACATCAAGGTGAAATAGTGCTTTGACCTAATAGATGCAGTCATGTAATTTTCTGGTCAATTAAAAATCAGCCCAGACAATGCATGAAGACTGAGGGGAGATTAAATAGACTCTACAGAAATGTCTCAGGGAGCAAAAGAATAGAAAAAAGCTGAGTTTGCTATTTGGAGTAGTTGGGGCAGTCCTAATAAGAGGCAGTGCCCATCCTGGCAAGTTCTCTGTGCTGAATGAATTGTGGAATTCAAGATTGCTTCTACATTAGTAAATAAAATAGGCCAGGGAACTACTCACCGGCCACAAGGCCAGCTGGAGTGTCACTGCTTTTGAACATAAATTCTTTTCCTCTCTCACCCTCACAGGGTGGCCCATCCAAACTGTGTATTGGGCATGGTCCCTAGTTATTGCTGAAAGTGTCCAGGCATTGTGTGAGAGAGCTGGTTGCCTGGAACAAGTCTGTGCCAAGGACAGCACTGACAGTCGAGCAGTGGGTGATGCTGTGCCAGTGCTTGGGCCCATGCCCTGGCCCTCTTTGGTTGCCTGGTGCAGTAGCCCATATGCCTCTGACTCTTGGCTGCATCCTACTGTTCCTTCAGCCCTTCCTGGAATTCTTGGCTTGGATTTTTGTTTTATTTGTTTGTCTCAGAACAGCATTGCCAGGATCTGAGCTGCCTTCTGGAGCGGGTCAGATCACCCAGCCCATCTCTGGCTGCTGGATGAGCAGAGGGAGCTGCGCAGTCCTTGGGCACCGTGGAGGTGCAGGGCTGATTGCTTGGCTGGATGGTGTGTGAAGAGTAAAAGGGTCAGTGCCCTGCCTCAATACACATACACACACTTGTGCTGGTACAGACCATCATGTGGATGAATTCATAGGGCAATTCTCTGAGTTGTCACTTCCCACTCATAGCCAGGCTCTTAGGCTGTCATAACTTTGAAGCAAGGAAGTGGGTCTCAGCTAATAAAATACCTTCTGTATGCAGAAGGCAATAGGAGTTTGGTAATGATATAGCTTTGAAAAGTGGGATGGAAAGTGATTGTGAAGCCTTAGTAATTTACTCTAGAAGAACTAATTTCTTCTCATTTGCAAAGTGAGAGAGTGTTGTGTAGATCATCTGTAGGTTTTTATGTGTAGTTACACATGCAAGTGTATTTACTTGACAAAACACAGAGAATGGGATGATGATCTGAAATAAGAGGCTGACTGAGATGACTGGAATTTAATTTTTCAGCAAGTAAAAGTAGTAGCAATGAATAGAAGACATAAAATCACTTTATCAAATTTCCTGCATAGATCTTGTTTTACAGAAGGAGCAATGTACAGCATAGGAAACCAACTCAAAATATTATAATAATGTAAAATGATAGTCACTTTTAGCATATGGCAGAAAGAAATTTAAAAAAACCAAACAAAACCCATTGCTTTCTAGAAAAGTGCAGATTGTGTCAGTCATGTTTAAGCTCTCCCAGTTCCCATGAAGTATGAGGAGAGGTCTGAGTGTACAACCTTCTTGTCTTCCTAGAAAGAAAAGCTTTTCAGTACTGCAGATTATCAGTCACACTCGTAAATGAAGCACATACTTAACTGATCTCCAGGACTGGGCTGCCTTTTGTCACAGAAGCCAAAGGCAAGTTTTACATTATCCCAAACCAGCCTTCAAATAACAAAACTTGTTGTATGGCAGATTTTGTTTTTCTTTAGGAGAAAGGTGTTCACCTTGATGCAAAAAAAGGGAAATTTTTAGTCTTGCTAGCTCCTCAGAAAGGTTCTGTTCAGAAAGGAGACATCACAAGATGAGGCCAAAACATTTTAAAGACTTTGACAAGTACTTTTCAAGCTTTGGGGTACTCCTAAAGCATTGTGAAATGTATACACTCCTTCTCTTCTGCCTGTGACAAAATGAGTTATGCTGTGATCCATATTGATAATAGCAAATGGGAGAGATGATCAGAAGTCTAGTAGAAATCTAAGAATTTTAAATTCCTTGTATTTTTTAAATGAGACAATGAATTAAAGGGGACGAATAAGAGACTGAGAAATTTATTAAATGCAAACTGAGTTGGAATGGGTATGATTTCTCCTATTGAGACAACTTAAATGCAAAAACCTGTCTAGAAGCTAGAAACAAGGGTTGGGCTATGGAAAAATAGAAACCAGCATTCCTTGGCCAAGAAAGCAGATGTTAATCATGAAATTATTGCAGACTCAAGAAGCATTATACCTCTGCAAGTGTATGCCCTCTAATTCACCTGAAAGATTCTTATCTGCTTTCCCTCCTAAAGTGTGCGTATATATCTAGATTACTCCTACAGATTATTTTGCTTTCTTTCATGCTTCTAAACCTGTTTTGTTATTGCAAGGAGGGTTTTCACTTGTGATTACAAGTTGCTGTGGGTACTGTCCCAAACTAGACCTGCTGGCTGTATCCAGACTGAAGTTTAGGCATGGAGATGGTTGTGATCATCATATTGGAGACACAAACCCAGGCTGAGGATAGCCAGTGGCAGACTGCTGTTACTGGGGCCATCTGCTTTGTCTCACTGGGGTACTTATGTGACATCCTTGCAGCACTGTCTGAAGCCTTTCTGCTGCACTGTGTGTGGGACGAAGAACAGGAAGGTGGCATTAAGTTGTGAACTATGCAGTGCCCAAGGTCCAAGGCTTAACAGCCCCTCTCCCTGTCCAGCCCCACTTCTGCATGAGAAGTATCTCCAGTTCCTTTATAACTGAAATTTTTATGGCCTAATTTGTATTTGCTTTGGACATAAGAAAACCAGCCTAAAACCTTGACTGTGCTTCTCTAAAGGTGATCTTGTGAGTCTATCCCTTAGTGCTGGCTCTACCCCTCTGAAGCCAAAGACTGAGAAGGAAGGAAGGTACCAGGAATCTGGCCAGCTTTAATGCTCCTTGAAAATGCTGGTTGAGTGATCCTTTGTCAGACCTTGTGAGATGTTAAAGCTGGTGGTCCAGTGAGTACAGAAGAAATCTCTGATGGTCACAGAAGAAAGGTTAAGGCACACAGAGTGAAATTCTAAGGAACTGTTTGGGCCTGATGATGAGAGTAGGTAGCAAGCCAGGGGCCTTCCTTAGGCCCACCCTGCTTCTCTGGCTTGAAGAACAGGTGACTAAGAGAAGGAGCTGGAGAGGCAAAAGCCACACAGATCCTTTTCATCCTGGTCTGCCTTTTTTCCCTTTTGGATATACCTTGAGGGGACAAGGTCTTCTTCTCCAGAACATGTCATGCATTGAACTGCTGTTGTATGTTGCTTAGGATAAGCAAAGACAGGAATGTTTCTTCTGCTCAAAACCTAAGAGAAGTCTTGTTTTAAGAACATCTTCGCTAAATAAAGTGATGGAAAAATAGTTCTTTGTTACAAATGGCTTAGACTCTCGTGTTTTAGCCACTTTCCTATGACAGTACTGTGTATAACACAGTTTGAGCTTCACAGGGTTGCCAACCCTTTCCCTCTGTTTTTTAATGTTTTTAAAGCCATTTCAAGTATTCCTAATTCAAAAAATATTAATACAAATGACATTAAAAGATGTTTCTAGTGCTCCTATTTAGACTGTTCTTGGCAGAGGGCTGGGGAGTTCAGCTAGAGCTGCCCAGGCTTGCCAAAGCCAGCTAAGCAGCAGGTCCCCCCTCCTCCTCCCTCTACTACCAAGAAGGGAAAAAGAGTCTGTTGAGCCCTAGATAAGCTTTGAAAATGCTAACAGAAAGAAGTGGAGAATGGTCTAGAAGCCAGATGTGGTGGGGAAAGAGAGGAAAAGATCTGGGCAGTTACGAAATGGTAGAGGGGAAGGGATTCATAGCAGGATGGTAGGAAGGACTGTAGAGGGTATTAAAAACAGGCAAGTGAACATTACTGGAAGTTGATGATATTACAAGGGAAATAGCTACTTGCTGCTGGCTGTGTAGGAGGCCTGTCAGACTTGGGGAAGTAAAAGCATAGTGCTTACATCAACATGATTTTTTTTTCTTAATGACATCTGGTCCTGTGTTGCATTTGGGCCTGATATTTGGTGACCTACCTATATGTGACACTTTTGCTGTAGGCAGTGTTGGTTGCTGCAGCTGGCAGGGACAGGAAAGCTTGCAGGGGGAGTTCTGGAGCTCGGAGAGCCAGTACTGTCCAAGCGCTGAACAGCTCCAAGCTGGGTACATCAATGTCAGCACCTACTGGTGCTTTAAGAGGTGTCCTACTGGTGATTTGTGTGTTTCAATGTTCCAGCTTGAACTTTAGCTCTTGGGAGCCACCGTACTGAAAAGAAAATGTGTATTTGATTAAGAGTGGAAAGGAGTGCCTGGGCCATCTTCAGCTGTTTGAAAAAAAAGAGAAGGATTTATTTTGGCTGTTTTGTTCCACAGAAAAGTGGGGCACAGGGAAGGAGGGGGAATTCCTGCCCTCTCCAGCTCTGTAGCAGCAACCTGGGGACAACTTCAAATTGCTGTGCCCATACAAATCCCACTACCTGAGCTTGGGCTTGGCCGCATTCAGTGTTGGCTAGCTGCTGAGTTTTTCCTATATAAAGAACCCAGTCTAAAAGGCCACAAGTCATTTCAAAAGTGAGGGAAGAGACCTAAGTTGTGCATTTCTGGTTCAGAGAAATGGGCAGAACTGATTGGATCTGGACTGGGATGTAACTGGAATCTAGAAAAGCTGTATCTGGGATGAAGTCCAGTTATGGCTCCTTGATTCTCTGCTGCATCCTCAGTGTGGGCTGGATCAGCTCTTGCACACCAGGACAGGTGGATAGCTGCCAAAAGAGAGTAGCCAGAATGAGATGTGAGGCAAGCAGTGCCCTTCTACAGCCTACCTGAAACCACAGGAGGCTACACTGACTGCATGGGCCATGGGGGCCAGCCCCACTCCTGGGCAATCCCTAGAAAGTGAGCCAGCCCTAGACCCTCAGTACTGCAAGAGCTAACCAGGACATACATTCAGTCTCTACTGGAGCAGCCAGTTCTGTAGAGCTTTTACTGTAATGTCTTATCAGGCTGTGACCCATATTTGGGGTTGCTCAGATCCCTTCTATCCTTTCTTTGGCACTTGTGTGTTGTTTTCCTGGTAGTAATGCTCTGCTCTTTTCTTTAGATCCCAGCTGGTATTTGCTTCATGTAGAGAAAGCACAGAAAGTTTTCCAAGTCCATTTCAGAATATCAGATGCCCTTAAAGGTTTGAAAGGACTTATCAGTCAGCAGCTTTGGAAGAGCATTTCAAGCCCACTGCCAAATTAATGGGTCAGCTAAATAGTAAGTGGACCTTTTTTACTGCTGTGCGTCACAGACCCCCTTCTGTTTCACTGGGCTAGAGTTTTATTGCCTGAAAAGGGATTCGACTGGATAAACCAGCATTCTTTCCTGAGGACCTAGCAGAGCACGATAATCACACAGTATTGTAGGCAACAGAGTGAATAGGAGCAATTGTATCCAATACCTGAGTTATTGGAACATGCCTGCCTGCTCATGTGAACCAGGAGAGAAAGATTGTTTTTCCTTTCTGAAGAGGGAAAATTGGAGAGAAGCTGTGCCAGAACCTTTCCAGGTTTAGAGAAGTGGAGGAAACACCTGCTACGCCATCAGCATTCTTGTTAACAGTGACTGCATGAGTGACAGAATCTGTCCTTTCCGGGGATGATTCAGACTCAGAAGACTCTTGGTAGTGATGACACGAACGCCTGGTAGCTCCTGAAAGCAGAACTAATGAGCAGTGCCACTCACTTAGCGTATGGTTTGACAACAGATGCACATGTTGGTAATTAAGTATTTGGCTGCATTACATTATTTTATTTTTGGATTTCTCAAACACACACCCATTGCAATCTCTAGACACATTTGCATGATTTAAAAGCCCTAAACTTATAACAAACAGAAAAATCAGCATAGGAAAACTATACCCCACTTTTCAGAAGGGCTTCCTGTGCGCCCCAAGCCTAGGAAACATAGGCTCTGTATGGCAAAACTGTACTTGGGGAATAATCCCAGGGATTTCTTCCACATTGAGCAGAGCTGTGTCTGTGGTTTCAGATCAAATCAGTACACAAGTCTTGCACCAGGGTTTTATTCTACTGTATCATCGCATCCATCACTTCTCGTGACCTAGTAAAGCCTTGGAATGGCTTTGAACTTCATGAACTTCATAAATACCTGAATGCAATTATACCTTGCAGTGCTTAGGGAGCAGACTCAAATACTTCATCTTAGAAGAGATCTCCTGGAATGTCTTATTCTGTCCTTGCGTGCCAGCAGTTATTTATGTCTACATGTTAATGCTGACCTCAGCTACAAGCTGCAAAATATGTACATAATGGTACTTGCTGGAGCTTCTTGCTCCAAATTGTACACCTTTGCTAACTCAGTCTAGATACTTACTAAAACTCTCCCTTGGAGCCCAGGCAACAGTGCCCTATATGTCAGATATACTGAAGGAACAGTTACCTGAGAAAATATGGAAATTATGTTCTCATCCCACTCTACCCAGGTTTCTGTCATGGGTTGTTAAGGAGGAATTAGGGTGCATCATAAGGGCATGATGGAGAAACATATGATGAAGGCAGAGGTCATCTGGTCCAGGAATAATGCATGGCATTAGGATTTTTCCTGCACATTATGTTACAGGATAATAATTTCCTTTTGCGTGAAAATAAGGAGCTGAGCCAACTACATTGAACTTGAGTTTGTTTTGAGATTCTGAAAGCAGCAGAACTAGTGAGAAGTCTTGTTCTTTATCCTGACATTAGGAATGGTATATAGCAGAGGTCCAAGAGCTACTGGAATATCCTTGTAAAACCATCTGTAAAGTTGTTAAATATTTTGAGTCTTGCCTAGAAATTCTCAACCTTGTTTTACAATTCAAGGAAATTCCAAGAATTTGTCACCACTGCCTTCCAAAAGCATGGCTGGTCACAGACTGTGCCATCTTTTCATGAAAAGATAAAGTAAAATCTCTTTGGTTTCTCCTCTATATTTGTAAGCCTGGTTCTAGAGCTAAAATTGCAAGATGCTTGTATAAAGACACTACTTGACTGACTGCGAGGTGTCTCTGTGTATCTTTCTGTGTTCCTATTCACTGGCTGGAAAGTCTGCCTGTGTAACCAGAAAATTACTACAGCTTAGGCAGATGTAGATGTTAGCTATGCTTCATGAAAAAGAGAATTCTAGTTGGTGCTGACACTGAGAAGGACACTTAGAATTTTGAAGGAGAAAGACAGAAATGAGAACACTAAGAAAGATGTGACCAGGCAGCTCCACCTACAAACCATAACCCTCCAGGGCAATCTCGGGTTTCTGCTGTGTACTAGCATACAAAACAGATTACATGCTAACCTAGGCTGCAAGCATGAGAGTATTGGAAATCTCTTGCAGGTGTTTGATGGTAAACAGTGTTTATAGCTGCCAGGATGGAAACATTAATGTGTGTGAGTGAGTGCAAGTGGAGGGCAGGCCTCAAACTTTCACCCCATTACCTTCACATTTCGGTTTTGCTTTGCAGAGTACTAGCTCCCTGTGAGTTCAGACTGCTAGTGAAGCTACTATATGATTTTACTTGAGCATGTCCTGTGTTCAAATTTGAAATGCCAGAATCACCTGAGAAGTAGTGGGCTAATTTATCACAGGAACAAAAATATATAATGGAGACTGAATGGAAGAGGATGAGTTCTGACAGGCATGCCTTTACTTTTTCAAGCAAGTATTTTTGCTTGGGTGGGTGGTGCATTAGTTATATATACAACTCATGCTTTTAGCTACAGCAAAATGTGAGAAGACATAATAATAGCTCTTCACGCTAAGGCTTCCTCTTTTTTTTCTTTCTTTTTTTTTTTTTTTTCAGTTCAGTTAGTTTGAGTGTTAGATTTTTCTCTTTCTGAGAACTGAGGGAAGTATTTTTAATACTTCTCAGGGTGAGAGGTGGCTGCGCTGCCCTTAACCTAAGATGAAAATTAGCAGTACATTTACTAGGGAGTTGGGCCAGAAGTTGGACTTCTACTGCAAGGTTCCTGATTACTGCCTCACAGTGGTTCCCAGACAGCCAGGAAGATAAAAAAAAATCCATCCAAAATAAAAGGCAAATTCACCTTTGAAGATCTGGTGTGTGTGAAGGGCTAAATATGCTTTACTAGTATTTTTTTCCATAGGGAAAAAAAGTAATAGTAGTATACCCAAAAGAGAAAGGGGTTTACTAAATTTTTGCTCTACACACAAGTAGTTGACAATTGCCCACAATGCCCGCAGCATGAGAAGGATTCATGAGCCTGTAGGTGTCCTCTGTCAGTGCTGTGTGTAGGCTAGGGTGGACAGTGAGGGGACAAGAGGTGTTTACCACAGCCTCAACACACCCACTGCTGCTGTGTTTTGTGGATGGGGTGGGTGTTAAGGAAGGAGGTGAACGAGCTTGTTCAAGTGATCTTGTGCAAGAGACTAAGGGACAAGCCTGTCTCCTTGGGATAAAACTTTCCCCTGTGCTTTGTCTTTTGGAAAATGCAGTTCTTAGCTTCCACCTGTCCCACTTTGGAGTAAAAAATGCAAGAACATAAAATGTCTGGTCTGCCTCTGTCTTTTGACAATGGTCGATCTGATGCCTAGAGCATGGTATACAGGGCAAAAGCAGGAATATTTCCTTATCAGTTTCCTGCCTTCCTAAGCCATGGAAGTCTGTCTAGTACCCAAATGGATATCGGTCCTGTTTATTTGTGTCAATGCATCTTGAAACCATGCACTATTTACCAAATGTTCTTTGGTGACAAACTGCTCCATTTCACTACCAGTTCTGTTGAGAAGAATCTCTCCTTGCTTTGGTTCGGTCTCCTCATTCCTATTTTGTGTCTCTCATTCTTGGTGACCATTTCTCAATCCCCTTCCTGTGCCACTTTTTGTAAGAATCCTATTCCTTCAGTTTCTATACCAGGAAATGGGAACATCTGTACCTCCATCATGTGTGTGCCTTTGCATGTTTGATGGAAGCTGTGATACGGGGCTGGAGAGGGTCTTTCCAGCTGGGATTTGTTCAGTATAGCCTTAAGGTGGCATCATCCTTGACTGCAGAGCAGCCATGTAGGCACTTTTCTCCCTCATCTCCAAGGGAAATGGGCAGCCAGGTTGGCTGAGGTATGTCTGACCTCAGGGAGAAGTGAAGAAGTCATCCTCCTTTGCCTAATACATGAAAAATAGGTGTAGGAACGAGGGAGCACAGAGTGGGAACCATGCATCCTGCTTACTTCAGAAGACTCAACAGGTCTGTAAAATCATCCTATTAATACAAATACACCTTTTCTAAATTCTGGAAAGGTACAAGCACTTTAAAAACCTGAAACAGTTTAACCCTAACGCAGCATAAAAAATCTTGAACTGGAATGAGGCAGAACTGATAAGAGTTCATGGAGTCTGCAAAGCTTCATCCATGCACAGAGTCCTACCTCCTCTGAGCTGCCCCTGCATCTTCCTGGGGGGCTGGGCATGTTGAGGAGTGGAGGGTGCAAGCAGGCATTTCCACACTGCACAGTCCGAGAGCATTTGAAAACCAGAATTCCCAACTTTCCTGTTTTTCTTCTTTAAAAAAAAAAGGCAGATGTTTTAAAAAGCAGACACTTCTTCTTTAATTTGTAGCTGTTAATTCATTTATAAACTACATGTGCTTCATGAGTGATTATGCTAATGTACTTAAGACTATTTAAACCCTTGCACTGATTAGCCTAACCATTCATTGTACAAATAAGATGTTATCTTCAGAATGTGTCTAGCAAAATTCCATAATCACAAGCATGTTACTTTATTGAATGCAGCTATTGGCATTACTGAATCCAGCCACTTACACTTTAGTTTTTAACATTCTGTTTTGGATTGTATTTATATATTCCACTGTACACCACTGATATGGTGGGACTAGGCTGGTGGAACACATTGAATGGAAATAATAGGCAGTTAAATTTGTATTTCATCCTGTCGCCAGGCAAAAAAATTTGTGGGGTCACACATCATGCATGCAGAGGAGCAAGTGGTCTGTAACCCCTGTGAGGCAGGTGGGATGCGCTGGCTCTGTGCCGTGAATTAACACAGCATAGCCCTAGCCCTAGTTCCTGCTCTGAGGTCTGCCAGGTGCTGCGGGGCTGCAGGCAAATCACTTAGCCCAGAGAGTCTGGTTTTCCCCATCTGAATGGGGTAATGATGCTCAGCTACCTTCGACACTCACTGCTAAGTGCTCTCTGAGTCATAGGCGTTGTTATTAAAGGTATCTGGAGAGATGATTTCTTTGGGCAGCTTTGTGCTGAAGCTGTCTGAGGCCATTTCTGGGCAGATTACCCTGGGGCTGCCATGGTGTTGGTGCCATCATCTAGTGTCATTTCTGGATTAAATGATACAGGGAGTTTAAAGGAGGGTCTGTGCTCCCTCCATAGTGCTCTGAAAGCAGCAAGGTGCTTTGGGTGATCTGCCTGATATAGAAAACTTGTTGCCAGCTTGCAGAAGGTCTTCTGCCTGCAGAGTCCCAGGAGGAGATTCTGCTGTGGGGTCGGGGCTCTGGCTTTTTGGTTTGGAGAAGGATCAAACCTCTTTTGCTCTCTTCGGGGCAAAATGACAGAGCTCTTTAATACTTTTGTTGGTAGATCTTTTTAAAATCTGTCTTAAGATGAATTTAAATTACAAAGATTTTTGGTTTCATGGTGCTATATGACCCTGGCATGCTGTGAAGTCAGGAGGGGATGTTCTTTTGGGAGGGGGTACAGGGCAGAGTGGCTTGTTCCTTGACTGGCCTGCCAGCATCCCAGCCACATTGGTTATGGCCCTGGAGAAAGCTGAGAAGGACATGTGGTAATAAGGGTACTTCTAATCCCTTGTGCCCTTGTGTTTGTTTGGGCTGGTTCTTCCTCTGTGAGCTGAGCACTCTGAGCAGTGGCCATCAGAAACAGATAACTGGGCTCTGGGCTTTGTGTGAAATAACTGCAAAGGTCAGATAGTGAAAGTGGAAAAAAAAGTCTGAGATAGATATCTGTATTTCTAACATTGTAAAACTGCGTTAAAAATGTTCTCTGGATGGAACACATGGAAAAAGCTGTGCTACTTTGCTAAAATGTGAAGTTCAGAGACTAGTTTGCTCAAAGGGGCAACTGCTAATACACATGTAGCCCCATCAAGCAGAACCTCTGCACCCGCCCGTTGGGAATAGTGACACCTGTGCAAGCGGGTGCTGACTTTTGCATACACAGAAGCTGCTTTTAGGGTGGATGAGTGCAGGCACTCCTCCCTGAACATCTGCAGGTGCGGCTGCATGCAAAGAGACAAAGGGAAGTTGAAAGGAGGCAGTCGCATGTGCCCTTCATGGCAAAAAGTCATGAGTCACACTTAAAAATACTGTAAGATTCTGTGTTTTCAGGCTTTTCTCTGCAACCATGCAGGCCAGAGTTTCAAGGGCAGACCTCCAGGAAAGAGAACAAGGAGCCCAGCAAAATGCAGGAGCTGACAACCCTGAAACTTTGCCCCCAAGTGTCTCAAAACAGCTGCAGCTGAACTGCCCACAGCACAGATTCAGTGTCATGCTCTGTGTCACCACTGAAGTGGAAACCAGGAGACCCTCTGGCTGTCCTTGTAAGAACAGTGAGAGAAGCAAAAAGCTGCATAACTTATGGCAGTGCAACTCCCACAAGAATGGCAGCACCAATGCAGTGATGTTGCACAGCACCACAGCTTCCTCCGTACACGTGTTCAAGTGCAGCCTAAAAACAAGTGTGTGCATGTTCTGCTTTGAGATAAGGCATATCAAGGTCAAGCTAGATGCAAAAGGGTTAAACACCCATCTCACTGCAAAATGGTTAACAGTTGCTTTCTCTCATTTATGTGTTTACTGTCTTAGGAGAGTGCTTTATTTCTGAAGTATAGAGATGTATGGAAGGTATGTTGGTTCTTAGGACAGATTACAGCCCTAGCTGGAACCAACTAAACCATTAGCACAAAACCATGCTGCTTTTTCTTCCATGTCATTAATTAGGTGAGTTAAATATCTTGCCTATTTTCTTATTAAAAAAAATAGTACCGAGGTTTGCACTTGTGTGGGTTTCTCAGAAATTTTTTATGGTCCTGAGAGCGGTATTGCAGTGAAACTTACAACTGAAAAGCAGATAGAGGCATCAAAAAAAGAAAGATGAGTAAGAAGAGGACCTAGTCTATGATTTAATTGGAATCAATGGGAATTGTGCCATTTGCCTTTGGTGGCAGCAGAATCAAAGCTGAAACACCAGCTGTAGTTTATTTTAGATTGCTGCCTGTCTGAGATTAGATGTCAGATATCTCCACAGATTCTTTTTTTCTTTTAACTACCTACAATTTATGGCAACAATACATATTCTAAATGTCTTCTTCTACCAGAGATCAGCTGAGCCTGTAAGGTCTATAGGTGAAACAAGCCCTTTCCCCTTTTTTTTCGGGGGATGAGTCTGCCACGTGCGAGTCTAAAGAAGTGGATATTGCACAGCAGGGAGACGTGCCTTGGGACAAGGCCTCCAAAGCTGCAGGAGTGCAAAAGTCAGAGGTTTGAGCAAGTTATGCTACTCAGCACTTCTCAAGTAGATATATGGGAAGTAGAAGCCAGCTAAGTGGACTGCAGATGGAGCAGCCTGAGGAGTGAAAGTTGCAGCGGGCTGATGATTGAGCTCTAAGGAACTTGTGGGAAAGATGGAGTGGAAGAGCCTGATTTTGCCAAATAAATCCATAACCTCTTGGGAAGTGCTGTACTGTTGTGAAACAGAGCCCAGGGGGAAATATTCTCCTGCAGGGAAGAAGGAAAAATTAAGGCCTGAAGTCAAAGAAAGACTTGCAGAAGACAACAGGGCAATGGTATCCCCTTTGAATAGATGTAACAATGTGTGTAATGCTAACACTTGTGTTTGTGTAGCAGTACTATTTTGGCTGGTAAATGTGTATGATTATCTTTGGGTGATGAATGAAAGATAGCAGTCACTTAGTCTTTGAGAACAAACAGAATAGTTGCTGAGGTGCCACATCTTCTGCAGGCCCTACCTGCTCTTTAATAGTGGTTAGTGGGCAGAGATCTCTGCAGGAGGTTTAGACAGTCACACAGGAAGAAACTAGTGGTGAGCACTTGAGACACCAGGTGACCTAAAAAATAGATAGCTTTGATGTTGGAGGAAGAAAGAAAATTTTAGAAAACAAAATCCTAGAAAAAACTCCTGAATGTTGGCTGAGGGGAAATATCTAAGGGGCCAGGACAGAAAAGTAGCTGCATTCTTCATATGGTAACTATGAGCTTTGTAACAACTAGTGAGGAATTGCTAAAAAAAAAGAGGTGAAGTGAATCTTAGAGAAAAAGCTGTGGTTTGCAGAGCTTTCAAGTTTCCTGGATTGCTCCTGCTGTGGGTCATTTAGCCTTGCAAGTTTACTGAAGTAAAGTGTCATGGCTGTGTTTTCTCCCTGTTCCTTTTTATCTGGTCAGAGGAGAGACATATCAGACATGAAATAGGCACTCAACTCTGCTCCAGTCCTTTCAATGGCTAGGATCAAGCCATTGATCAGGCCTTCATACTTCAAAGGAATAATGAAAATCCCCACACTCTTCCACTTTTAAACTGTCTCCCACCCCTGTGTGTTACTGAAGGTGCCTGGAGCAGACACTATCTGACATTAGAATAAAAAGCAACTGATAGGCAATTCTCTCTGCTAGAGCAACCAGACCTGAAGAGCTGATATAACCTCCTATAAGCAAGGGCAAATGATGACTGAGAGGTTTCTAACCCAGTGAATTGTACAATATGTGCTCTGCTGTCCTTGGGTCTGATTCTGTATTTCTTGAATGTTCTAATGTGCAAATGATGTTTAGAGGAGTTTTGAGCATGTCAGGAATGCAGCTGGGGCTCGATGTGTAAAAGGTGTTAGCAAATTATTGCCTGAAGCACAAAGGCCACCTGGACTTGTGACTGCAAAGTTTCCAGGGGCAGTAACCAAATGAGGTTTTATTGAGTTACTCTGAGTAGGAAAGATATTTTTGCTTTTATAAAGAAACTAGAATTTCTGGAGCTAAATATTAATGAGACTCTTCAAAACTAAAACAAGAGTAACCTATCTCTGTCAACTGTTTTGAGTAATATCATACTATAGTTAAAAAACCAAACTCGAACAAAACCCCAAACAAACCAAAGCAAAACACATTGTGACAATTTACAATTCATTACCATTATCTGAGAGTTACAGGCTTTCTGCACCTCTCTGAGCCACAAATAAATAGATGAGGTCCATCCCTAAGTTATCTTTCCTAGGGTCTCATTCCTCATTTTGGTGTTGATTGCATTGTGTTGAAAATGCTTTGGGTTGACATGTACATTCTGATACTCTTACTAAAAAAGGGGAGCAATTAGCAGAATAGGGAAACAAATTATTTACATTATCTGTTGTTCAAGTTAAAAAGCCAGTTTCTTTTTAATAGGTTTTCTCTGCATGTTTTCATGAAGCATAATTTTTGGAGGAAAGATGATGAGAAGGGAAAATTGTTCAGGAGCAAGACAGATCTCTACAAAGTGAAATTTGCCTGTTCGTTGTGGACCCAGAGCCTTAGAGTAGATTCTGACATATGTGTGAGCCCAGAAGTAAACACAAAAAAGTTTATTAATGTGGGTGACATGATTGGCATGAAATGGAAATAGAACCTAACATTTATGAAGTATTACTACTCTGATTAAATTAAACAATGTTAATGTAATGGTTCAAACGGACAACATCCTTTTAAAGGTAGGAAATGAGGCTTATTAAGGCTTAATGACACACACAGGGTCACACCATGAGTGAGGGAGAAGCGGTTGAATTTGAAGACCTGACTTCCATTGTAATGCTCTACATTAGATGACAATGCATAACAGAAAGAATGAATGGAAATAAAATAAGACAGATGGTGAATGAAAGGAAACATGCATAAGTGTTTGAAATAAATATATGCACTGGGCAAGAATGAAACTGGTAATTGAAACCTTTGCTCACTTTGAAATACAATTAAATGTATTTGCTTGCAGTGCATTTGGAATAACAGGCTACTGAAAGGGATGATGTGGCCTGTGAGAGAAAGTGAAAGCGTTTACTGAGGGTGTTGCTAAAAGCTATATTTTTGCCTCCATTTTCAGGAAAGAATAAGGGAACAGATGGCAGAAATTTCCCAAGGGAAAAAAGAGAATTACTACAGAAGATCAGGATCAGACCTGCACAGGTGATCATGAAATCGAAATGCCTGAAAATTCAATTTCTCAAGGTCGATATAACCCATGCGTAGGTAACCAGCTTCTCTGAATTCTGAGGCAATTGGGACAACATGAGAAAACTGGGAGGTGCTGGAGGACTGGCAAGAGTGTGCAATGTCAGTGATGTCCTAGAGAGAATCCAAGTACATCAGAGTCTTGTCAGTTGGGTGGTTTCTTTTTGATTTGTGTTTCTGCATCACACTCATTGCTGGGTATCTGAGCACCTTCAGTAAAAAGAGCCATAGTGTCTTTGCTCTCTCACCTTCTCCTCCCAGGAAAGTCAGTGTTTCTTGGAGGGCCTTGTTTTAGCAGAGTCTTTTTGTTGTTATTAGTGTGTGTATTGTAGAATATTCCTTACAACGGGATGAACTGAGAGAAGTGTCTTGTGCCTGAACTGGAAAATAGTAGGTTAGGGAGGAGACTGCATTTCTCAGTAGCAGTTACTCCTGGACTGGACCTAGTTAGACTGGAATTGCTGGAGATTTAACAAAATAAGGACAGGAATTCCTCCTCCCTTCCATAGCTGTTGACATTATGTGCAGCTGATTTGTTCCTGCTTTGTCTCTGCTTTGGTGATAAAGACATTTTCAAACATGACCATCAGACTCCAGCTGCACAGAGCAATGCAGTTTTGTTACGGTCCCACTCTAACAACCAGATTTTGTGAGATGTCCTGTTCCTAATACCAGGGGAACTAAATGCCTAAACATCTTAAAAATCTGTGTTGACTTTATTCCAGTTTTGTCCAGTGTATCCTTGTGCTTTTGCATCATTTAGGTAAATACTGTAGTATTAAAAGAGGAAATATCCATGTGGAGGAGGCTGGAAAAGCTGAAGGAGGAGTACAGAGAGAGAGCTTAAATAGAGTGATTTGATTATCCATAGTCAGCATGATTGCCTGAGAAATACTGTGTCTATCAAAGAGAATTTGTTTTGTTTTGACTTCTCTGAGGAAATGCAAAGAATTTTGGTGGATTGATATTGGGATTAAAATTAAATTTACAAATCCTATGGAATAAGTGGATATTATAAACGTAGCACAGAATGGTCAAGCTTATTCAGTGCTGAGGAGCAGGTTTCTAGTTTTAGGGATCCACTTCCAGACCAGCATCCAGAGTGTTGTGTTCAGTACAAATGCATTTTCTCTCATCTTAGTGGGTGTCTTAGAGACTTGTCAAGGAAGGCGTGAGCTCCAGGAGTTGCTCAGAAAGTGCTTGATTTCCCATGTTGTAGGTAATGTCTCTTCCTATTATATCAAATCTTTTTGTCTGTCCATTACTGAACCAATACTGGGCTTGACAATCATCTTGCTGGATCCTGGTTGGACTGCTCTGGAAGAGTTAATGGCCAAAGTAAGGACAATTTTGGGATAAATAAGAAAAAGATGATAATTTGAGCTGGAACTAACAAGTTACTAGCACTGACCAGTGAAGTGTGTTAGGGACATGTAGACACTCCTATATTTCATATAGCCTCACTTCTGCTTTCCAGAATTAGTGATTTTCTTTAACAAAAAGCATTTTTTCTGGCATTAAGCAACCACTTGGAATTTCTCTTGTCTCTTACTCTTATGTTGTTACTAAGCCTGACTTGTAAATATTTGGGATATAATATACAGCATGTTATCCTCATTTAAAGGGTACAAGTACTGATGCAAAAAGTCACTTGCCCTGCAAGTATGCCTGCTGTTTCTGCAATAAATACCTTGTTGAGGGAAAGAATAGATGGAGAAGTGGTCATGCATGGCTGATGTTGATTGAAGCTAAGTTTGTGCCTGGTACAGTAAAGATATTGTTCAGTACTTATCTTCCTTATGAAAATATTACTGTTGTAATAGTACCAACATATCCACATGTGTTAGTTGTCTCTCATTCAAGCACCAGCTGGGCTGGTTTGTTCTACTCCATCACATGTTGTAAGTTGCCCACCTGTATTCTGCCCAGGTGTCAGCCCTCCCTGTGATCACTGCTGATGCTTCTGATCTGACCTGTGTGCATTTCGCTAATGTATCTCACTAGACAGTGCTTCTAGATGAAGCTTTGCCCAAAGGCACTCCCACACTCATGCCTAGGTGGGGGATTTGGGCCCAGCTGCGAGCAGTGTAACAGGGAAGGCTCACAAGCCTGGGAGTGGCCCTTGCAAGTTTTGCCTTGCACTTGAGAAGCTCCTTCCTGCCCCCCACATTGCTCACCACGCTCAGTGGTTTAGTGCCACCATTTGCACAGGCCTCCCCTTCCCGGCAGCACTGGGGTGGTAAATTTGTGCTCACACAGCGTCTCAGTCCAGATCAGAGGTGTAGCTCGCTGGTAGGATGCAGGTGTTGGGAGTGGGAGTGTGCAGGCGCTCGCAGTGGCGGGGTGACAGCTAACCAAGGCGGCTTCCTCCTCCCACGCACCGGGCCCGGCGCAGGGCCCTTTCCTGTTCGCGCCTGCTGTCAAGATGTGCAGCGGGCTCTCGGTCGGAGCGGGTGGGATGAGGTCACGTCCTCTGTACCGTGTCAGAATGGGAGTGATGAGCATCTCCCACCTCAGCACATGAGCAGTCAGCTTCCAGAGAGGCTCGTGGCGCTGGCAGCTCCTGGTATGCTGTCATCTCTGAGGAGGAAGTTCCCTTTGTTCAGACGTATTTCTTACACCAAATAGTGATCAAAATTATATGTTGGTCTACTCCAGCAGCAAATTTGTCCCTGGGGTTTTTATCCTTCAGGTATTTAAACCGTACTCTTATGAATGATCAGTGTGATGTGGGCTATGAAGAAGAAAATTCTATTTCAGTTCGATTATCAGTATTCTGTGTACTTTAAATCAGCTGTATATAAAATGGTCAACCTCTTTCCCATCCCACGACAGGATTTTAGTTTCTTCTTGAGTAGATACGGTATCTGGTTTAATATGGGTTGAGGCTGAGTGAGTAGACCTGGTTTTTGTATTTGCTTGTGTAGTAATTGAGATTGATAAACACTGAAATTTCAGCAAAAGCTGAATTAGATTGAATTAAATTTAATTCTATTGCAGTCCAAGGTGCTTCTTTGTATGCTGCCCAGAACAGTGGTCCATCAATGGGACTCCTCAGAGTTCTGGTAATAAAAGTAATAAAGCTACAGTTGATAATTAGTGAGGGTATGTTGTTTGAATTGGGGTTTACAAGAAAAGGTTCTTGCCACAGCACTACATCTCTTGCCTACCCTTTCAGGGAAATCTTCAAGGCTTTTTTTTTTTTTCTTTTTTTCTTTTTTGTTTTTCTCTAAAGTCTCTGTTCTTTTTATACCTGTATCAGTGTGTTTGATGAGCATCAAGTATGCAACTCTTTCTGGGCTGCAAACTTCTACTATGGATAGAGAACCAGAAGGGATAATAAATAGAAACAGAACTTTTTTTTTTTTTGGGAAGCAATTTGCATGTTATGCTTCTGGATCCTAAAGAAAAGGAAGTATACTTGATGTTAAAATTGGCTTCATGGCTCCAGTTTTCTCAGCTCTGCACCACCTGCCTCTAATCAAACTGTCCAATTACAGGAAACAATTGTTTTCTTGCTTTCTGTTAAGTGCAGAAACTCATTCACTAAAGGACTTTTTACCAAATGTTGCTTTTAACAAAACCAATTTCATAATTTGTTTGAAAATAATGTGCTGATGTTTATGTCCAGTATGCGCGTTAGAATTCAAACATATGGTCACCAGGATCCACAGAAGGTCATTTACAAAATTGTAATATTTATCTTAACTGATTGCAGGGTTTGGAAATCTCTGTTGTATTGGGAGCAACTCAGTGGACATTAATAGTTTCGTGATTGTTGTGGTAAGCTGAGAATCAAGCCCTGACCTATAATTATCACTTACATGAAGAGCACTGATAATACAGAAGGGAAATTGGTCTCCCTAGATATGCTTCCTTAATGTGAGACAATGACTTCAGGCTGTTTCTGAGCTACAGATCTCCCAGGTGAAATCTTGCTGAAGTAGAATAAAAACCAGAGGAAGAGGATCCAGCTTTGGTTAACAATGCTTTCCTTGCAAAACTGGGTCTCAAACCAAACTATAACCTTAACATGCTCAGTCAGCCCTACAGAATTATATGAGGTCACATGGAGAAAGCAAATACACAACATCCACTCTCATTTTAGCAATGATGTTTACATGTCTTCACCTAACAATGGCTTTTTATCTGCAAAGAAACATATTGATAAGGAAAATATTAACAATATACTCTACAATTTAGGAGCTTAATAATTATGTTATAAATATTTGATTGCCTCACAAAATTTGTATGAAACAAAATAAACTAAGTAAGAGTGTAATGATCCTAGTTAGGAGGCCTGTATAAAAAGACATAATACACTGTAAAATTTCCTTGAGAAGTATAAGACAGTTATTGGAAACTACTGAATAGAGGAAACATGAGGAGCTACTATTCACTGTCTCATAACAAGAGAAGGTGGGGGTTATTCTATGACATTGACAGTCAATAAATGCAAAACAGATAAATGAGTGACTCATAGGCATTAACCAGTAAGCCTTCAGCATGTGGAATTAATTTCCATAGGAAATCTATATTAAACTGCAGCACAATTGGCAGCATTGCTACAGCCATGTTGGGAGGGGCGATGTACTAAAAACTACCTTTTGTTTCCAAAATGTGTGCAATACATGTCTGTGTACTCACATGCAACTTGCAGCTATGCTAACTGGATCAATAGACTGCTATATATTCTGTTAGTTGAATCAATGAGGAGGTATTTGGTATACACCAGAAAAAGCTTTGGAAATTTGATACAATGCCCTACATGAGAATTTCCTTTTGTCCTTATAACTGTACTTGTCTATGCCTTTTTTTTTCTCTCCCATATTTTCCAATTTTTTTGCCTTTTAAATCAGGATCAAGAACAATGCTGGAGATTTTCATGTTGGCTGGCTTGTACTGTTTAGCATAGCAAACTTTTTGTTTGTATGCTGAAGGAGGGGTTGGGGAATATATCACTTTATTTGTGTTATTTCCAAGATTGCTTTAGTCGTGCTTGACTGGTTGATCTTGCTGCATTTATGTGGATAGTGGAGTGGTATATAAGATAAGAACAAAAATTCAGTAACTAGAAAAACTCTCCATTGATTTCAAAGGAGAATAAAAGAGAAGAGTAACCTAACACAAAGCAAATGTTGCTTGCAGTGCAGTAAAACCCAGACAAAATCTGAAATGCTCCATTAAAAAGGAGACAGCATGTTTACCAGTTTTTATTCCTATGACATAGGTCATTGTTTTGTTTTATTGTGTAACCTGTAATTTATTACAATGCCCATCAACACAGTAACATCCATTCTTCATATGATAGATGCATATATATTTTATATGTTAGTCAAACAGGATGAACAAATATAGCCTGACCTCTCTGGAGCAAAGAGAAGCCAAACCAGTACCCTGACTGACAAGTGTTCAGGTCTAGTGGAAAATAGGTACGGGGAGATGCAATTCCCAGCACTCTTAATATTACAGTTTGTGCCTTTATCTGTTTTTAAAAGGAGATACCATGTTTTGTTCTAAATCTTGGGCAATGCAGAGAAGTGGATTTGAAGAGCACAGGAGGTTCGGGGAATTGGAGTGTTACCCAAATGTTCTTTATATGCCTGAAAATGAATATAGGTATGTATGTTCTGTATGTTCCAGGCATGTTGGTCTGTATGGAGTTTTTACAGCCATAAGAAGCTGGAGTGGTGAATATGAAGGTACTGGGAAAAGAGTAAGGTTAGTGGGTTCCAATACAAGGATGAGGGATATGGGTATAGAAGATATCCTCACACAGACAGTGGAAATTCTGGGAATTATGAGGAAAAAAGTATACAGTGATAATTCCATCATTATAAAACCTTGTGCCTTGTTATAAATGGACCCTGTTTTTCCTGCTGAAACAGGGAAAAGTTGTCCTCCAATTTCTATGTTTCCTTTCATACATTCTACTTGAATTGTTGTCCACTGTTAGTGTCTTGCTTGAAACATGGTCATCCTGCCAGGCGTGTGAGTGTACAAGTCTGCATGCACAGAGGGACCCTGCCAGCCCAGCCCTGCCCTGGTGACCTGATGATCTCTGTGTGTTTGAGTGCATAATCAAGATCAGGAAACAAAAAAGAAATAGTATGCTCAAAGAAAGAAGGAAGGATAAAAGATGAATTTCAAAGCACTGGAGATTCTGCAGGTCCCATAGTGACAGTGCCCACCTGGAAACATGTGCTGCAAATCCTGCTTGTCCACTGGCTGTTCAGCCCTTCCCTGTGTTGTGGTGGGCAGTGGGCAATGTGCAAGATGAGACAGAACAGTGAAAGCCTCAGACTGCTGTCAGGACTCCCTGAAGGGGAAGGAAAACTCTTCACATCAGAAAAAACTTTTCTCTAGGATTTCTGCTATTTCCAGTTGTTTCAGGTCCTGGTGCATAAACCTTCCAGTGTGCTGCACTGGAAGGATCTGAATTACACAGGTCTACCTAGGCAGAAGGAATATACATATCATGATGGTTTCACACCAGCTCACTTGAGGATTGTCCCTGGGCAATAAATTTTTTGTCTGGAAGACAGAGGCACATATGAATCACCCAGATACCATCTTTGCTTCCTGCCCTTCACACCCTATCTTACTGCATATTTCCCACATTTGTCACTAACCATAATCATATTTTGGTGTGAGTCTTGCAACTCATTTAGCCCTATAGAAATAAAAGCCTTTAGTTTAAATATGCAGCCTAACATTCCATATAGGAACAAAATGGTTAGAAAAAGACTTTTAACATCTATGTCACATTATTTAGTTATGTAAGAATGTCCATCATCCTGCAAGAACTGGCCCAGAGTCCAGCAAGTCCGACAGCCAACAGGTGCCCCCAGATGGCTTCAGAAGAAGATGCAAGAAACATGACCTTAGAGGCAGTGCAGAGCATGGGCTAGGTTATCACTGTGTTACCAAAGTTTGGCTGTGTGATTTTAATGGGGTAACAGCCACACTACTACTCCAGTTACACCACCTTGGAGGAGGCTGTCAAAGAAACCAGAGAGTCTCCTTTGGAACTAAAAGCAAGAACAATTGGCCAGCCACTCCTGTAGCAATTCCTGTGTGGGTCAGAACAGTATTTGGGCTTGTGTTTAACTGTATTGCTTAAAAATGTAATGAACAATTATAGCTTTTTTATTCTGGACACTGTGGAAGTAGTTTCTAGAAAGAGACAGAGCCTGCAAGATTACGATAGTGCTCACGTGGCTTTTTGAGTGGGCAGCTGAAACATTTTAAGTAACCAAAAATAATAGTAGGGGACATATGATAGCTTTTTGTTATGTTTTCTATTTTGTAGGACAGTCTTTAGACAGTTATTCATGCTGAAATTCATTACTTTCACGACTCACAAATACATTTATGACTACCTAACAGCTTGTCTGCATATTGCAACACAACCTTACAAATAACAGCACACAAGTGTTTGCAAAATTAATTTAATTAGTATTCTGTCAGCTCTGGAGCTTAACTACTGTGAATAGGTGTTGCACAGGCAGTATAGTTTAATGGTTCCCGGAGTATTTTAACTCAGGACTCCATAACATACTTTTTCAGCCTCTATGCTTGTGGAAAGAGGGTCACAAAATCTTTTAGGCTGCCCAGCTGTTAAATGGTATGCTTATATTTAGGTAGCTTAGCTAAAATTGGTAGGATGCATTGAAGTATTTGGATGAAAGCTGCTCTACAATGTAAGCATCAAGTATTATTATTAGAAACATTATTACATTATCAGCAGTGTGACTTACAATGAAAATTAAGGAACTTTTGGCTTTAGGAGATGTGGGAATTTTTTTAACATAAGTATTCAAGAAATATAAAACAGGAAAAATAAGGACATGGATGTAAAACAAATAATAGCGATGTTAACTTTATTAAAAAGCTTCATTGTGGTATCAGGCAGGAAGTGAAACTGCTTTCAAACTGCAAATATTTCTCAATCATTTCATGCACCAGCAATCTTTGTAATAGGTTTTGTGTTGCTTTTTGCAAAATGTTCAGATGAGCAGATAAAAGTTGAGACACAAGGGGAAAGGCAGTCATTTTTCTTGGATTTCACTAGCCATGTATTTCATTTTGTGATTCAAAGTGACCTTAGAGTCTGTCTCAAAGAGCAGATGTGCCTGCTGAAGGTTTGAGCCCTAACTATTTTTATAGGGCCATTCCTTTTTATAAACCAGCAGAGCTGTATGCTGGCAGCCCACTAACGGGCTTTGGGTGTTGACTCATGCTTGGTGAGAGTTCAGTCAGAGGCAGCTGAAGTAGAAACGGCTCCCAGCTCCCTTCCCTCCCCACCCTGTGCCGGCGGGATGTGATGTGTGCCTGCACCCTGGCCAGGGAGCTGAGAGCCTCCTGTCCTCCTGCGAGCTCCTGCTGACTTCAGGCTGTAAACTGCTGACTCCAGAGGGGTTACTTGTTCTGCTAAAGCCTTCCTGGGATGGTAGCTTCCAAAAGAGGGACAGAGATGACAGCTGGCAACAGTGAATGCTCCATTCGTCCATCCATCCATCCATCCGTCCGTCCGTCCGTCCATCCATCCATCCATCCATCCATCCATCCCAGTTAAATCTGCCAGTGAATGTGCATCAATGCTTTTAGGTTTTGTGCTACTTGGAGCTACTTTTCTGGCTCTGAGTATCATGTTATGCTGATCCCAGAGGGTCAAGTACAAAAGTATTGGGCACTTGTAGACACTAAATGCCCTTACCGGGAGAATTAATGGGCCTTGAGAGCACTTGGCAATGGGACTGGTCAAAAAAAAACTTCCATTAAACTTTTGCTTGACAGAAAAACAGTTTTTTTCATTAAAAACAGAAAGCTAGAAAACTGAAACTTCAGCTATCATATTCATTTCTGCACCTGGGTCAGATGCAGAAGGTCAGATGCAGACTAAGTGCTAATTAGGTATCTCTTGACTCAGTAGTTCTTGCTAAAAGTGCTGTGTGTGGGGCATCTAGAAGAGCAGCAGGTGTTGTGGTAGATTTTACTTGTCTAATCTTGTAGTTTCAAGACACCACAACCTCAGTCTTGCATCTTTTCAACAAGCAATGGTTTATTCTTGTACAAAAATAGAAATAAAAAGGTAGAAAAACATATGCAGTTAGAAATTTCCAAGGTAATCCCACTTCACAGTGTTCAAAAGTGATCTAGTTTGAACACTTATTGTGTTACATTTCAGTCAAATGTTTGTCTAAATTTTGAAAAATTGAAATCTTGTTAAATTGAGAGAAAATTAAGTGTTTTAGAAAATCTTTGCAGACCTGTTCTGAGGATGAAAACACCTTAGTTTTTGTAAGAAAATACGTGTTAACAATGTCTACCAGGTCTAGCTAATGGTCTGGGATTTGGGAGACCTGGATTCAGTTCTCTGTTCATTGTGTGGTTTTCAACGTATCACTTAGTTTTCCAGTGCCTCACTTCTGAATCTCTAACACAGGGGTGCTGTATTTACCTCACAGAGGTGTTGCAGAGATGAGTGCTTTGGAGAGCGTGATGTTACTGTGTTACAGGACAGTGAAAAGTTTGAAGCCTATATTTTTGTTGTTCCCTCTATTCCTATTTCTAATATTTTGCTTTGCCAAACAGGGGAAAATCACAAAGCTCTCCAAAATCATAGCAATCTGCTGTTTCTGCTCTGTTTGCTTGTTCCAAAACCTGTAAAGTTTTATTAGAATCTTTGCAGTGACTTCATATACTTTGTGTTGGACTTTAATGACCTCAGGACCCACATGGACCAGTGCATTTATTGATGTGTGCTGAATGTCCTCACATTTCAGAGGCTGGTCTCGACTGAGAGTTTGTCAAAGTCTTTCATTAGATACTGCATACTTGTTTGATATTGACAGATTTCACAAGTGTGACATTAACAGGAAGAAAAGCATTAGTACCTAGAAGGGGTTGCTGCATTTGCTCTGCTTGCTCCTCAAAACTTTAGACAGGTAAGATAGTAAAGCCTAATGTTACCGTGCTGGAGGGCGAGCAGGCTCCTCGGTATCACAGGCGGTACAATGCATAAAGACTCAGCACTAAAACAGCTAAAGGGATGGGATAGAGCCTCTCCAAGCCTTACAGGGAATCATTGGCTGCAGGGTGTGGTCTGGATGTTCCAGGAGCCTTGATTCATTATCATTAATGCACTGTTTGCACAGCAGTTGTAAATGCTGTAGAAAGGTTTATAAACAAGTGTCAGATAACAGAATTACTTGATGAGCTCTCTAGTCACACAAACTGCAGATAGATGGGCACTGATGATGATGATAAGCTGAATGATTTCTAACACAGTTTAAAGGAGATGGAAGGATATGGTGTGGTTTGCATTTGAATGAGTTTATCTGCTCCAAATGGTTCAATTCTTAAATCTGTGCTTGGTGGAGCAGGCAGAGTTTTAAGACCATAAGATCATTCAGGTGAGAATAGACCTTAGAAAGCCTCACCTGAAACCTTTTACTCAAAATGGGGTCAGCTAAAAGATCAGACCAGGTTGCTCTGGGCTTTGTCCAGTCAGATATTGAAAACCCCCAGGAATGAAGGTTGCATAACCTTTTTGGTTCCCCTGCTTGATTTCAAAGGCTTTTATTGTGGAAAAATATTTTCCTCAAATCCAGTCTGAACCCTACTTGCAACTTTTGCTTGCTGCCCTCCCACTGTGTATCACTGTGAAGAACCTGCCTCCACCTCTTTGCTGGTTATCCTCACAAGCACTGCTCTTTTTCTAAGCCATTTTCTTCGTCAAGCTAGACAAGTCCACCTCTCTCAGCCCCTGCACATTGGGCAAGTGCTCCAGTTCTGGTGGACTGTCTGCTTTGCAGTCATACAGATTTACAGAAAGCCACCTAATTCCTTCAAAAGAAAACAGTTCATTGGAAATCTCTGTTTCCCCTGTAGGAAACTGTTTCCAGTTCAGATGTGGCCCCAGCAGTCAGCCGATGGGCTGCGGGGCTCCTGGCCTCGCTGGCTCTGCAGTGCTGCAGCCACATTTGGGGCAGATTGTCAGCTGGCATTGCCAAGGGTCTCACTCTGTTCCAGGACTGCTGAAACATTACTCTGGAGTTTCCAAAATGAGGTACTGTGTAATTTAAGGGAGGAGAATTTCCAAAAACACGACATTTTCTTCTCCGAATTGACTTCTCTGTCAGTTCCCTTTTTTCCTTCCCCCTCCAAGTAATTTTCTTCAGAATTGACTTTATGTAAGGCACAGGCTGAACCTACAGATCCTTTTCTTAAAAAAAAATTATCCAGAGGATTCTGGGAAATGGGCAGGAGACCCTGTCATTAGTAAGATGTTTGTTTAACAGAACAAAACTATTTCCCTCTTTACTGTAGACTTCAGAATCTGAACAATTATTAACTTGGTGCCTTCCCTCTTCCTTCCTTCCTTTTCTCTTTATAGTCGGACCTGAGGTTTTGAGTTTCTCTCTTATCTGCTGCTTTCAACATGTTAAAAGTAAATTTTTGTGGGATTGCAGAGGCAGAAAGCAGAGGACGTTCTAGAAGGGAGGCTGAAGTAACAATAATATTGTTATTGATTTTTATTAATAATTGCACCATTATAGATATAATCCTAATTTTGCACATGCAGGCAAACTCAGGGTGTCTAGGCAAGCTTGAGAAGGCATTGTGTTGCTTTTTCTGGTGTATCTTTTCAATGATTTCCTTTCCTTTTCTCTATCTCCCTACTCTATCACCCAGCCAACATCTGCGTGGACTTGGAGGTGACTGCCTGAGGTGGGCAACATCAGCAGAAAAGCTATAGGTTTCTGCCTGCCATGGTGTTGTATTAAGAAAATGAGGCAAAAAGGCCAGTAAATTTCATTCATCCACAGAAGGTGCCTCACAGCGTGAGGTTGAGCTGGTGGACTTCTGAGCCACGGGAGGCTGTAAATGTGAATGCCATGCTGGATAGAAAAGGGCCTAGAAAACATTATGAACAGTTGTAACATTTGAAGTAATAATACGGGCTTAATTAACTCTCATATATGAGCACATTGGCTAGTCTCTGTAGGGATCAGGAAGGATTTTCCCTTATCCATATACAGCATTTCATAATTGGTCAGGTGCATTATGGGGTATTGTCTTTCTCTAAGTCCGAGGCAGTGATTAAATGCTTCTGCTAGGAGTGGGATGCTGGACATGAGCGGTTGGCCTGATGTGGCATGGCAGATTTGGTCTTCCTTTGGATCATTGGTTGTTTTCCCTTGTGATTTGTGTTTTGATTCTTGTATTATTTGACATTTTTCTAGCTCCCGAATGAAGGTAATGGCAATAAGAATCTTGGCTTTCACTAGGATATTAATTGTTTAGCCTTTCTATCAGTACAATAACGGTTGGAAGCATGACCCAAACCTCTGAAATAGAAGAAACCCCAGGCCATCTTTTACTGCATTGTATAATTCATTGGTTGCTAATACTGTCTTTGCATGCTCCAACTCAGAGCAACTACATAATCCATAAATTTGTCCTATAGCAAATTAATCAGGTGGGGAAATGCTTCTGACCTTTGGGGTGCTCTGGGAGATGGATAAAAAAGTGGTTTTATGCCTGTGCGTTTATTATCACTGCAGTAGTTGTGACTACAAGACTGTTTCTACACAGACATTCAGTGTTCCTGTAGTGGGAGCCTGGAGAGCTTTAGTCTTTTGAGAGGGTTGAGAGGAGTATCTAAGCCCAAAGCTAGATGTTCATGTGTGCCTGCTTAACCTGCATGATATGTGACCCAGCGTCCTGGAGACTAATGTAGCTGCATAGGTCTCCCACATTTTGAAGTCCTAATGTGATCATGCAAAGG
Organism: Drymodes brunneopygia; assembly: GCA_013400955.1. NCBI lineage: Eukaryota > Metazoa > Chordata > Aves > Passeriformes > Petroicidae > Drymodes > Drymodes brunneopygia. Next base: position 195,866 of record VZTZ01012087.1, read on the forward strand.
GCAGTGGCACCTGGAATGGTGCAGATGTGAGACATTGGATCTTGGCCAGGATGTGCCTGCAGATGTGTCTTGTTATCCTGGTGGGAAATGCTGGGGATAGCAGCTGAGAGCTTATCTACCACTGATACAGAATGCTTAAAGCAGGCACACCACGTATTTCTGACTGCTGTGTGCAGATGCACAACCTTGTAGAGTTTTGCAATGGGAGAGCATCCACCAGTTGTATCCACCTGCTGGCTACTCATGGTACCATGGAGTTGGAAAGGTCATTTTACTGGGGCAGGAAAGTATGGAAGAGGGTCAGAGAAAACTTGACCACCCTGTTCTATCTTGCCTGATTGAAGGAGGCACGTTAAAAACAATCCAATTCCTATGCTATATTTCTATAGAGAGGCCGAGGTTACTATAATTAAAAGACCTCTCTCTAGAATCCTTTATAAAAGATTTATAAACCATTAAGATTGCTATTAATTGTCACTGATCATTGTTTCCAGTGAAGTAGGAGTGAAATTATATACAGTATTGACCATTTCTTAAACAAGGAAGGTCCATCCCTACCCTGAATTGCTTACAGTTATTGCCCAGCATATGTATTGAGGGATGCAAGGAGTATGAAATTGATCCCCGGTGAGTTTAGTGTGGAAATTCTGATAATGTTTTAATAACACTCATGAAAGAATTTAGCTTAATTCTCAATAATTAATGCTTGTGAAAAGTTTAATATGTATTTATTTGGTGTGTTGTGATACTGGCACATGAGCAGAATAATGAGTTATGTATGCATGAAAGGGTTTTCACCTGTGTGTTGACTTTTAATTCTTTTTCTAAATGCTGAACAATAAGGTTTATTTTAATTAAAAGAATAAGATGGGTTATTCCTCCAGAGTGATTTTGGTTAAAAATTTAATTTGTGTTGTGTTAATTTCCTCTTAACTGTTTGCAAGAAAATGGCATGGTGGAACATGGCTCTGTGCAGAAATGAAAAACAAAGTGTGTTTGCAGTATATGAAAAAATTCTTTGCAAAATTTGCAGAAGCTTGTCTGGTGAGCATATGCATCTCTGTGTTGGTCAAATTATATGCTTTTAAGTGAAAGTAAGTGAAGAAAAATCACTAATGACACCCAGAGCAAATGCAAAATGGTTTCAGTTTCTTGAAAAGGGCACCGAGATGTGAATCATCATATTTTCACTGTCAGAAAAACCGGAGTGGTTTTTCCTCAGGGTAACAAAGGTACATGTCAACTGTCTGAATCAGAAATCTCAGCAAAGGCAACACACATTAGTTTTACCATGAGGTAAACTCCCTCAGGTCAACCCCAGGCAGGGTACAACACTCATCTTGGCAAGTCACCTCATGGTGAAACTTGTAGTGCCTCATTGTCACTGTTATTTTACCTCGACGTGCATGTTGGCTACCCTGAGGTAAAAATGCTGCCTCTTTATCAGCAGGCACCAGCCCTCAGTGTACGTGCAGGCCAACACTGTGCTCCTTGGCTGTCCCCAGGTGTGACAGTCAGCTTGTACCTTTGCCTACCCCATCTCTGTCTGCCTCTCCAGTGCTCTTCATGACTCAGAGGAAGTCCGGCATCTCTCGTGAGTTTATTTCTACCCACTTCACCAAATCTGTCTCATAAAAACTTCTCAGACTGTCAGGGGGACCCTGTTAACTAGTTTCAGAAAACTGTAATATTATTGAAGATCACCATGTGGTGTGTATTCTGCAGCCCTGAATATGGCACTGAGACCTCCCTGCACCATGTTTTTCCCCTGGGGGGGGTCTCTCCAGGCTCCTCTCCCATCTACTTCTTCGAACATTTCTGCTGGCTGCAGTTTTGCCTTCTTGTGCTTGGCATATCCCCACTTCCATCTCTACCAGAAAATAGGGGCCTCCTTATCTCTCTCTCTCATCTCTCTCTCTCATTTGCTGAAGGTCCCTTATTTGTTCCTGTGCTAGGAGCTGGGAATATAATTTTCCTTCCCACCAGTCTTATCTCCCAGGCAGAGCAAAAAGAAGTAAATTATTCAGTTGACCACATTTTAGCTGTAATGGGGTGAGAAGCAGATGGTTAATAGCCATTGTTATTTTTCTTTTCAATATATAAACCATTGCAGGGGGAAATAAAGGTATTGGTTTGACTGGCAAGAGGCAAGGGATTGCATGCATCCTGCACTTTTCTCTTTGGGTGAGCGGGTTGTCATCAAAATCATATGGTCTGTGCTTTGATTTGTAGAACTTTTCCTGAACATTGGGCTTGCCTGGAGATGACATTGAAAAGTTCCCATATTACAGGCAGACAGCTGAATGCCCTCAAGCTGAAAGTAAGACCTTGCTTGACTTAGAAAATGAATGTCATTTTTCTGGTATTGTTATTGAAGGTGGTGTTATACTCCTGTGTATCTGAACATGACAGCAGTTACAGCACGGGTAAGTGCTTATAATCAGCTGTGATAGTGTTTATTTTAGAAGTCGAGTGAATCACTAGAAGCTTGCTTGCTGAATGATTTTATTGGGGCAAATGATTGTCTTGCAGCTATGTAAACTCACAGACAACCAGAAAATTATGTGGTACCAAGTCATCACAACACCTTCGATAAATTCTACGTTGTAGGTATGGAGGTCCTCTCAGCTTAGCAGGTTGTATTTGAGAGTGCTATTTGTCTATTAATCTTTGAAATTTCTGTCCTAATTTTCCTTCCTCTGGTGAGAAATTGTGTTTTCCCATCTCCTCTTCCCTACAACTTAAAATGTCTAGTATTCCAACATACCTCTGTCTACCCTCTACATTCCTGTTAACTGAGTTATTCTTCAACATTGATCATTGTCTTCTCCTATCAGGAAGCTGTAGCAGCAAAGGGCCACAATATTCATGTCTGTTTGACTCCCTAGATTTGATTCTAAGCTCTACTAAACCCACCCAAGGTCAAACTCTTGATTTATTTGAGAGTTCAGGCTTCTTATCCCAGGTCCTGTGAGTGATCTCTTCATGTGGGTGGCCTGTGTGCTAAAAGGTTGGGCCTTGCATTTTTCTAGCCAAGTCACATGTGGGCCTCTGGAATCTCAGAAATTTTCCACTTGACAGAAGAAGGGGACTTCAGAAGCACTGCTATAAGTACTTAGAAAGATAGGCTAAGAAAATATTTCAGTGTGCTGATACCCTACTCTCCTTCTTGCTTTTGCAAAATGGTGGCATATTTCTTTGAAACTGCAGTTTGGCATGGTTGTGGGTATAGCTGATTTTGACCAGGGTTTGCTTGTCTGTCTGCAGAAGTGGTATAAGGGCTCAGAAGCTGCAAGATCCAACTTTAACTTGCATCAGTTACATCAGTATGTTTTGTCTCCATTGAATTTTGAATTGGCCCAGATGTCATTACGAGAGCTTCTGGAGCTTCAGAATCCTGTGAAAAAGTGCTGTTCCTTAGAAAACAGTGTGTTAAAGGTTCAGCAGATGTGCCAAAGGAGTATCTTTGGAGTTCCTGGGTTTAAGATGCAAGTCACTGGATTTGACTAAGTACAGGCTTATATTATTAGAGAATGGTCTCAGCAGAGGCAAATTACCATTTATAGGTGAGAGAAGTAGCCCGTTTCCTTTGCCTTTAAAGAAAATATTTTCAATTCTTCCCAAGTAGATATGAGTTTACAGTTCTTTCACACAAATGATTTACTGTGAAGTCTTCTGTAAGCAATATGGTGGGTCATTAATGGCCTGCAGAGGAGGCAGTAAGTGGTGACAAGTATCTGCAGGTGAAAGCCAAGTAGATAAATATAAGGTACTTTGGAACCTGTTTCCTTATCTAACCTTTTAAGGTTGTCATTAACAGTTTCCTGTTTATCCTTCAGTTGAAATCTCTGCTCACCTTGAAGAAGCCGATTGTTCGGTGGGAAGACTCATTAGGAGCTGTATCTCGCTCCATCTCAGCAACTGGGCATACAGCTCTGAGGTTTTATTCCCAGTTCAGGATTGGAAGGCTGCTTTAAGTAAGAAAATGTTGCTGAAGCTGATTGTCTTTGTCTATCAGAATTTACTTGCTTTAAAGACAAAGGTTGTGTACTTCTAATTTTTTTTTTTGGTGTGTGTGTGTGTATCTTTTTTTGGACCCATTTTGAGACTAAAACAAAGAGGTATCTCAGGGGGGTTATGGTTAGCTCACACTATGCAGAATTACACACAGTAGGAAATCTGGGGATTTCTCTCTCTTGCTTCAGTGGCTCTAGCAGCTTGCCCAGCAATCCTATAGCGACATGTTGCAAGGGTCATGGGTTTGGAGCAAAGCCAATGCTAGTGCTAGCAAGCAGAATTCCTTATGACTCTACCTTTTTTTTTTTTTTTT